>AP025063.1:7094142-7150079 GCA_036186865.1 Eustoma russellianum
AGAGCAGGGAGAAGAAATGTGAAAGAAAAGGAAAGAGGGGAAGGAAAAAGGGAAAGGGAGAGAGAAAAAGAGAAGAGGAGGAAAAGAATTGGCCACCTACACCAAATTCAACCACCGTGTCTAGGAAATTCTTCATTAGAAGGTAGGTTACCCTTCCCTCTATCCGATTGATTTGGATTCCCTCGCATTCTGTATTGGGATTGGTTGTTTATACCGGTATGTTATTCTTTATATGTTTATCATGATTTCTTTATGTTTTGGTATGAAAATTGCATGAATGGCCTTAGATATAGATCACAGCACGGAAATAGGCCGGAATGAATTCAGTTTGTCAAAAAACGCACCCGGAGGCAGCGCGAGTCGCACACTCGCGGCTGCCCACGCGCGCCCTTGAGCGGCGCGTGCATATCACGCGTTGATATGTCAGCGTCAGTTTGTCCAGGGCGTTAAACAGAATCCAACAGAATTGGTATGGAGTAAATCGGAGTTAAACGAGAGTAAGTTATGGATTTTGAAGAAAATTAGGAGTTAAATAAATAAAGGAAATAATATATAAATTTTAAAAAAATTAAAATGCAGTAAATAAAATAAAATATAAAAAAAAAGAGAGAGATAGATACGGCGCTGGGCAAAAAAAAGGGTGGAAATAATAGAAATAAAAGAAAAATAATAATATATTATCATGTAACAAATAGTAGGAAATTCATTAAATGAAAAAAATTTACAATCAGCCGTGATCTAGTTTTTCTTCTAATTAATATAATATTAAAAAATTTAAAAGGTTTAGTAAATAATAATAATAATAATAATAATAATGATAAAATACATGTGTATAATAATAATAATAATAAAATAATAATAATAATAATAATAATAATAAAATAATAATAATAATAATAATAATAATAATAATAATAATAATAATAATAATAATAATAATAATAATAAAAAAGGGTGAGGGTACTGCGAGAAAAGAAAAAAGAAAAAAAAATAGTAAAAATAGTAAAAGAATGATAAAAGAATAATAGTAGTTATAATAATAATAATAATAATAAAATATGGATAACTATATATAATATATGAATTTAACATTAATAGTGCTTCATAAATAAGGAAATTTAGAAACCCACTAAATTAAAATAAAAAAAAAAATTAGTAGGAAAAGATAAAAATATTTAAATAAAAGATTAAAGGGCTTGAAGGCCTAGAAAAAAATAAAAAAAATGTGGAAACCTAAAATAAAGTCTAGAAAGATAAAATATCGGTAGAAGATAGAAGATAAAATACAGTAATGAATTTCACGCAACATAGGGTAACTACGCAATATAGGTAATATGCGACATAGAACGGAGCATGCAACATAGGAGAAACGGAAGTGTGAAAGTATAAAGCATTTATGGCACGAGCATTGTGTTTGGCCTATGAGCCGTGTGGTCCTACATGACGTGTGGCCTGACGAGGCGTGTGATGGGTGTTGGTAATAACGGCTACTTTCACCTAATAGGACCCTGGACATGCATAGCATAACATGAAAAAGAAATAGCATAGTGTGTGATATTAATTGACTGTGTGTGACACGGAGATGGAAGAGCATGCATCATGAAGTTGCGCATTGCATTTGTTATTGTTATGATTATCGTTGATATTGTTATTAAGTTGTTTCAGTGCTATGTTTTGGGATACGGATTGGGTCAGATATGTGCTATTTTTCTATTTATGTTTTATTGCTTTATTTACTTATCTGTTTATGCTTTACATGCTTAATTGTTTACCCGACTCAGTATGTGACAGTCTCTTTTCGGGAGAGACGGGTAACTTATGAGTGACTCCCATCACTCACCCCCCCAACCTCCCTTCCACATGTGAGCAGGACCGTGGGTACATTTTTATAGAGGATGCGGTCGACTATGCAAGCTAGGAGACTAAGTCGGACTAGTGATAGGACCTTTTGACCGGATGTCTGTTTAGAGGGATAGTCTGATAGATCTCTACATAGACCCTTGTTTTGACTTTAGTATGGAGTTGGTTGACTTATTTCATACTCGACATAGCGGGTCTCGTCAGCCCTTGCACTTTACTATTTTTGGTGAATTTAATTTAATTGAGTTATTTATTTATATTATCGTTTCCGCGAAAAAATTTTACGTCATTTTTGACGTGCAGGAAGTTTGAACGAGGCCTTGTAGTTCTCGTAGCAGGGCTACAGCGGGTGCACTATTCCCGATGCTAAGGTTCAGGAGCGAGGCGCTGCAGGTGGTATCAGAGACGAGGCTCCAGATCTGCCTCGGAAATGCAGAATTAACTAGATCACTTAGACATAAGCTACGATCTTTTTCTTAAAATGACGATTTTACCGCTGAGAAGCAAAATAGGCCTAAGTGATAATCTTAGATTTAAGTTATAATCGGGTCATGGGGTACGAGGGTGAGCGATCGTTTCCTTACGTAATTACTATTCTGCCTCTAACTTTTAGCCTGAATTTCGTAAACGACAGAATTTCTCAAATTACCTTTGGACCTTCACATGCAACCCTCTAAGTTGTTAGAAATTCCCAAAATACCTCCTAACTTAGCCTATATTTAAATAAATCTATTTTTGACCATTCTAAATTCCAGAAAAATGACGGCGAGACATGAACAAGCCGGTAATAGAGGAAATGGTAGTGAGAACCACCAGCATCAGGGGATCATCCTTAAGCACTTGAGGATGCCATGGTCATCTGACCAACACCTTAGTATAGTAGCACCAGCTACTAAACTAGCAGGCACCGCCTCCACCACCACTGCACTCGGACCAGAGATTCTTCGACAAGCAGATGCGGAGGAGTGGTGGTACAGCACAACTGACACCGTTGATCACTTGGATCTAATTTCGAAATGAGTCCAAAAAGTATTACACGCCGAGAGTATGATCTTCAAAGAATGGTTCTAGATCCACGGCGGAATGTAGATTTAGGCCATGATATTCGAAATTAAGTTACGATTTTGCCCCTAAGTCACAATCTTAGACATAAGTGATGATTTGAATATAAGCGAAGATCATGAATATAGATACTGCTCTCAGTTATAAGCGATGGTCCTGAGCATAAGTCGCAATCTTAAACACAAATAACAATTCTGATTAAGAGTTGACCTTGGACATAAGTACTGAAGGTAGTCATAAGCGCTGATTATACACTAGACGCGATTTTAGAAATAAGACATGATCTTAGACTTAAGAGATGATTGTTTCAAGAACAATCCTAAAAGTAAGCTATGACCTTAGACTTAAGGAGACGATCGGTTACGAAACACGTATGCCTAGGGTATCTCAAACAATTCTACCTTATCTAAGTTGGTCATAACCCTTTAAGCCGTGATCTTAGTAACCCTAGGTGAATACTATATAATTAATTTGAATAAATTAAAACGTTAACCAGAACACCCTACTGCAAGCGCTAGTGACATATTAATAGGTCAGGCAGTAGTAACTCGGGCTGCTTCACCGCAACAACAGCATGGGACTCGGTATCATTAAGGTAAAGTAAAATGAGCCCATATCCCTACTTGGATGGTAGCATCACAGCAGACTTAGGTCTAAGTTGAGACAATAACTAAAAATGAATTATTATAGTATGATATGTACTAAGAGAGGATTTATACAGAAATGATAGAAACTAAGTAACGATTCATAAGCATTATAATCAATAGCATTTAGTAAGAGAATCATACGAAGGAATTTATAGTCTAGGGTTAAGATGTTGAAATTTAGAGTTATTAAGTAGGACGACAGTATGTCTCATTAGAGATACTGATCGATAGCAAAAAGCATGAATCGGCTATAATAAGTACATGGGAATAATGAATCTTTACAAACTTTTACTTAAGTGTTGATTTATAGAAATGTCGAGTTACTTGACTTAAATTTATTAGGCCTGAATTAAAATAGAGCGGGCATGAACAAGTAGTGGCTGCTTTTCATATGAAGTAGAATAAAATTCGTGGTTCAAATAACCAAGTAAGGAGGTACAGTGGATTAGTGTGGTGCGCGGAAGCATGGTAAATTAGAACACCTTAAGCCGATCAATAATTAATGTGACATGCTAGGATTAGACCAATTGAAGTTAAAGATTTTATCATGAGTAGGCAAACGTTAGACTTATAAGAAACTGTACATAGGAGACCCTACCCGAAAAAGAGGATGACCTATAGAATTATATGAAATATTGGACTGATATATATATATATATATATATATATTTCAAACAGATAAATATTTTATATAAGCACGCATATTAATGTATAACTAAATTTTGACAAGTATTTAAAAATTTTGGCCTACTGAATTATCTTATTGAGTCTCATTTTCTTTATAGTATACTAAACCTTACGACGCTAAATTCTTTTATGTATCGGTAAATCAACATAATAAAAAATTTCAATTCTTTTGACGACCTTAAAAAGGGAAAACTTTTAAACTATTGATGTTCTTCAAAAACGACATATGTTATATATATTACTTACATAAGATTTCAAATTTTCGTTTCCTTACGTCTATTTTAGTCAAAATTAATTTTGCCTGACGACTATCGATATTACAAGCAGTTTATCTACTAAGGTGTTTTTGAAGTTATTTATCCACTTGCGCTGATCTTATTTAACTTTTTATGAAGCAAAAAAAGAGAGAGTAGTTTTCAAAATATATATTCTTTCAGAAAACGAAAGGTATCGCATTCAAATTGTTTTATAAAACCTTACATTATCACGTTTTCAACTGTTTTAATGTCATTTCACCAAAATACTTTGCGAACAAGTTATATCATCATTTTTATAAGAGGTCATTTGAAACAGCGTTTTGCAAAAACAAGTATATATTTTGAACCTTGTTTAAAAAATATATATATATATATGAATAGTATTATTTAAAACAACTGATGTTATATTTCAAATTGTAGCCACGTGGGTCACGTTTTATTAGAAGAAAAGTATGCCCTTACACATATCTCGTATATTAGGCTCATGATATTTTCAAAGAAGTAAAGGCATGATCATATAGTTAGATCGTAAGTATATAAGAATTGGTTTTGAGGACTTGGCTTTTTGTAACAAGTACCATATTAATGTACATCAAGGATATTAGTTGGTTAATTATCTAGGGGGATGGATCGCATATAATGAGTTTAAGAATCTGAAATTTTAAGATGTGATAAGTTGAATGATACACGTCAAACAGTATAAGTGGAAGCATGTACATACTAATTATAGAGAATTAAGTTAAAGGTTGAGCCATATAAGGACTAGATCACCTTGTGGGATGCTAACGATGATTAAATTGAATCATACTAGAGTAAAACGTATTCTAAAAATGCATATGATTCAAGGGATGAATCTTGCAAACAAGGCGTTAAGTTAAAGATTGGTTTACACCTAAGAACTGATTTACGAGGGCTGCTGATGACCGCAGATAAAAGTAAGTTATAGACCGATGATTGGGTTGTAGAACCCTTAGTATGATGACAATACCCTTAAGGTTGATTCGATAATTATAGATAGATTATGTAATGATTTTAATAATGAAAGGGTAATGGATCAGAAATTATCTTGTTGGTGTATAAGGAATGATTTTGAGGCCTTAGCCTGTGATAAAGAATTGAAGTGGTTAGCATGTTGGAAACGCAAGGGATATTTAGCTTGATCATTATCTAGGTGAATGGATCAAGTAGAACTAAACTAAGTGTTGACTATGTAATACGCAAGTTTCGAGGACGAAACTTTTTGTAAGGGGGTAGGATGTGGTAACCGGTGTTAAAAAGAAAAAGAAAACAAAAAGAAGTAATTAAATTAAATAATTAATTTCTATTTAATTAATTAACCTAATAACTACCATAACCCCCCATGATCCCTGCTCACTTTCCCCAATTCCCTCCCCTAACTCCTAAATTTCGGCCCCTCTCCCCTAAATAATTAAAAATCCCCCCATTCACCTCTTCACACACACACACGACAACTATTGCAAAGGGAGAAAAAAATAAAGATACAGAAAAGTGAGGGGGCAGCGGCTGAGAGTAGGGAGAAGAAAAGAGAAAGAAAAGGAAAGAGAGGAAGGAAAAGGGAAAGGGAGAGAGAAGAATAGAGGAGGAGGAAAAGAGTTGGCCACCTACACCAAATTCAACCCCCGTGTCTAGGAAATTCTTTATTAGAAGATAGGTTACCCTTCCCTCTGTCGGATTGCTTTGGATTCCCTCGCATTCTGTATTGGGATTGGTTGTTTATACCGGTATGTTATTCTTTATATGTTTATCGTGATTTCTTTAAGTTTTGATATGAAAATTGCGTGAATGGCCTTAGATATAGATCACATAGCACAGAAATAGGCCGGAATGAGTTTAGTTAGCCGAAAAATACGCCTGAGGCGATGCGTGTAGCACACGCGCGCCCCTGAGCAGCGCGTGCATATCACGCGCTGATGTTTCAGCGTCAGTATGTCCGAGGCGTTAAACGGAGTCCAATGGAATTGATTTGGGATAAATCGGAGTTAAAACAAATAAGTTATGGATTTTTGAAGAAAATTAGGAGTTAAATAAATAAAGGAAACAATATATAAATTTAAAAAAATTGAAATGCAGTAAATAAAATAAAATATAAAAGAGAGAGAGAGAGATAGTACGGCGTTGAGCCAAAAAGAGGGGGGAAATAATAGAAATAAAAGAAAAATAATATAATATTATTATTATGTAACAAATAGTAGGAAATTCATTAAACGAAAAAAAAAAAAATAAAATTAAAAAAATTAAAGTCAGCCGTGATCCAATTTTGGTTTTAATTAATTAATATATATAATAAATTTAGAAGGTTTAGTAAATATTAATAATAATAATAATACTATAACAATAATAATGATAAAATACATATGTATAATAATAATATAAAAAAAGGTGAGGGTACTGTGAGTCGCATAAAGAGAAAAGAAAAATAAAAAAAAGTAAAAATAGTAAAAGAATGATAAAAGAATAATAGTAGTTACAATAATAATAAAATATGGATAAATATATAATTAATTTAACATTAATAGTGTTTCATGAATAAGGGAAATTTAGAAACCCACTAAATTAATTAAAATAAAAGGAAAAAAATTAGTAGGGCGAGATAAAAATATTTAAATAAAAGATTAAAGTGCTTGAAGGCCTAGAAAAAATAAAATAAAGTGTGGAAACCTAAAATAAAGTCTAGAAAGATAAAATATAGGTAGAAGATAAAATACAGTAATGAATTTCACGCAACATAGGGTAACTACGCAATATAGGTAATACGCAACATAGAACGGAGCATGCAACGTAGGAGAAACAGAAGTGTGAAAGTGTGAAGCATTCATGGGACGAGCATTGCATTTGGCCTATGAGTTGTGTGGTCCTATGGGACGTGTGGTCTGACGAAGCGTGTGATGGGTGTTGGTAATAATGGTTACTTTCACCTAATAGGACCCGGGACATGCATGGCATAACATGGAAAAGAAATAGCATAGCGTGTGATATTAATTGACTGCGTGTGACACGGAGATGGAAGAGTATGCATCATGAAGTTGCGCATTGCATTTGTTATTCTTGTGATTATCGTTGATATTATATTAAGTTGTTTCAGTGCTATGTTTTGGGATACGGATCGGGTCAGGTATGTGCTATTTTTCTATTTATGTTTTATTGCTTTATTTACTTTTCTGTTTCTGCTTTACATGCTAAACTGTTTACCCGACTCAGTATGTGACAGTCTCTTTTCGGGAGAGACGGGTAACCTATGAGTGACTCTCATCACTCACCCCCAACCTTCCCTCCATAGGTGAGCAGGACTGCAGGTACATTTTTATAGAGGACGGGGTCGACTATGCGAGCTAGGAGAGTAAGCCGGACTAGTAATAGGACCTTTTGACCGGATGTCTGTTCAGAGGGATAGTCTGATAGATCTCTACATAGACCCATGTTTTGACTTTAGTATGGAGTTGGTTGACTTATTTCATTCTCGACATAGCAAGTCTCATCAGTCCTTGCACTTTACTATATTTCTGGTGAATTTAATTTAATTGAGCTATCTATTTCTATTATCGTTTCCGCGAAAAATTTCTACGTAATTTCTGACGTGCAAGAAGTTTGAACGATGCCTTGTAGTTCTCGTAGCAGGCTACGGCAGGTGCATTGTTCTGGATGCTAGAGTTCGGGAGCGGGGCGATACCCTATTAACCCCCTCCCTCTAGAGTGTGTTAACGGACCTAACAAGATCCCTTGCAAATTTATGATTAACTGTCAAAGCCAACAGTTTAAAGCAAGGATCACAGCCTCTGGAACGAGTTTATAGCCAACTACAGTCTGTATGGAAGGATATTGACGGAAGGCTGTCAAACCCTATGCACTGCCCTAAGGACATGACTGTGTATAACCAACTCCAACGATAATATAGACTCTACCAGTTTTTAGAAGACATCAGCGGAGAGTATGATGCTAAAAGGGATATCTTGAAAACGGATCCTCTACTCACAGTAGAGGAAGCCTACTAACAAATACGGCGAGAAGCACACAGGAAGGAAATAATGAAAGGTAGAGGAGAACCATCCTCGAGAGCACCCCCTCAGGCATTGGGAGTGTCCTAGCCTCACAAACCAGTCGTCCAGCACCCAAAAAAGGCGAAGCGCTTACCAGACAAGAGCGGTGGTGGTCGGACCAGGGAGACTTGCTTTGTGAGTGTCATCATCGTGCCGGAAAGGTGAAAAGGCCCATCTATGGTGTACTCGTTGAGGCGGAAGCCGACATACGGCAGAAGGGCACTTTCAGCTGATTGGCTACCCGGAGTGGTGGGCAGACACCAAAAAAAGGAGGAAGGGAGGCGGTATAGGAGGCTCCAGCACGGGAAATCACTGGTCGCTGGTGATGGTATAGAGCAGGTTCGCCAAGATAGCTTTCGTGGGATGACAAGCAATGGCGACCAAAACCAGATGGAGGCTCTAACAAGAGAGACCGCAGGTTATAAAAGTATACGGTTTGGGCCAAAATTACCCCCAAGCCCTCTTACTCTTATTTATAAACATATGGAAGGGTATTTTCAGTAATACTCAGATTATTATCAGGAAACCCAAATTACACCCTCAGCAATAAAAAAGCCAACTGTATACTTGTCCCATAAACATGAATTTGAACATAATCCTACTTGGTTATTTGACTGTGGTACCACTAACACAATGTCGTATGATGTCATTATCCGAACCGCCAATGGTGGATGCTCCCCCATGGAAGGGGCATGCAGTATTAATCTTTCCCCATCCATAAACCTCAAAAATTGTCTTTATGTCCCTATATTGTCTGAAAAGAATTAAATTGTACTATGCTGATACATCCAACCTTCTGTCTCCTGTAGGATATCCGGACGGAAAAGATAGTTGGACGTGATTCTCAACGTGGTGGACTTTACCTTGTTGATGAAGTGGACCAACAGGGAACGGTAGTGCTCAGTCATGGGACGGTTGATTGGCATGCCTGGTTGTGGCATCGTCGACTGGGTCATCCATCCTTGGGGTACTTAAAAATATTATTCTCTCATATTTAATCAGTATTCTTCTCTACCTTGCGACACATGTATTTTGGCAAAAAGTCATTATCACTCATATCCTCAAAATAATATTAGGACTCTAAGTCCATTCTCACTCGTCACTCTAATGTGTGGGGCCCTTCCCCTGTCCCGAGTCCGAATGGTTTCTCATATTCCTTGCTATTTGTCGATGATTGTACCCGCATGATATAGCTCCACTTTATTAAGCATAAGTTTGACGTCTTTGATAAATTTGTCATCTTTTACTATATTATTGCCACACAATATCAGAAAAAAATACTTCTACGTACTGATAATAGGAGAATATAAACAAACAGTTACAAGACTTCTTCCAAGAACGAGGACTTGTACACGAAAACTACCTGTCCAGATGCTCTCCAACAAAATAGAGTAGCCACCGCAAAAATCGTATTCTCCTTGAAATCACTCGTTTCTTTTTTTACTTGAATCTAACATCCCAACCTATTACTGGCCCGAGGCAATTGCTATTGCGAACTACCTCGTCAACCGGTTACCTACGAAAATCCTTACACACCAAACACCTCTTGCATCCCTTGCCACGTGTCATTCCATCCCTCTCCAACTTGCACTCCTCGCGTCTTTATGTGCAATGTCTATGTGCATATCCCTAAGTCTCAACGCTCTAAATTGGACCCTTGTGTTGTCAAGTGTGTTTTTGGTGGATATGCGGTAAATCAAAAAGGTACAAATGTTTTGATCCTCAAACCCGTCGTTTATACACTACCATGGACTGTGACTTCCTTGAAACAAAATATTACTTCCACACCACACCTCACTCTCCGGGGGAGGAGCTTCAGAACGACTCACTCGGGCGGTTACGCAAACCTGTCCTGCTAGAAACTGTCACGACATAGGGAGTTGACTAAGCCACCAGACCTGCTTCTGATGACAAAGAGGAGTTCAGTGCGGCTAATCATAACCAATTGTCAACTCTAGACGAGTGTCCTCAGGTAAATAAGTCCATTGAGTCCATTTCTTCCCAAATACCCCCAGTGGAGTTAACTAACGAAATTGTAGAGACTACAGAAAATAGGTACGTACTTCCTCCGAGAAAAAATAGGGGAGTTCCCCCAGCCAGATATGGAACTGAATACATGCCCAAGGTTTCCAGATATCCAATAAAAACCAAGATACGGGAAGCCTATCCGAGACAGCTACAGTTTTTCAAACATCTACGCAGTACAAATTCCTAGAATGGTAGAAGAGGCTCAAAACATATCCAGAATGGCGGGAAGCAATGCAAGTTGAGATGGTTGCCCTTGAACGAAATGGAACATGGGAGAAAAGCACAGTGGACCCAAGAAAAAAAATGTTTGGATGTTGGTGGATTTTTACAGTAAAGCACCAAGCGGACAGAACGATAAAAAGATACAAGGCAAGACTGGTTGCGAAAGGATATACACAGACCTATGGCATTGATTTTTCAGAAACATTCTCTCCAATGGTGAAGATAGATACAATCAGAGTATTGTTCTTAGTCGTTGTAAATCTTGATTGGCCTCTATTGATTGGATGTTAAGAATGTAAAGATAAGGGGGTTTGAGTGATTTCAAAATAAGTGTCTTGAATGTATACATATATATAAACGTGCATAAACATATATAAATGTGTACATGTATGCATGATAACTTGCCATTACTTGCCTTATTTAGCTTATATATTATGTTGCCGTACTAACGAGCCATGAAGCATTAAAGCTTACATCATATGGCAAACATTTGTTGTGTTTATACTATTTTCAGGTGCCACCATTAATGAACTAAATTAGTTCATTAAGTGAAGTACTTAGTTTAATAAACTAAGTAGTTCATTAAAGGAAGCTTCATTTGGAAAAGGCACAAAGGCAACAAGGCTAAGGAAGGAAAGTCTTCTCCTCCTCTCCATCTTTAATGTACACGCCACATATACATAAAAATTATATATTTTCAGATTTTTTTTGAAAAAGGCACATACACATGTATTCCAACGTACTACCGACACGTTATATATTTTACGTACGTACGTTAATGTCACACCACTATACTTAACTCATATTTATGAGTATATTCAGGTCTTATATCATATGATATAAGATATGGTGATGACAAATTAAATACGACACGATAAAAGGTTCTAAACCGAAATTTGTCGTATCGGGCGAATACCGAAACTTCGCCAACGTGTCACGTACTTGCCATAAATAAATGGCCAGCCCATATACATCAAAATATGATGTAAATTTCGTGCTACACATGACATATTCAGCCAAAAATACTTTCCATGTTGGCACACACAAATTACTCCACATTAAGGCCAAAATGTGAAGATTCCAAGTTTAATTTTGTCACATGCTAATGGTACCACTTTAAACCAGCCAAGTGCTGAGATTTAAAGTATATATTATATATATTATGTATAACATAATATATATAACATGTGCAAAAGTTGGAATTTAAATTAGAGAAAAATCGGGTAATCGATAAATATCGAAAATTCGGTTTTCTACGCACATAACATGGAACGTTTTTCTTGTACATCATGTGACACGTATCTAGACACTTTTTACATATGATATACATCTTAAAGTGTTCTAGAAAATTAAATTAAGGGCTGATTGGAATATTACATGTGTGTATTATTAAAGGTGCACTATTTTACAAAGTTAGCAAAAATAAATTTCAGCACATGTTACACATCATATAACGTTACATACAGCTGAGTTGGAGCACATGTGGAGCTTTGTTGGCATATTGATTGGTCAAGGATCAATCATACATTGTTGGTGAATTGAGAGAGAAGCTACAAATGGTAAGAATTCAACATATATCTCTCTTATGTCACATGCTGAAAATTTCAGCATACTAACCTCAAGCTGGCCGATTTTATGGTGTTAAATGTGACATATTTTGTCATCTTTTATTAGGTGATTGATTAGAAGAAGATATGGTAAGGTTTTGAATAATAATTAAAAAGATAAATGGTGATATTTCACATATCACACATGCTGAAAATTTTTTCAGCATGTGTACATGGTGTGGCCGAATTTTAGTACTAAAATGTGTCCAAGTTCATCTTTTAATTGGTAGAAGTACTTACCATATATTTGATTCATTTTTATGATGAAAATTTAAAGAAAAATGGTAATGATTTAAAGTTTATCCCCATGATGCACATGCTGAAAAATTCAGCATGGCAAGATTGTCTTGGCCGATTTTTTTGCATAGAAATGGAAGAATTTTTGGTCTTGCAATTTATGAGAAAATTCTTGATTTATGGTATGATTTTGTGATTGATTTTTGGCACATGTTAAAGTGAATATCTCAGATTTTTTCTATGTCATCTTGATGACAACATTGAGCCAATAAGGAGGTGCCAAGTAAGCGAAGACTAAATGATGATCCAATAGGAAGATGCCAAGTAAGCAAGGCATTGTCACAATGATGTCTTACACTCTCTCAAGGACTTAAAAGACAATTTTCAAGAGGGGAGAAGCCCTAAGGGGGAGGCGGCTGCAACTATAAGGAAAGAAGAGGAGAGCAAACAAAAACAACAAGCATTGCATTCTAAAGAGATCAAATTGCCAAGCTCTTCTTCTCCTACATTTCTTTCTTTCTCTTTTCTTGTAAAAGCCTATTGTATTCATATCTTTCAATCTTGAATAGGCTTGAGATAAACCACCATTCATACATCTTTGTAAAAGATTGATCAAGGTGTGATCAATCTTCATTCTAGCAAGGTGGTGGTGTTCGTGCAATTGTACTTACAATACAAGGTTTGTAAAGGGTTGGAGTTAGGTGTAACTCTATCAACCCTGCGGTAAGGTGTACTGCGTGTGTGTGATTAGTGTGAACCAAGGAAGGTGTTCCTTGAAGACTGGAGTAGGTTGTTTATAACCGAACCAGTATAAAATTCTTGGTGCCATTTACTTTCTGCATTTACGTTTCAGTTACTGCACTGTTTATCCTTCTTGTTCGCATCCGTAAAAATAGTAAACGATTTTCAAAAATTACGAAAATTTCCAGAAACATACTTACACGTTCTAGGGTTAATTTGGCACAAGTTTCAACCCTTTTGGACAAGTATAAGTCAATCAAACATCAAAAGTTCTGAGACTAGTGCAGTCTGATTTTCAGACTTGCAAAGGTTGAGACTTTGATTGTATTTGACCTACTTCCCAAAAGAATTTTCCAAAACTGTTTCAACCCATTTAAATATAGTATATAAGGAGTTAGTGGTCAAATTTTCAGAGCATTTGGACGTTCACACAAATAGGAATTAATTTTTCAAAACCATCTACCGTTTCTGGCAGATTTGCACAATCTGAGTACCAACGGTTTTTGAAGGGGTTAAAGGTTGAATTTTAATTTGAAATTTTTAGGGGACCCTCATAACATCTGAGGCTAAGTTCTCTCAAAATTTCATAATTTTTGGAGACCTCTAACCTAGTTTTAAAAACGTTTTAAAACTGGTCCTGAAAACAGAATCTGTTTTCAGAACTTGAATTGTTCAAGTTTAAAGAAATTTTAAAAAGCACACTTTCCGCACCATCTATTCAACCCCCCCTTCTAGTGGTGCCTTGCAGATCCTACAAGTGGTATCAGAGCGCAGGAATACTCACTTCAAGGAATCCAACGATTCAGTGAGATGGCATCCACAAATCTCAAAACCGAGCAAGAAGGTATGTCGAGCCAAAGGCCTCCATTTTGACGGTGAGTCGTTTATTCAGTGGAAACTTAGGATGAAGCTTTTTCTTATGGCTATAGATATAGATCTTTGGTCAATCATTGAAGATGGTCCTTATGTCCCATCTAATGTATCCACTGTAGACGGAGTTACTTTAGAAGTTATTAAAACTAGACAAGAATATACGAGTGATGATAAAAAGAAACTTAGTATGAATGCTAGGGCTATGCAATTGCTTTTAAACGGATTAAGTAAAAGTGAGTCTAGTTATGTGTCAAACTGTTCGAGTGCACAAGAAATGTGGAGGATACTAGAAATGAAACACGAAGGCACGAGTCAAGTAAAAGAGTCAAAAATTAACATGCTCATGTCCACACTTGAGTCTTTTAAATTATTGCCAATGAGTCTATTGTAGATATGGATCTTCGTTTGACTAACATCTACAACTCTCTTGAGTCTCTTGGTAAGGCTTTTACTACGCAGGAAAAGGTGCAGAAAGTCCTACGAAGCCTTCCTTCTGAATGGGACCCTAAAGTGACTGCGATAGAAGAAAGCAAGGAAACTAAATCAAAAAGATGGAAGAACTAATCGGTTCACTTAAAGTTTATGAAAATAAACTCACCATTCGGAAAACGGAATCATCTAAACAAGGTAAAGCTATTGCTTTTAAATCAAATGAATACGTCTCCCCTCCCTCCGATCACGTAGATGATAGTGATTCCGAATCGGATAATGATGACCTAATTCTATTGGCTAAAGGATTGAGAAAATTTATGAGAAGGTCATTTAGAAACAAAAATAAGGGCACTATACTAAGAGAAATAAAAACAAGTCAAACGATAAAGACGTTAAATGTTATGAATGTGGCAAACTCGGACACTTATCATATGACTGCCCAAATAAAGAAAAAGCAAACTACTAAGTACCCTGACAAGGAGCGGAACAGACATAGACTCGTCTCAGAACCCAAACAAAGGAAACGTGCTCTAAAGGCCTCCACCTGGAGTGATTCATCAGATTCTGACTGAGACCGAAGAGGAGACCGCACAAGTATGCTTTGCATCCAAAGCATCTAATGAGGTATCATCTGATTCTGACTCTGACTCTGAACCTTCTTATGATGATCTTTTAGTCAGTATCTAGAATTGCATAAATTTACTAAGACTCTCGCTAAAGAAAAGAAACGATTAATTGAAGACAAGAAACTGTTAGAATCTTCTAACGAGAATCTTGTCGCTCAATTAAGCGATTCAAAGAAAGAGTCTTCATGTGTCATCACTGCATTGAAAACCGAGATTTCATCATTAACCTCTCAAAATAATGAAATGAAATCCGAGATTTCAAATTTGAAATCAAGGAATACCGATTTAGAGAAAATGATGAAACAGTTTGATACAGGGTCCAACATGCTGCATCGTATCATATTATCACAAAAGCATGACAGCGACAAAACTGGACTGGGATACGTTGATACTAACGAAGTATCAATCAAACCAACCAAGTTTGTTGTGTCTAAGAAAGTAGACATCCCTAAGCCGCAAGTGGCGTCTAAGATGACGCAAAAAGCGCCCCCTTCCTCACGCCCCACTTCTTCATATCATGTGAAATATAACGTTGTACCATATAGATATGAAAAGAGAAGAACAATGCATACACGAAATACATATCATCCACGCACTACGCACACACACAAGGACATATCAAAAGCGTCCTTCATTCAATGAGTATAGAGGAGTCCTTGGGCAAAGGCCCAAAGTGCATGCACCACATGTCTATTATATTGCACCTTCATTCTTGCCATTTGATAGACCGAGAAGGATCACCCAAGTATGGGTACCGAAAGGTACCTTTACCAAAAGGTGATTAACTAACTCGAAAGGACCCAAAATTAAAAGGGTACCTAAATCACCTTTTCACATTGCAGGGAGACCACACTTCGAAAGACACATCAATAAAGTGGTTCCTTGACAGTGGTTGCTCGAGGCACATGACGGGTGACCCGAGCTTGTTCTCCAAATTAAAGAAGGTCACAAAAGGCGGATCCGTGACCTTTGGAGACAACAATGAAGGCAAGATCATTGGAAAAGGTACGATTGGTAATCCGAACACACTCCAAATCTCCAACGTATTTTTGGTAAGCAACTTATCCTACAATCTTCTTAGCATTTCTCAATTTGTTGACAATGGTTTTAATGTGTGTTTTACTCACCCTTATTGCAACATAATAAATAAAAATGGAGAAACCGTTTTAAAAGGAAAACGAGAAGGAATATTTTTACGCTATCTATGGATGATGTAGTAGACGCTAAAGTTAAGTGTTTTATGTCAAATGAACCCAATGTGAATTTATGGCATAGACGTTTAGGACACATTGGCATTTCCACACTAGAAAAACTTCAACGAAAGAACCTAGTACGGGGATTGCCTACGCTTGATTTAGACAACTTTCAGTTGTGTGAATCTTGCATAAAAGGCAAACAAACACGTGAGTCACTTAAGCCGAAAAATGAAATAAGCACGACTAGAATATTAGAACTATTGCATATCGATTTGTTTGGTCCTAGTCGCACTACAAGCCTTGGTGGGCGTCACTATGCATGCGTAATTGTTGATGACTTTTCTCGTTATACTTGGACTTTATTTCTTGCACATAAGGATGATAGCGCCGTTGAGATTGCTAAATTAATTAAACAACTTGAAAATCAATACGGTGTAAATGTGAAAAGGATAAGAAGCGATAGAGGCGGTGAGTTTAAAAACAAAGAGATGATTTCGTTTTGTGAAGAAAAAGGAATTAAACATGAGTTTTCGCCACCTAGAACTCCACAACTAAATGGAGAGTAGTAGAAAGAAAGAATCGTACATTACAAGAAATCGCTAGAACATGCTTTGCGAAAATAAATTGCCTAGATTTCTGTGGGCGGAAGCCGTAAATTGTGCATGCTATATTGTAAATCGCCTATCTATAAGAAAGAAAATAAACAAGACGCCTTATGAGATTTTGAATGATCGCATGCCTAAGATTGACTATTTTTTCGTGTGTTTGGATGCAAATGTTTTGTCTTGAATACAAAAGATAATTTAGATAAATTTGAATCCAAATCAATTGAGTGCATTTTTGTTGGATATTCTATAAATTCAAAGGCATATAGATGTTATGATCCTCTCACTAGACAAATTATAGAATCTATTCATGTTAAATTCAATGAATTTGGTGAGATTGATAAAGATAAGGAATATGACGATGATTTTGAATTGAAACCCGTTTTGAATGAAGATAATGATTCTTTTGATATGCATGATATGAATGAGACACTAGAAATGCATGATCATATAGAAATGCATGATAAGAAAATAATCAACCAAGATGGCATAGAGATCACCCACATGATCTCATCATAGGCGACCTCACTCACGGTGTGCGACCACGTAGAAGAATCACTTCGGATGAAATAAATGAATTTCATGCTATGATTTCTGAAATTGAGCCCAAAAATGTGCATGATGCTTTGAGTGATTCATCTTGGATTGATGCTATGCATGACGAACTTAATCAATTCGTTAGAAATGATGTATGGGATTTAGTGCCACGACCACAAGATAAGACTATTATAGGCACAAAGTGGGTATTTAGGAATAAAATGAATGAAGAAGGAAAGGTTGTTAGAAATAAAGCGAGACTTGTTGCACAAGGATATAATCAAGAAGAAGGAATTGACTATGATGAAACATTCGCACCCGTAGCACGTCTAGAAGCTATACGACTATTACTTGCTATTGCTTGCATGAAAGATTTTAAATTATATCAAATGGATGTAAAAAGTGCTTTCCTAAACGGATTCATACAAGAAGAAGTATACGTGAAGCAACCACCCGGTTTTGAAGATTTGAAACATCCAGATCACGTGTACAAACTAAAGAAGGCACTATATGGCCTAAAGCAAGCACCGAGAGCATGGTATGATCGTTTTGCTACTTTCCTTTTAGAAAATAATTTTAAACGTGGTACTATAGATAGTACACTATTTTTGAAACAAGAAAAATCAGATTTACTTATTATTCAAATCTACGTAGATGACATTATTTTTGGCTCTACCTCACATAGACTTGTTAAAGATTTTGAAAATTGCATGAAATCTGAATTTGAAATGTCTATGGTTGGTGAACTTAATTATTTTCTTGGCTTGCAGATTAAGCAAACGAGTAAAGGAATTCATATAAGCCAAGCAAATATGTTAATGACATGATCAAAAAGTTTAATTTTGAAAATTTGAAACCATCCCCCACCCCTATGAGTGTCACTACTAAATTAGACAAGACGAACATGGTAAAGACGTTGATAATGGATTATATCGATCTATGATAGGTTCTTTGCTATATTTAACTGCTAGTAGGCCTGACATCATGTTTAGCGTATGCATGTGTGCTCGTTTTCAAAGTCAACCTAAGGTGTCACACTTAAATGCGAGTAAAAAGAATATTCGTTATATTAAGCATACGCCCACCTTAGGTATTTGGTACGATAAGGATTCTACATTTGACTTACATGCTTACACTGATGCAGATTATGGTGGCTGCAAAATAGATAGAAAAAGCACGAGCGGAACCTGCCAATTTATAGGAAATTCTCTTATTTCATGGTTTTCCAAAAAGCAAGCAAGTGTTGCTTTGTCCACTACTGAGGCTGAGTACATGGCTCTTAGCCTTTGTTGCACACAGTTGTTGTGGATAAAACAACAACTTTCGGACTTTGGAATTATCGTAAATAAGATTCCTATATATTGTGATAGTATGAGTGCCATCAATTTGTCTAAGAACCCCGTGTTACATTCTAAGGCTAAGCATATAGAAGTACGCTATCACTTTCTTCGTGATCACGTTAACAATGGTAATATTGTCATAGATCACGTACGCACAGAATCACAAGTAGCGGATATATTTACAAAGGCCTTAAATCAAGCCACATATGAATCTCTTCGTTCTAAATTAGGCATGATTCCCGCTGATATGATTTGATTTGATATTATTTGATTTACTTTCCTTTT
Source organism: Eustoma russellianum (assembly GCA_036186865.1). Classification (NCBI taxonomy): domain Eukaryota; kingdom Viridiplantae; phylum Streptophyta; class Magnoliopsida; order Gentianales; family Gentianaceae; genus Eustoma; species Eustoma russellianum. The sequence goes on from AP025063.1 coordinate 7,113,440, forward strand.
TGACAGGAATCTTTTGATTAACTTTCCAAAATAAAGGGGGAGAGAAAAGCATGATTTAAGGGGGGGAGAGAGACACTGATTGATCTTAATTGATCTTAATTGCACAAATCAAGGGGGAGCCGGATTTGAAATTCGAAATTCAAATTTCAAATTTGCGCACAATTCAAGGGGGAGAGATAGCATTTAAATCATGTACACAAATTATTTTGAAAATCATCAAAAGGGGGAGATTGTAAAGATAAGGGGGTTTGAGTGATTTCAAAATAAGTGTCTTGAATGTATACATATATATAAACGTGCATAAACATATATAAATGTGTACATGTATGCATGATAACTTGCCATTACTTGCCTTATTTAGCTTATATATTATGTTGCCGTACTAACGAGCCATGAAGCATTAAAGCTTACATCATATGGCAAACATTTGTTGTGTTATACTATTTTCAGGTGCCACCATTAATGAACTAAATTAGTTCATTAAGTGAAGTACTTAGTTTAATAAACTAAGTAGTTCATTAAAGGAAGCTTCATTTGGAAAAGGCACAAAGGCAACAAGGCTAAGGAAGGAAAGTCTTCTCTCCTCTCCATCTTTAATGTACACGCCACATATACATAAAAATTATATATTTTCAGATTTTTTTTGAAAAAGGCACATACACATGTATTCCAACGTACTACCGACACGTTATATATTTTACGTACGTACGTTAATGTCACACCACTATACTTAACTCATATTTATGAGTATATTCAGGTCTTATATCATATGATATAAGATATGGTGATGACAAATTAAATACGACACGATAAAAGGTTCTAAACCGAAATTTGTCGTATCGGGCGAATACCGAAACTTCGCCAACGTGTCACGTACTTGCCATAAATAAATGGCCAGCCCATATACATCAAAATATGATGTAAATTTCGTGCTACACATGACATATTCAGCCAAAAATACTTTCCATGTTGGCACACACAAATTACTCCACATTAAGGCCAAAATGTGAAGATTCCAAGTTTAATTTTGTCACATGCTAATGGTACCACTTTAAACCAGCCAAGTGCTGAGATTTAAAGTAATATTTATATATTATGTATAACATAATATATATAACATGTGCAAAAGTTGGAATTTAAATTAGAGAAAAATCGGGTAATCGATAAATATCGAAAATTCGGTTTTCTACGCACATAACATGGAACGTTTTTCTTGTACATCATGTGACACGTATCTAGACACTTTTTACATATGATATACATCTTAAAGTGTTCTAGAAAATTAAATTAAGGGCTGATTGGAATATTACATGTGTGTATTATTAAAGGTGCACTATTTTACAAAGTTAGCAAAAAAAATTTCAGCACATGTTACACATCATATAACGTTACATACAGCTGAGTTGGAGCACATGTGGAGCTTTGTTGGCATATTGATTGGTCAAGGATCAATCATACATTGTTGGTGAATTGAGAGAGAAGCTACAAATGGTAAGAATTCAACATATATCTCTCTTATGTCACATGCTGAAAATTTCAGCATACTAACCTCAAGCTGGCCGATTTTATGGTGTTAAATGTGACATATTTTGTCATTTTATTAGGTGATTGATTAGAAGAAGATATGGTAAGGTTTTGAATAATAATTAAAAAGATAAATGGTGATATTTCACATATCACACATGCTGAAAATTTTTTCAGCATGTGTACATGGTGTGGCCGAATTTTAGTACTAAAATGTGTCCAAGTTCATCTTTTAATTGGTAGAAGTACTTACCATTATATTGATTCATTTTTATGATGAAAATTTAAAGAAAAATGGTAATGATTTAAAGTTTATCCCCATGATGCACATGCTGAAAAATTCAGCATGGCAAGATTGTCTTGGCCGATTTTTTGGCATAGAAATGGAAGAATTTTTGGTCTTGCAATTTATGAGAAAATTCTTGATTTATGGTATGATTTTGTGATTGATTTTTGGCACATGTTAAAGTGAATATCTCAGATTTTTCTCCATGTCATCTTGATGACAACATTGAGCCAATAAGGAGGTGCCAAGTAAGCGAAGACTAAATGATGATCCAATAGGAAGATGCCAAGTAAGCAAGGCATTGTCACAATGATGTCTTACACTCTCTCAAGGACTTAAAAGACAATTTTCAAGAGGGGAGAAGCCCTAAGGGGGGACGGCTGCAACTATAAGGAAAGAAGAGGAGAGCAAACAAAAGACTACAACAAGCATTGCATTCTAAAGAGATCAAATTGCCAAGCTCTTCTTCTCCTACATTTTCTTTCTTTCTTTTCTTGTAAAAGCCTATTGTATTCATATCTTTCAATCTTGAATAGGCTTGAGATAAACCACCATTCATACATCTTTGTAAAAGATTGATCAAGGTGTGATCAATCTTCATTCTAGCAAGGTGGTGGTGTTCGTGCAAATTGTACTTACAATACAAGGTTTGTAAAGGGTTGGAGTTAGGTGTAACTCTATCAACCCTGCGGTAAGGTGTACTGCGTGTGTGTGATTAGTGTGAACCAAGGAAGGTGTTCCTTGAAGACTGGAGTAGGTTGTTTATAACCGAACCAGTATAAAATTCTTGGTGCCATTTACTTTCTGCATTTACGTTTCAGTTACTGCACTGTTTATCCTTCTTGTTCGCATCCGTAAAAATAGTAAACGATTTTCAAAAATTACGAAAATTTCCAGAAACATACTTACACGTTCTAGGGTTAATTTGGCACAAGTTTCAACCCTTTTGGACAAGTATAGTCAATCAAACATCAAAGTTCTGAGACTAGTGCAGTCTGATTTTCAGACTTGCAAAGGTTGAGACTTTGATTGTATTTGACCTACTTCCCAAAAGAATTTTCCAAAACTGTTTCAACCCATTTAAATATAGTATAAAGAGTTAGTGGTCAAATTTTCAGAGCATTTGGACGTTCACACAAATAGGAATTAATTTTTCAAAACCATCTACCGTTTCTGGCAGATTTGCACAATCTGTACCAACGGTTTTTGAAGGGGTTAAGGTTGAATTTTAATTTGAAATTTTTAGGGACCCTCATAACATCTGAGGCTAAGTTCTCTCAAAATTTCATAATTTTTGGAGACCTCTAACCTAGTTTTAAAAACGTTTTAAAACTGGTCCTGAAAACAGAATCTGTTTTCAGAACTTGAATTGTTCAAGTTTAAAGAAATTTTAAAAAGCACACTTTCCGCACCATCTATTCAACCCCCCCCTTCTAGTGGTGCCTTTTAGATCCTACAAAGAATGCCTTCCTGCATGGAGACCTACAAGAGGAAGTGTATACAGATCCTGCACCAGGGTTTACAACAGAGTTTAGAGCCAGAGAAGTGTGCAGACTACGTAAAGCTTTGTATGGCTTGTAACAATCACCACGGGCTTGGTACGTCCGGTTTACTATGCCTATGAAGAAATACAGGTATCACCAGAGCAATGCAGATCATACGCTATTCTTGAAGAGGGAAAAAGGACGTATCACCTGTCTTGTTTTGTATGTAGATGATATGATTATCATTGCAATGATAATGACGAAATTGCAGCTCTAAAACAGCATTTATTTCAAGAATTTGAAATAAAGGACCTAAGAACACTAAAGTATTTCTTGGGAATAGAGGTTCTTAGATCCAAATCTGGAATATTCATATCACAAATGAAGTATTTTTTTGACCTCATAGCAGAGATAGGACTAATAGACTGCAAACCTGTTGAAACTCCAATAGTGGTGAATCATGGACTACAAATAGTCCAAGGGGCCGAACCGGCGAACAAGACCTGTTACCAACAACTGGAGGGAAAACTTATATACCTATTGCATACCAGACCTGACATAGCTTACTCTGTTGGAGTAATAAGCCAATTCATGCATCAACCACAAAAGGAGCATATGGAGGAAGCATTGAGGGTTGTATGATATTTAAAGGGGTCCCCTGAAAAAGGATTAGTCTTCCGAAAGCATTGTCATCTCGAGATACAACCATAGAAAAGTGCTGATTGGGTTGGAAATTCGAATGACATAAGGTCGACATCAGGATACTTCACATTAGTTGGTGGAAATTTAGTCACGTGGAAAAGCAAGAAGCAGAAAATTGTAGCTTTGTCCAGTGTAAAAGCAGATTTCCGAGGAATAGCACGAGGGTTGACCGAGATACTGTGGCTTAGAAAGGTACTGACAGAGATGGGATACCTACCAAAGACAGTAACATGAATGATGCGCGACAATAAAGCTGCAATAAAAATCTCAAAAAACCCAGTACAACACGACCGAACTAATCAGGTTCAGGTGGATAGACAATTCATAAAGGAAAAACTCAAAACACAAGTTATATTCCTTCCATTTGTAAAATCGGAAGACCAACTCACTGACATACTTACGAAAACAGTCTCGACAGGAAGATTTCTGAGTCTGAGCAAGTTAAGCATCAAGAATCCCGTGACTTAACTTGAGGGGGGTGTCAGAATATCGCAAAGAAGGAAAGTACATTATTGTAATTGATATTGTAATATTTACTGCACTTAATTTATTTTTTTTCTTAAGTTTCCTTTAGATTTTTACAAGTTCATATCATGAGTCATGACATGTCATTTTTAAAGATTCTTGCAAAGCTATTCATATTATTTCTTTATAAGTTAATCTTGTTAGGCCTGTGACAATCACTCTCAAACGAGTGAATAGAGTGTTGGGCTATTTTTCGTGTTTCTCTTAATTTTGGTTAATCACACTCAAAAGTTCTCCAAAGCAAGAAAGAAAAAAATGAGAAATAGTAGATGAGACACATGATATAGAGTCGTTCGAATCTAGCCGATTCTATTTCACTGCCACTTTGTTTCTAAAGTAGATTTTCAGCAGCAACTTTTCTTGCTACCTTTAATAGGAAACAAGAACAACAACAATACATACACTAACAAAGTGGCAACACTTCTTCATAACTTTTTGCAATAACAACACTTTTTGCAATAACAACAACGGCGGCTACAAGCAAGAACCAATCCTTACTTCTTCATAACTTCAAGAAAGTTCTGCCGAAGAACTTTCACCAAGTGGTTTTAAGAAAGCAGTGGGGTTACACTTTGAAATGAGTCTACAGCACAAGTAGTGAATTAGATATGCTTAGTTTCTCTTGTGCTGGACTATTTCTCTCACAATACAACAATGAATATAAAGCAACAATGGCTTAGTAGCTTTAAGCACTTTGCACCTTTGAGAGCTTTTTATAACAATGCAGGATGAAGCTTGAAGAGGATGAAAGCATGTAAATGTATCATCTAAGCTTCTTCAATATATAGAGGGTATGAACCACGTTTTTGGAGCCTCCATAAGGTCCTCAACTCAATCAAGTGTCTTGAAGATGTCCAAATAGTTTAGCCACCATATAGTTAGATTTGATTCTCTATAGCCACCCTAGAATATCTAGGCATGTTTACAATAGTTAAAAAGCATTTATATGTTAGGAGAAAGTCCACAAGAGAGTTAAGTAAGATTGGAGAGAAAACACTTAAAATATTCTTTGGATTTTGTTGCAACGGCTATAAAAATTTGAATTCTGGGCTACATCAAATGATCTATGTCTCATGGTTTAAAGACTGTTGTCACATCGATTGATCAATGTCTTAAGGTTGAGAGATCGATGTCTTACAATGTGGTTTCAATTTTTGTACCTTACCTACATCGATCGATCAATGTCTCTTTTTGAGAGACTAATGTATACATCAACCGATCGATGTTAAATAGAGTGGTTTTAATTTTGAACATTAACCATATTGATCGATGGATGCCTCTTGTTTTAGATATTGATTTCACATCGATTGATCGGTATGTGCTTCAACGTAAAAGATCTATGTTGGACATTGTGATTTCATTTTTGTACAGTCCTTACATATATCGATCTATGTCTTATTTTAGAGACTAAACTATAACAGATCGATCATGGGAGATCGATGTATCATAGTGTCTTTTTCTCTTTTTGTATGAGTTCTAAAGTATGCATTTAGGTGAAGTATGCTTCTTGCCAATGTCCCTAACAAGTTCTTGGAATAGGAATATATTCTCCACCATTGATCTTCTTTTAAGAAAACCTATATAGGCATGATCCATGAAGTTACTCATCACATGAGTCAACTGCTTACCAAAAGCTTGGAGATTATCATGTAAAGCATATTGCAACATGAAAAAGGCTTGTAGTCTTCCACTCTAGTCACATTATTGATTTAGGCACCAAAGCAATAAGAGCATGATTTAATTGCTTCAATAACTTGTCATTTTCAAAGAATTCCTTGATTGCCTCCATTGTGTCATTGGCAATCACATCCCGAGCTTTTGTAAAGAATTGTGATGCGTATTCATATGGCCTAAGGCCCTTGTCCTTGCTAATGTTGAATAGGATACCTTTAATTCCTCATCAAGATTAGGCAGTGTCAAGTTTGGAGCATTCTCATTGACCACATTGGCCCCAAGTCAATCACCCCAAGATTGGCCTCCTGAACATGCTGATACATGCCCAACAGTTTAGATAAAAGTTAACAAAATGTTGACCAGCCCCATCCATTGATGTAGTCATAGAACCATCCTCCATTTGAACACTTGCAATATTATTCCTTGCCCTATTTCTTTTAATGATTAAGTGATAGAATAAAGTAGTTCTATCACTCAAACATATGTAATTTTTTTTTGGCTAGCTAAGCGAAGAACTTCCTTTCATCCTCCATCAATTTGCAAGCCAATAGCCTTTGACTATGAAGCTTATTCTTCCATTTTATCATGCCCCACTTGCTAGCAGAATGTTCTTGCAAAGCCTCAAACTCATTCAAAGCCCTATCAGTCCTTAACGATATATAGAAACATGACTTCCTGTTTATTTCCTTTAAAGGAGCCTTAAGAGGCTTGAACTTCTTACATAAAACAAGCAGAGGGTAACATTGATTTATGTATCCCAGCATTGCCTTACCAAAGTAAGAAATGAGTCATGATCTGTCGACATATTGAAAAATGTGAAGGATGTAGAAATATGAGGGTTTGAGTGATTTCAAAATAAAGAAATTTGAATATATATATATATATTAACGTGGATATATATATATACACAAGTGTACATGTATGCATGATAACTTGCCTTATTTAGCTTATATATTATGTTGCCGTACTAACGAGCCATGAAGCTTTAAAGCTTACATCATATGGCGAACATTTGTTGAGTTTATACTATTTTCAGGTGCCACAATTAATGAACTAAAGTAGTTCATTAAGTGAAGTACTTAGTTTAATAAACTAAGTAGTTCATTAAAGGAAGATGCATTTGGAAAAGACATGAAGGCAACATAGCTATGGAAGGAAAGTTCTCTCCTCCTCCCCACATCATTTCACACGCCATATAATAATATATATATTCAGATTTTTTTAAAGGCACATACACATTTATTCCAACGTACTATCGACACGTTATATATCTTACGAACGTACGTTTACGTCACACCACTATACTTAACTCATATTTATGAGTATATTCAGATCTTATATCATATGATATAAGATATGGTGATGACAAATTAAATACGACACGATAAAAGGTTCTAAACCGAAATTTGTCGTATCGGGCGATACCGAAACTTCGCCAACGTGTCACGTACTTGCCATAAATAAATGGCCAGCCCATATACATCAAAATTCATTAAAAATTTCGTGCCATACACTGTATATTGAGACAAAAATACTTTCCATGTTGGCACACACAAATCACCCCACATTTAGGCCAAAATGTGAAGATTCCAATTTTATTTTTGTCACATGTTTATGGTACCACTTTAAATCAGCCAAGTGCTGAAAATTAAAGTATATATTATATATATTATGTATAACATAATATATATAGCATGTGCAAAAGTTGGAATTTAAATTAGAGAAAAATCGGGTAATCGATAAATATCGAAAATTCGGTTTTCTACGCACTTGACATGGAACGTTTTTCTTGAACATGATGTGGCACGTATCTAGACACTTTTTACATATAATATACATCTTAAAGTGTTCTAGAAAATTAAATTAAGGGCTGATTGGAATATTACATGTGTGTAATATTAAATGTGCACTATTTTTCAAAGTTAGCAAAAATAAATTTCAGCACATGCACAAACATATTCAAACGTCACTACAGCTGATGTGGAGCACATGTGGAGCCTTGTTGGCATGTTGATTGGTCAAGAATCATCATACAATGTTGATTAATCAAAGAGAGAAGCTACAAAAGGTAAGTTTTCAACATACACCTCTCTTATGTCACATGCTGAAAATTTCAGCATGTCACACTAGCTATGGCCGTTTTCTTCATCATGAAGGAAGATAAAATGTCAATCTTTTATTAAGGAATAAATTAAATGAGATATGGAAATGTTTTGAATAGTTTATAGAATAAAGGAAGTGATATTTTTGAATATCACACATGCTGAAAAATTCAGCATGTGTGTAGTGGTTATGGCCGAAATATAGGCCTCATGGTTGTCAAGTTTTATTCTATACATGATGAGAATATTGTATACTTAATGTTGATTGAATTCTTAAATTAAAACAATGCAAAATAGGCAACATTTTGAAGAAAGAGTGGATGTTACACATGCTGAAATTTCAGCATGTGCAAGACATGTTGTGGCCGAATGGTATCTCTTTTGGTGTCCAAATTCATTCTCAAACTTGTAGCAAGACTTGCCTTAAATATTGGTTGTATTTTTATGGAAGAAATTCAAAGAAAAATGGAAGAAATATTGATTTAATCTCACATGGTAAATGCTGAAAATTTCAGCATTTACAAGTTGATATGGCCGAATTTTGGAGATGGAAAGAGAGAGATTTTTGTGTCTCAAACTTTATGACATATTGTGACTATTTTGGCATGATTTGATAATTAACTATTTGGCATATATTTAGTGTTTTTTTCAGAATATCCATGTCATCAAATGATGACAACAATGAGCCAATCAAGAGGTGCCAAGTAAGCAATGACTAAATGATGGTCCAATGAAGTGATGCCAAGTAAGCAAAGTGTTGTCACTATGATGTCTCACACTCTCCAAGCAATTAAAAGGAAATTTTCAAGAGGGAGAAGAGACACAAGGGGGACGGCTGGACCTTCTATAAGGGGAAGAGAAGAACAAACAAAAAAACACCAAGAATCATATTCAAAAGTGATCAAAGTGCAAAAGCTTTCTTCTCCTACACTTTCTTTCTTTCTTTCTTGTAAAAAGCCTATTGTATTTACTTCTTTCATCCTTGAATAGGCTTCATAGAAACCACCATTCATTCATCATTGTACAAGATTGATCAAGGTGTGATCAATCTTCATTCTAGCGAGGTGGTGGTGTTCGTGCAAATTGTACTCACAATACAAGGTTTGTAAAGGGTTGGAGTTAAGGTGTAACTCTATCAACCCTGCGGTAAGGTGTACTGCGTGTGTGAAATTAGTGTGAACCAAGGAAGGTGTTCCTTGAAGACTGGAGTAGGTTGTTTATAACCGAACCAGTATAAAATTCTTGGTGCAATTTACTTTCTGCATTTACGTTTCAGTTTCTGCGCTGTTTACTCATATTGTTCACGTTCGCAAAAATAGTAAACGTTTTCTAAAAATTATAAAAATTTCCAGAAACATACATAAACGTTCTAGGGTTAATTTGGCACAAGTTTCAACCCTTTTGGACAAGTATAAGTCATCCAAACATCAAAAGTTCTGAGACTAGTGCAGTCTGATTTTCAGACTTGCAAAGGTTGAGACTTTGGGTGTATTTGACCTACTTCCCAAAAGAATTTTCAAAAACTGTTTCAACCCATTTAAATATAGTGTGTGAAGAGTTATTGGTCAAATTTTCAGATCATTTGGACATTCACACAAATAGGAATTAATTTTTCAAAACCATCTACCGTTTCTGGCAGATTTGCACAATCTGAGTGCCAACGGTTTTTGAAGGGGTTAAAGGTTGAATTTTGATTTGAAATTTTTAGGGGACCCTCACAACATCTGAGGCTAAGTTCTCTCAAAATTTCATAATTTTTGGAGACCTCTAACCTAGTTTTTAAAACGTTTTAAAACTGGTCCTGAAAACAGAATCTGTTTTCAGAACTTGAATTGGTTAGGTTTAAAGAAATTTTAAAAACCATATTTTCCGCACCACCTATTCAACCCCCCCCTTCTAGTGGTGCCTTGCAGATCCTACAAGTGGTATCAGAGCGCAGGAATACTCACGACAAGGAATCCAACGATTCAGTGAGATGGCATCCACAAATCTCAAAACCGAACAAGAAGGTATGTCAAGCCAAAGGCCTCCACTCTTTGACGGTGAGTCTTTTATTCAATGGAAACTTAGGATGAAATTATTTCTTATGGCTATAGACATAGACCTTTGGTCAATAATTGAAGATGGTCCATATGTCCCGTCTAAATTGTCCATTGTAGATGGAGTCACACTAGAAGATTAAAACGAGACAAGACTATACTAGTGAAGACAAAAAGAAACTGAGTATGAATGCTAAGGCCATGCAATTACTCTTAAATGGCTTAAGTAAGAGTGAGTCTAGTTATGTGTCCAATTGTTCGAGTGCACAAGAAATGTGGAGAATCTTAGAAATGAAACACGAAGGCACGAGTCAAGTCAAAGAGTCTAAAATTAATATGCTTATGTCTACTCTTGAGTCTTTCAAGTTGTTGCCTAATGAGTCAATTGTTGATATGGATCTTCGTTTGACTAACATCTATAACTCTCTTGAGTCTCTTGGTAAGGCCTTTACAACGCAGGAAAAAGTACAGAAAGTCCTACGGAGCCTCCCTTCAGAATGGGATCCTAAAGTGACTGCCATAGAAGAAAGCAAGGAGACTAAGTCAATAAAAATGGAAGAACTCATTGGTTCACTAAAAGTGTATGAAAACAAACTCATTATTCGGAAATCGGAATCAACCAAACAAGGTAAGACAATTGCTTTTAAATCAAATGAATACGTCTCCCCTCCCTCCGATCACATAGATGATAGTGATTCCGAATCGGATAATGATGACTTAATTCTATTGGCAAAAGGACTAAGAAGATTCATGAGAAAATCATTTAGAAATAAAAACAAGGGCACTACATCTAAGAGAAATAAAAACAAGTCAAATGATAAGGACATTAAATGTTATGAATGCGGCAAACTCGGACACTTATCATATGACTGCCCAAACAAAGAAAAGCAAACTAATAAGTACCCTGACAAGGAGCGGAACAAAAATAGACCCGTCTCAGATCCTAAACAAAGGAAACGTGCACTAAAGGCCTCCACATGGAGTGACTCATCAGACTCTGAAACTGAGACCGAAGAGGAGACCGCTCAAGTTTGCTTCGCTTCAAAGGCGTCTAATGAGGTATCATCTGACTCTGACTCTGACTCTGAACCTTCTTACGATGATTTATTTAGTCAATATCTTGAGTTACATAAATTTACTAAGACTCTCGCAAAAGAAAAGAAACGTTTAATTGAAGACAAGAAACTGTTAGAATCTTCTAACGAGAATCTTGTCGCTCAATTAAGCGATTCAAAGAAAGAGTCTTCATGTGCCATCACTGCATTAAAAACCGAGATCTCATCATTAACTTCTCAAAATAATGAAATGAAATCCGAGATTTCAAATTTGAAATCAAGGAATACAGATTTAGAGAACATGATGAAACAATTCGATACAGGGTCAAACATGCTGCATCGCATCATATTATCGCAAAAGCATGACAGTGACAAAACTGGATTGGGGTACGTTGATACTAACGAAGTATCAACCAAACCAACCAAGTTTGTTGTGTCTAAAAAGGTAGACACCCCTAAGCATCAAGTGGCGTCTAAGATGACGGAAAGCACCCCCTTCCACACGCCCCACTCCCTCATATCATGTGAAATATAATGTTGTACCATATAGATATGAGAAGAAGAGATCAATGCATACACGGAATACATATCATCCACGCACCACGCACACACACACAAGGACATATCACAAACGTCCTTCATACATGAGTATAGGGGAGTCCTTGGGCAAAGACCCAAAGTACATGCACCACATGTATACTATGTCGCACCTTCATCTACTTTCTTGCCATTTGATAGACCGAGAAGGATCACCCAAGTATGGGTACCGAAAGGTACCTTTACTAAAAGGTGATTAACTAACTCGAAAGGACCCAAAATTAAAAGGGTACCTAAATCACCTTTTTACATTGCAGGGAGACCACTCATCAAAAGACATATCAATAAAGTGGTTCCTTGACAGTGGTTGCTCGAGGCACATGACAGGTGACCCGAGCCTCTTCTCCAAATTAAAGAAGGTCACAAAAGGCGGATCCGTGACCTTTGGAGACAACAATGAAGGCAAGATCATTGGTAAAGGTACGATTGGAAACCCGGATACACTTCAAATCTCCAACGTGTTTTTGGTAAGCAACTTATCTTACAATCTTCTTAGTATTTCACAATTTGTTGACAATGGTTTCAATGTGTGTTTTACTCACCCTTACTGTAATATAATAAATAAAAATGGAGAAACTGTTTTAAAAGGAAAACGTGAAGGAAATATATTCACACTATCTATGGATGATGTAGTAGATGCCAAAGTTAAATGTTTTATGTCAAATGAACCCAATGTGAATTTGTGGCATAGACGTTTAGGACACATAGGTATTTCTACACTAGAAAAATTGCAAAAAGAACCTAGTACGGGGATTGCCTAAGCTTGATTTAGACAACTTTCAGTTGTGTGAATCTTGCATAAAAGGCAAACAAACACGTGAGTCACTTAAGCCTAAAAATGAGATAAGCACGACTAGAATACTAGAACTATTGCATATCGATTTGTTTGGTCCTAGTCGTACTACAAGCCTTGGTGGGCGTCACTATGCATGTGTACTTGTTGATGACTTTTCTCGTTATACTTGGACTTTTTTCTTGCACATAAGGATGATAGCGCCGTAGAAATCGCTAAATTAATTAAACAACTTGAAAATCAATACGGCGTAAATGTGAAAAGAATAAGAAGCGATAGAGGCGGTGAGTTTAAAAATAAAGAGATGATTTCATTCTGTGAAGAAAAAGGAATTAAACATGAGTTTTCGCCACCTAGAACTCCACAATTAAATGAGTAGTAGAAAGAAAGAATCGCACACTACAAGAAATGCTAGAACTATGCTTTGCGAAAATAAATTACCTAGATTTCTGTGGGCGGAAGCGCGTAAATTGTGCATGCTATATTATAAATCGCCTATCTATAAGAAAGAAAATAAACAAGACGCCTTACGAAATTTTGAATGATCGCATGCCTAAGATAGATTATTTTCGTGTGTTTGGATGCAAATGTTTTGTCTTGAATACAAAAGATAACTTAGATAAATTTGAATCCAAATCGATTGAGTGCATTTTTATTGGGTATTCCATAAATTCAAAAGCATATAGTGTTATGATCCTCTCACTAGACAAATCATAGAATCTATTCATGTTAAATTCAATGAATTTGGAGAGGTTGATAAAGAAAAGGAATATGATGATGACTTTGATTTGAAACCCGTTTTGGATGAAGAAAATGAGTCTTTTGATATGCATGAGATGAATGAAACACTAGAAATGCATGATCATATAGAAATGCATGATAACTTAGAAAATAATCAACCAAGATGGCATAGAGATCACCCACATGATCTCATCATAGGCGACATCACTCACGGTGTGCGACCACGTAGAAGAATCACTTCGGATGAAATAAATGAATTTCATGCTATGATTTCTGAAATTGAGCCTAAAATGTGCATGATGCTTTGAGTGATTCATCTTGGATTGATGCTATGCATGACGAACTTAATCAATTCGTTAGAAATGATGTATGGGATTTAGTGCCACGACCACAAGATAAGACAATAATAGGCACAAAGTGGGTGTTTAGGAACAAAATGAATGAAGAAGGAAAAGTCGTTAGAAATAAAGCAAGACTCGTAGCTCAAGGATATAATCAAGAAGAAGGAATAGACTACGATGAAACATTTGCACCCGTAGCACGTTTAGAAGCTATACGACTTTTACTTGCTATTGCTTGCATGAAAGATTTTAAATTGTATCAAATGGACGTCAAAAGTGCTTTTCTAAACGGATTTATACAAGAAGAAGTATACGTGAAGCAACCACCCGGTTTTGAAGATTTGAAACATCCTGATCACGTGTACAAATTAAAGAAGGCACTATATGGACTAAAGCAAGCGCCTAGAGCATGGTATGATCGTTTTGCTACTTTTCTTTTAGAAAATAATTTTAAACGTGGTACTATAGATAGTACACTATTTTTGAAACAAGAAAAATCAGATTTACTTATTATTCAAATTTACGTAGATGACATTATTTTTGGTTCTACCTCACATAGACTCGTTAAGGATTTTGAAAATTGTATGAAAGCTGAATTTGAAATGTCTATGGTTGGTGAACTTAATTATTTTCTTGGCTTGCAGATTAAGCAAACGAGTAAAGGAATTCATATAAGCCAAGCTAAGTACGTAAATGACATGATCAAGAAGTTCAATTTTGAAAATTTGAAACCATCCCCCACGCCTATGAGTGTACTACTAAATTAGACAAAGATGAACATGGTAAAGACGTTGATAATGGATTATATCGATCTATGATAGGTTCTTTACTATATTTAACTGCTAGTAGGCCTGACATCATGTTTAGCGTATGCATGTGTGCTCGTTTTCAAAGTCAACCTAAGGTGTCACACTTAAATGCGGTAAAAAGAATATTCGCTATATTAAGCACACGCCCACCTTAGGTATTTGGTACGATAAGGATTCTACATTCGACTTACATGCTTACACTGATGCAGATTATGGTGGCTGCAAAATAGATAGAAAAAGCACGAGCGGAACTTGCCAATTTATAGGAAATTCCCTTATTTCATGGTTTTCCAAAAAGCAAGCAAGTGTTGCTTTGTCCACTACTGAGGCTGAGTATATGGCTCTTAGCCTTTGTTGCACACAGTTGTTGTGGATAAAACAACAACTTTCGGACTTTGGAATTACCGTAGATAAAATTCCTATATATTGTGATAGTATGAGTGCAATAAATTTGTCTAAGAACCCCGTATTACACTCTAAGGCTAAGCATATAGAAGTTCGCTATCATTTTCTTCGTGATCACGTTAACAATGGTAATATTGTCATAGATCACGTACGCACAGAATCACAAGTAGCGGATATATTTACTAAGGCCTTAAATCAAGCCACATTTGAATCTCTCCGTTCTAAATTAGGCATGCTTCCTGTTGATGTGATTTAATGCGATATCATTTGATTTACTTTCCTTTTTGACAGGAATCTTTTGATTAACTTTCCAAAATAAAGGGGGAGAGAGAAGCATGATTTAAGGGGGAGAGAGAGAGATTTAAGGGGAGAGAGATCACTGATTGATCCTAATTGCATGAATCAAGGGGGAGCCGGATTTGAAATTCGAAATTCAAATTTCAAATCTGTGCATAATTCAAGGGGGAGAGTGACACTTAAATCATGTACACTAGTTATTTTGAAAATCATCAAAAGGGGGAGATTGTAGAAATATGAGGGTTTGAGTGATTTCAAAATAAAGAAATTTGAATATATATATATATATATATATTAACGTGGATATATATATATATACACAAGTGTACATGTATGCATGATAACTTGCCTTATTTAGCTTATATATTATGTTGCCGTACTAACGAGCCATGAAGCTTTAAAGCTTACATCATATGGCGAACATTTGTTGAGTTTATACTATTTCAGGTGCCACAATTAATGAACTAAAGTAGTTCATTAAGTGAAGTACTTAGTTTAATAAACTAAGTAGTTCATTAAAGGAAGATGCATTTGGAAAAGACATGAAGGCAACATGGCTATGGAAGGAAAGTTCTCTCCTCCCCACATCATTTCACACGCCATATATACATAAATATATATATTTTCAGATTTTTTTAAAAGGCACATACACATTTATTCCAACGTACTATCGACACGTTATATATCTTACGAACGTACGTTTACGTCACACCACTATACTTAACTCATATTTATGAGTATATTCAGATCTTATCATATGATATAAGATATGGTGATGACAAATTAAATACGACACGATAAAAGGTTCTAAACCGAAATTTGTCGTATCGGGCGATACCGAAACTTCGCCAACGTGTCACGTACTTGCCATAAATAAATGGCCAGCCCATATACATCAAAATTCATTAAAAATTTCGTGCCATACACTGTATATTGAGACAAAAATACTTTCCATGTTGGCACACACAAATCACCCCACATTTAGGCCAAAATGTGAAGATTCCAATTTTATTTTTGTCACATGTTTATGGTACCACTTTAAATCAGCCAAGTGCTGAAAATTAAAGTATATATTATTATATTATGTATAACATAATATATATAGCATGTGCAAAAGTTGGAATTTAAATTAGAGAAAAATCGGGTAATCGATAAATATCGAAAATTCGGTTTTCTACGCACTTGACATGGAACGTTTTTCTTGAACATGATGTGGCACGTATCTAGACACTTTTTACATATAATATACATCTTAAAGTGTTCTAGAAAATTAAATTAAGGGCTGATTGGAATATTACATGTGTGTAATATTAAATGTGCACTATTTTTCAAAGTTAGCAAAAATAAATTTCAGCACATGCACAACATATTCAAACGTCACTACAGCTGATGTGGAGCACATGTGGAGCCTTGTTGGCATGTTGATTGGTCAAGAATCAATCATACAATGTTGATTAATCAAAGAGAGAAGCTACAAAAGGTAAGTTTTCAACATACACCTCTCTTATGTCACATGCTGAAAATTTCAGCATGTCACACTAGCTATGGCCGTTTTCTTCATCATGAAGGAAGATAAAATGTCAATCTTTTATTAAGGAATAAATTAAATGAGATATGGAAATGTTTTGAATAGTTTATAGAATAAAGGAAGTGATATTTTGAATATCACACATGCTGAAAAATTCAGCATGTGTAGTGGTTATGGCCGAAATATAGGCCTCATGGTTGTCAAGTTTTATTCTATACATGATGAGAATATTGTATACTTAATGTTGATTGAATTCTTAAATTAAAACAATGCAAAATAGGCAACATTTTGAAGAAAGAGTGGATGTTACACATGCTGAAATTTCAGCATGTGCAAGACATGTTGTGGCCGAATGGTATCTCTTTTTGGTGTCCAAATTCATTCTCAAACTTGTAGCAAGACTTGCCTTAAATATTGGTTG
Source organism: Eustoma russellianum (assembly GCA_036186865.1). NCBI lineage: Eukaryota > Viridiplantae > Streptophyta > Magnoliopsida > Gentianales > Gentianaceae > Eustoma > Eustoma russellianum. Next base: position 7,130,763 of record AP025063.1, read on the forward strand.
TATTTTTATGGAAGAAATTCAAAGAAAAATGGAAGAAATATTGATTTAATCTCACATGGTAAATGCTGAAAATTTCAGCATTTACAAGTTGATATGGCCGAATTTTGGAGATGGAAAGAGAGAGATTTTTGTGTCTCAAACTTTATGACATATTGTGACTATTTTGGCATGATTTGATAATTAACTATTTGGCATATATTTAGTGTTTTTTTCAGAATATCCATGTCATCAAATGATGACAACAATGAGCCAATCAAGAGGTGCCAAGTAAGCAATGACTAAATGATGGTCCAATGAAGTGATGCCAAGTAAGCAAAGTGTTGTCACTATGATGTCTCACACTCTCCAAGCAATTAAAAGGAAATTTTCAAGAGGGAGAAGAGACACAAGGGGACGGCTGGACCTTCTATAAGGGGAAGAGAAGAACAAACAAAAAAACACCAAGAATCATATTCAAAAGTGATCAAAGTGCAAAAGCTTTCTTCTCCTACACTTTCTTTCTTTCTTCTTGTAAAAAGCCTATTGTACTTTACTTCTTTCATCCTTGAATAGGCTTCATAGAAACCACCATTCATCATCATTGTACAAGATTGATCAAGGTGTGATCAATCTTCATTCTAGCGAGGTGGTGGTGTTCGTGCAAATTGTACTCACAATACAAGGTTTGTAAAGGGTTGGAGTTAAGGTGTAACTCTATCAACCCTGCGGTAAGGTGTACTGCGTGTGTGAAATTAGTGTGAACCAAGGAAGGTGTTCCTTGAAGACTGGAGTAGGTTGTTTATAACCGAACCAGTATAAAATTCTTGGTGCAATTTACTTTCTGCATTTACGTTTCAGTTTCTGCGCTGTTTACTCATATTGTTCACGTTCGCAAAAATAGTAAACGTTTTCTAAAAATTATAAAAATTTCCAGAAACATACATAAACGTTCTAGGGTTAATTTGGCACAAGTTTCAACCCTTTTGGACAAGTATAAGTCATCCAAACATCAAAAGTTCTGAGACTAGTGCAGTCTGATTTTCAGACTTGCAAAGGTTGAGACTTTGGGTGTATTTGACCTACTTCCCAAAAGAATTTTCAAAAACTGTTTCAACCCATTTAAATATAGTGTGTGAAGAGTTATTGGTCAAATTTTCAGATCATTTGGACATTCACACAAATAGGAATTAATTTTTCAAAACCATCTACCGTTTCTGGCAGATTTGCACAATCTGAGTGCCAACGGTTTTTGAAGGGGTTAAAGGTTGAATTTTGATTTGAAATTTTTAGGGGACCCTCACAACATCTGAGGCTAAGTTCTCTCAAAATTTCATAATTTTTGGAGACCTCTAACCTAGTTTTAAAACGTTTTAAAACTGGTCCTGAAAACAGAATCTGTTTTCAGAACTTGAATTAGGTTTAAAGAAATTTTAAAAACCATATTTCCGCACCACCTATTCAACCCCCCCTTCTAGTGGTGCCTTGCAGATCCTACAAAGGAGGTCCTGGTCTTTGAGCCATCATCTTACAAGTTAAATATATTAGTGTGAATGATCACAGAGGCAACCGAGAACTTTAAAATGAGCCATTGCCAAAGGATGAGCCTAATAAAGATGGCGTTGGACATGACCCTATCAAGCCTAACATCAAGGTGACGTTATCCCCAAGAGTGTAGACAACCTGTATAAGGCACTTCAACCAAACTAAGATTCAGAAAACAATTTAGCAGGCGCTTTGGTTCATAGAAAGAGACTGGCATTTCGCTAAGTCTTTCAGCTTCACTCATGGTACAATTGAAATCATCCAAAACAGTCCAAGAGGACATCAAGTCATTGCTCTGATTTATAAGAGTTTGCCACATGGGCATTCTTTCAACTAACTTGTGAAACTATATACAAAAAGAACATAGACAGCTTTACTAATGACTAGGCTCTTGACTTCACAAAAACACAGCTTGAGCATTGGAACTAATTAGATCCAAAACAACAAAATCGAGATTCCATAATGTAAGAATCCTTTTGCCGGGAATAAAAGTTATATGCAAATTCCCAGTTCTTAAATTGTAATGCCTAAGTTGAAGCAACATTTGTACTATTCAACTAAGTCTCCAAAGCTCCAATAACAAGCTATATTTTTCGTAAAAACAAGCAAACCATTTGCTTGAGGGGTCTATTGCAACATCTTATATTCCAGAACCCAACGATGATTTAATGTCAGGGATGTCACTCCCCCTAGCCTTAGCTTTGGCAATAATATGTTTTTAGCCTTTTTCAAACAATTAACTTTGATTCAGACATTACCTCTTTGAAACCTTTTGGTATCCAAGCTTCTTGATTATGTCCATATGATATTCCTTGCAGACTGTCTCCTCATAGACTTGAATTTGTCCGGCTTCAGTTGGTTCAACCAAATTGCTATGTCCACACCCACCATTCATTGAAGCCCATTGTAAACTCATGTGTTTGTCCCATGGAAGCTGGACGCTGATTAATTATGATAGGCTACTCATTTGCCGCAGGCTTGGTATTAGATTTAGTAATTGCCTTCTTTCCTTTATTGTTCCTCCTATTTGGTGGTCTAAGAGGAGCAACAGCTACTTTTTCCAACCATAGCATGCTCAATATTTCCTTCCCCATCTTGCTTAATGTCCTCTTTATGTGTGCTTATGTCATACCCAAGTTGCTTACACTTAGAAAAATCCAAAGACAGCTTCTCATTTACAACCTTTCGAGAAAAGCCCTCCCCTATTAGAAAGTTCAAACTCTATTTCAGTAATCACATCCCTACTCAAGTCAACCTCAACCAATGTCCTTGCATAATTCCAAGTCCCCCTCTACGTAGTTATCTAGTTCGCAAACAGAGGATTCCTAAGCTGAGAACAAAGGTCAGACAACACAATTTCTTCCTACAGGTTGATAAGAAAATCTGGAAAATTGGCCCAAACAGGAGGCCATCTCCTTTTCCCCAATACATAAAGAATCTTGGCATTGTTTTTAAAAATAGATACCAACCATATACAGAATAGGGACCAAAATATAGAACATCCTCCATGTCCAAAACAGAGTCAAATTTGAAAATAATCCATCCTGAGTCATGAAAGTCAATTCTATGTTTTGGCTTCCAAGTTTTTGCTAAATTATACATAGCCTGCCTCCAAGGAAATTTTCCAACAAAGCTCCCACAAGACACCTCTCCCATTCATCATTGTTTTTCAAGGTGTCAGCATTAACGAAGGCCTTTGTAGGTTGTAGCACTTGATTCTTTCACAACTTCATACATTTATCACGCTTTCTGTTGTTGGCAAAAGAGAAGTCCAAGGCTCACATTCACTATTGTTGGTTTTGTCTTTTGCCCAAGTGTTCATTGGCTTTGGCTTGTTGGTCCTGAAGTAACAACGCCCGCTCTGATACCAATTGAAGTAAACAACGGATTCAAGAACACAACGCGTAAAAAACACAACACACTTTTATTAATGTTCGGAAAATAACTCAAAACCGAACTACCACTCGCCGCCACTTGCCAATGACCCTACCCGGTATTGACTCACCAATCACCCTACCCGGGATTGATACTTGGCACTCTTGGCGCTTGGCACTCTTGAGGCACCATCTACTATGGCTGACCCCCTTTATTCATTTATAGACCAACTAGTCTAAACAAAACCAAACCCTAATAGGACTAGACAAACATATAATAAAACAAATCCTAACTAGAATAGATAAAAGCAACTTAAGGAATCTTAAGATAATAACTCTATCTTTAGTTCCTACTACTTAGGAATCCTAATCCAATGAGGAAATTATCCAACAGGTCCGCACCATATTTAGCTTGTTGGTTCGCACCATCATTGGTTTTGTTAGGTTGCTCAGTGTCATCGTTGGCAAGGTAGGCAGAAAGGGAGCAGACCGGCTGACGTGTGTGCTGGGCGTTAGCAGGGGAGACTAGTCCACCCAAGTTGGCATGTCCGCAGGCAAGTTGGTGTGAACAATGCTAGCGACATGCTGTTTGGCAGGGGTTGCCAAGTTGCAAGTTGGCTGAATGACAGCATCATTCACTTCGATTCGGTCATTGTCTGCTGGTCTATGTTTTTGCGGCATGGAAGCAACATCTGGACAGCCATGGATTTGGGATTCCAAGGAGTTGAAACACAATCTCCTTCATCATGTGATAACCTCCAATCATTCCTAGGAAAACTCAAGTCCTTTAAAACTGAACACATGCCTTCATCTTTTTCTACACTCTTCAACTATTTTAATGGCTTCTTAGTTGAAGACTCGCCCTCAGTACTTCTGTGGAATGAGATGGAATCACTTGAATCAATCCTTGACACACCCGAGGTATCATCCTCCTCACATGAAATCTAAAACTCTTAAGTTTATATTCTTTTTCTCAATTTGCACCACTGGATCTTTTAGTGTCCTTTTACCTATGAGTCTTGGAGCAATACCACTGAGGCTGGAGCCTGAAACTTCAAGGCTATCGGTAGCCTTGCTCCTGCGGATAGCCTCCTTTACAACTTGTGTCTTCGCCATACTAAGAGTATCAACGTAAAATTGAAAGAAAGGGATTGAGAAATCAATTGATGTGAGGATGAAGTTGGATTGGGTGAATAAATGATGAAGGTTGAGCGGGATAAACATAACCAAGAGAAAGATTATGAGGTTCCAGAGAGGGGTTGGATCTCCTAACCCCCACTTTCCTCACCCCTTTAGTGACCACACGACACGTGGCAGCAGGGGGTGGTGAGGCTAGATGAAAGTCACCCGCTTCTAGCCTCACCACTCCCCCTTGCTGTCACGTGTCGCGCGGTCACACTTCACTGCACACCCTTTGCGGTGGGGGAATCCTATCCCTCCAGAGAGGACCTCTCTAGGTTCTCTCTACAGAGCCTATATTCTTATTTAGGTTGAGCATGGATCTAGTTATACTATCAGTGTATCTTTCTGACGAGCTAGCTCAATAAACTTTTCATGCAATATCTATAACATAGAAGATGAAAAAAATACATGATAGAAGAATTAATGTTTGACAACGTTGTAGGACTAGTCGTTGCATTTATATGTATATGTTGGCATATATATTATTACATATTTCAATTGAATATTGTTTTTTTTTATAAGATTATAGTGTGAAATTGGTAACGTAAATGACATAGATCAATATATGAAGGAGAAAAAACATGGTACCTGTTAGCGCTGCTGCTTTCACGATAAATTGCAATGGTGATTTCAATTTTGTTATCTTGTTTCACCCAAAGACATACGCATCAGCAGGTAAATTTATGAAAACTTGTACTATTTATGGAAGTTTAGTTAATACAATTTTTCATAATGTTCTTTCTTTAAGAATTAATTTTAAAAGGACATAAATGACATTTTACTTAAGGGGTATCTCATGTCTCCCCTCCTCCTTGCCTTCTACAATTTCAACCTAGATATCGAATTGAAGAGCACAAGAATAGGCAACAATGTGCACAGATCTACCAGAAGAACTCTTGTTTGATATCCTCTTAAGGGTTGAGATCAAAAGTCTTATATCTTTCACGGCTGTTTCAAAATCATGGTATTCACTCATCACCAGCTCCGATTTTGTGAAAGCCCACCTTGCCACAACCCAAACTCAAAAACAACCCTCCCTTTTGCTTCTGAGACGCTTTAACAAAGATGAAAAGAAGGAATATTTTTCCGTGCACCCTGACAATTCCGTGGCCGGCGCCGGGAACGGTGAGGACCCATTTATCCTTAATTCCGTCGAGCTCGATTTCCCTTTGGAAAGCTCATTAGGCTACATCAGAGTTGTTGGGACCTGTGATGGTCTTGTTTGTTTATGGGATGATCTGTTCAGTACAGCAAAACCCATTATTGTTTGGAATCCATCTATTCATACATTAGTTACATTACCTTCTCCCAGTATTAATCCCCAGTGCCCTTATATGTGTGTATTGGGTTTTGGAGTCGATTCGAGCTGGGATCATAAGGTGGTCAGGATTGTTTATAGTAAAATACGGACTTGGAGATGTTGTGGCCTCCTGAGGTGGAGATTTATAGTCTTAATAGGAGCCTTTGGAAGAGGGTAAATAAGGCTAGCTTTAGATATCAGATTGCTGAATATATATGGTCTCAGGCTTTTGTGAGTGGCTCTGTTCATTGGATCGCGAATGTTTCTGCAGAGAATGACGAAGTGGGAAGAAGCATGCGAAGATCAATTGTTGGTTTTGATATGGATAAGGAGTGTTTAATGAGATCTTGTTGCCAGACACATTGGTTGAGGACTTCAGGGCAGTTATGTCACTTACTGTGCATAAGGGCTGCCTTGCGTTGCTTCGTTATCGTCACATGAGGAATGTTTGTAGCATCTGGGTGATGAAGGAATATGGAGTTGTGGACTCGTGGACGAGGATGTATCGTGTCAAGTTAAAGGAAGGATTGCAGGGAGTGGTTGGTCTAAGAAACAATGACCTTTTGATGTGTAAAGATGGTAGTGAGCTGGTTTCGTATGATCCAAAGAGTAATGTGATTAAGGAGCTTGGTCTGTCAAGCACCTCCAGAGCATTTTCTCTTAACAATTATCAACGAACCCTTGTTTTGCTCAAGGGGAACAGTAGATTTCTGGAGGAGGAACGTAATTGGATTGTTACTTTAGAAGAAGAAATCCCTTTGCTTCAGGGGGATGCAAACCAGGAACCGGGAAAAGAAGGAGCTGACTCTCACAGAGGACTGGTAGGAGAAAGAGGAACTTAATTAGCTTGTAAGGTAACTAATTGCCTCTTTCTTTTTACATTAAAAGTTAAATTTTTGTGCTGAGTTAGACACATGAACTGCTGCAGTACATGTTACCAATGTTTCTTCTAGGATCATGTTTCATCCATTGGTGTTTCTTTGCACACTTGACTACGTTCTATTTGTCACTCATTTTTGATAAATGCAACACAAGTGTGCAAGAAAAGACCAATTTGTAGGGGAAAAAAGGCATAATGTTATAGGGATATGTCGTCAACCAACCTTAGTAGCTAAATCAAAAAGTTGAGAATCTATTTATGCCATGTAATTATTTCTATAACTTGTTTTAGGTGCATACTTTATCCTCTGAGATCTTTCTTAGTTGCTTGCTTCTAGTTTTTATCCCCAGCTACAAATATTTATTGCCTTGGTTATGATACTGTATGTTTGTTGTCTATATCAGATGATAAAAAGTGTATCCTTAAGAATTATCATTTGATATTGTTCGTAAAAAACTATTACTGTCGTCACTGGTACATTTTCAAGTCACTTTGTAATTTTTGAGACTTTTTTTTCTTTTTAACTTAGCCTTGGCTTCTCACTTTATCTTTGCTATTTTGGTTGTGGAGGTGGTAATTCCTCAAGGTACTTTCATGCACTTTTCGATGCCATTTCTTGCCTTTGTAAATTGTTGATACCTTCATTAAGTAAAGAGATGAGAAAGATGAAATTCTGTAATTGGCTAAGTTGATACGCCTTCTAGTCTGTGAAGGTTAATTTCTTTTCACTTTGCAGGATGAAGGGGGTAGGTATGCAACAGTAGCTTTATAATTTATTCGCTCCCTATTGGTTATATGTACTCCTGTTTGGTTGAAAAGTTTCTGTAATACTGTAGATTCATTTTTTTCTTTAAGCGAAAAATATGATCTAACATGGAAAAGGCGATACAGAAGGCAAAGAGTTCTATCTATTAGGCTCCTCTATTTAGTAACTGAACTAAGATATGAATCAGAAGGGGCGAAAGGGAAAAATAAAGGTCATGATTCTAGGTCTGTTCACAGCATGTATTCGCAAAGACCAAATCCTTGCTGGGTTAGATTTTTTAAACAAACACCAGAACTGACATAGTGGAACACGAATTACAAATGTGGATCTTGGGAAGTCTATTTCTAATACGGCTCGATCTGCAGTTAGAATGATGTCTATAGTCTAGCTGTGGACGGACCTTGGTATTTATATGTCAAAATATATATAAAAACTAATAGTATATATTTCTTGGACTGGTACGACCTACTATTCATATGTTTAATAGTCGATTTATCTTTATAATTTGGTATGATTCTTCACTTACGTTTATTTTGCCATTTTATCTCAACTTTGTCATAGTAATTTAGAATTCTGTATATTTATGTTTTTACTGTAGGTGGACAGGTGTTGTATATGCTGCAAAATATTTGTGCGCATTTCATATTATTAGTTGACATGTAATATTACACCATTTGACTTGTCTTTTAACATCTCCTTCACATTATTACCCTATTGTCTCTTCATCAAACTGAAGTACCCCCCTGCTTCCCAATCTACTCAAGGCCAAACAACCTTTCACTTTACTCGGGCAATTTCTCATGACCCAGTACCATGCGAAGCTCCTGATATAGTTATATGCATTCAATGTATCTATAGGACCTGGCCCTCCCTCTTGTCTTACACGCTTCACCTGTCAGTATGGCTTGAACCTACCGAGCACGTATGGGTGTTTTCCGCTCTTACGCAGTCTGGAAGTTTACACACATTTGTTTTTCTTTTTCGGCAGGAAACAGGTGAGTATGTCAATGAGTTTGGAGGTGCTTCTACTGCAGATCTTAATCTTTAAGGTTTAATTTCACATGTGACCTATTATGATGGCCATGTTTGTTGAATTTGTAGTCCAGGGATGCTTATGATTTGCTTTTTTGTATTTATACTATTGATATAAACTTTAGTAATTCTAGTTGAAAGGTTGCAATATTCTTTCTGCCAAAATGAATTGTTTCTTCCCTTGAATAGCTGTTGTTGAGACTATGATCCTTGGGCTAAGGAAAAACTCTAAGCTGTCTAAAGGCGGGACGACGCACATGCACACATGTTTGTATATGTGCATATATGCGTTTGGGTCGGTTTGATGCAATTTCAGTTTGATGCAAAAATTCATATTGAAAATTAGGAAGCTGGGGCGTTTCCGATGCACTAGGCTCTCGCGTTTGCGCAGGGTCTAAAGAGGGGCCAAAACGGTTCGCGATCTGATGTACGCATTCTTACCCTATAATTTGGGCAAGAGGCTGTTTTCGCAGCTCGAAACCGTAACCTCAAGGTCTCAAAACAACAACTTTACCAATTGCTCCAAGGCTCGCCGTCTGCTGTAATATTATATGTTGCGGCTAATTCACCAGCTAAAAAAATGAAGCCACTTTCAGCGGCAACTATATTGTTTACCGACTACTAAGTGTTGTAAACGAAAGTCTCTACCATAAACTGTACTATTCTGGTTTATTTCTTCACGAGTTTAAGTAATTACATTGCAGAATGTCATAATTACTTCAATTTCAACTATGCAGGACAACCTTGCAACTCATAATGTCAGACTATCTTCATTACCTTCCTCAGACCCTAACGATATACTGGGTTCGGATGATGATGATGATATCTAGGATTGAGTAATGATATCAGTATGCCATCTCAATTTCAGTCAGTGTTCAGTCTGGATGTTTAACAATACTATTCACCTTCAAATGTCATTTCATCATCATCATCCGTACCCAGTATATCCCAACGACAGCAAAAGCTTCAAATGTCATTTATATTCTGCATATTTATTAAATGTTCTTCTACAACCCATTGTTACATTCTTGCTTTAAGGATGAAAACTAACCATAACATTGTACGTGGATAAAAAGTGAAAATGATTATTGATGATGATTAGCAGACGGTGCATTTTCGTATTTAACGGGTTCTGCTTTATAAATTATATTTACTAGTATACATGTTCGGTTGGCAATACATACAGAAATTTTATGATGGCCGTAGATGAACTAGTGGCTGTGATGTCAGATAAGATCTATCTACATGTAAACAGGATGTGATTGGCTAAAGCAAAGGGTCTATATATATCATATACATTTGATTGGTCGAAGAGTAACTAATCATACTTCCTCCAATACCATTTTAAAATTTGTACAATAGATAAGCATCATTAGAGGAGAATGGCCGTTGACTTGCAAAGATTACTTTGCATTATCCACTCCCATCTGAATTAAGGTGACCACGTGTGATTTGAAGTTTTGCTGGATGCAGGCCGTGGTGTTGACTTAGAAAGATTGTTTTGCTCTAATCCTCTCTGGTTCCTGCAATTTTATAGGCTACACCTAAGTTGGCCTTATCACATGATTTTTTGCTTGCTGCACACGTTCTATTTCAATGATTTAAATTACCAAAAAAAAAAATGTTCTATTTCAATGATTCTCTGTTAGGAATGCTCATGTCCAGATCTTATATCTGCTGGGCTTGACTATACTTTAAAAGACACCATACAAAGTCATAGAAACGGTTCTAAGATTCTAAGATTCTATATGAATTTTTTGATGTTTCCATTTCTAATAGAATCAAGGATACTCTTTTTTACTTTTGGAATATGATGGAATAAAACAAATGACTCACTAATTGATCGATACAGTTTGACGTAATTTTCATTATAGGTCATTAGGAAACAACCTCTGCATGTTTCTAATACATGGGTATAGTTGCATACGTTCAACCTCCAATACCCCGCTATAGACGGTAGCCTCTAAGGCGATGGATAATGATGTTGTTATCTATGACTTTTTTGAGATTTTCTAGGACTTTTTTCATGATTTTCACGATCCTAAAACCTCTGATTTCTTGATGATTTTTGAGTACCTAGCACTTTTGAAACGCGCATGTGTCTGTGTGCATTTTTGCGGAGCTATTAATTTCCAAGCACAAGGATTGCAAGCAATGGTTAGGAATTAATGTAAGCAGTCCATGCCAAGAGGAAGCATAAGATAATTCACACCATTTTCACAGTTACCCTCACAGGGATGGATAATAGCTAAGGGAAAGGATAGGTTTGCAGATGTCGTACACAAATCCTAATTTACTTGAAGTTCTCCAAATTTTCATGGGCTACCCAACAAGAATTATATTAAAAGGATGCATAATATCAGTACTATGAACTCAACAGAACTGCAAAAACTATGATGTGAAACAAGGCTTCAATCTATTTCCATATCTCTTGGACCTGATACATGGTCAAAGCTGTACAGAACTATACGACGACGTGGTACTGTAACTTGTACAGTGCTTATTTTCAAGATTGCCTCCGATATTACATAGATTAACATGTAATGAATCTATAAAGCACGCTGCAGTACGCCGACACGTAGAACAGAAATGGCTTAAGTGATCCAGTATATCAATTTGAAACAGAGTACATAGAATGGATGATAGATGCAACAACAACCATATCCAGCGTATCTCAACAACAGTAAAAGATGTCGCTATACAGAGTGTATCTCAACAACAGCAAAAGGTATCGCTAGGGTTTGGGGGGTGAGAGACATACAAACAATACTCTCTATCTCAAGAGATAGAGAGCTTGCTCTCAGTGAGACCCCGGCTCTATACGTACTTGCAAAGATGACACAATAATAGGAAGGTGTGCTAGTGTATATGCACAAAAAATGAAATACAAAGACAAAAACAAAAAAGTACAAAGTCAACCTAAAGTGTAGAGAGTAGAATGGACGATGGATAGCTACCCTAGAAAAGAAAGGAGTATGGACAATGGATTGCTCAGCAACTACTAATCAATTTGAAGCAAAGTATAGATAAAGATTGGGATTGAATATGGGAAATTATTGTCCAAAACAATATGGTAGACTGATTGCTTCCCAGTTTTGAGCACAATTAATGTTTCAGGACCTACACACTGCAAGAGAATGCAGTTGTCATCCTTTTGCTCTACAATTTTGGAAACTCATTCTTCTTGACACTGAATCTGACTAGACAAATAGTAAAGGGCTTAGCGGACCGCTGGATACCCTGATTTACATATTCCCAACTGACTCGTCGGGCCAAGGGTGAGGGGGTCCTTGGGATGGGAAAACAACCTTTTGCTACAATAGTAAGGGATAGCAGGGGATTAGAAAAAGGAATTGCCAGCTAGCAGAATGCTTGTGCTGTGTGTGATGTTAGACATAAATGGAGGACGAAATCGGTGCTTATAAATGGTACAAGAAAATATACCATAATACAATTCCAGCTAACACGGATATGGCTATTGTAATATCGGAAGCTTTCTATTTGTGTTTGTTAAATCTCTTCACTAGTACACTAGTATGTCATATTTCTATCATTGTGTCATCTATGCAGGTATATATAGGGGCGAGTGTCACTGGAAGCAAACTCTCTATCCATTGGGACGAAGGTATTGTTTGTCTGCCTCTTATCCTTCATTCCCAGACTCTAGAGATAGCTTTTGCTGTCGTTATGACATAGTGGTATAGTTGTTGTACAATTCCGGCTAGCACACGTTCTGCATCTTATCCCGAATTAAGAATTCCACTGTAAATCAAGACGCCTGGCGACATATTACAAAATATATACATATATCCACGAAGGAAAAAAATAGTTAAATCAATGAAAATCAGCAGATGCACCCATATGAAAGTTATATTCATCGAGACAGCAGGCATTGAGATCAAATCCTTAGGCTATCTAAACAACTAAGGTGAGGTTTGGTTCGAACTTGGTTATCAGAATCAGGATGGGTATGACAGGATATGGGTTTAGAGTATATGAGTTTGAGCCTAAAAGTGATATTTGTTTGGTATACCCAGGATATGGGTTAGAGTATATGAGTTTGGGTCTAAAAGTGATATTTGTTTGGTATTGAAGTGAGAATGAGTATGACAGACATTGATGGTGTTTGGAACGTATCAGAATTGAAATGAGTATCGAATGTAGGCGGCCAAAATGGCCAAAATAAATTGACCAGCGACGGACACTGACCGTCGTTGTTGACCGGCCATACCCCTCATTACCCCTTATTGCCCCATATTGATAGAGAGAGGGCTAGTATATCAAAAACGATGTCCATTACCAAATACTTGGATATCAAACTGAAATTCATACTCTTCATTTCCCCAAAGAAACAACTTTTATACCTCCCAACCAAACACCTTGTAAGACTGGCTCAAAATTGTAGCTTAACAAGTATTTTACGCCCAAAAATGTTTGTGGAGCTAAAAGTTTCAGAAGAATCTAACTTTGTTGTGAAGGGTGCGGAGTATAAATGGAAAAAGAAATAAGGAAGCAAACGGACGCTAACAAAATCAGACTCGGATCAAGGTTGACAGGAGATGATGAAAGACATGTTCCTATGATATGAAAATTTTGCGCAAAGCGTAAAAAAACTAGATGCATACACATCCATTGCATTCGTCATTGCATATATTCTTTCATGAGATGAGCTCATCATCAATCTATACAAAAGGGTAAAATTATTGCCAAAATGCATCTCAATAATCATATTCTCAGCATGACGTCTGATCGCAAATTCTAACACAATCGAAATTCCATAATCAACTATGATGAAGACAAAACTGCCATCTTAAATAGCAACAAGTACTAAAACTCGGTTTGCACAGTAAACGTTATTAAAGCAGGACGCCGGCTACGGGGTCCAAATGAACAGTCAAATCGGTGCAACCTAAGAGACGCATAACACTCTCGACCCTCGTAAGGATCCCGATCATCATCAGTAAAATTTGCCCAGAGACGAAGGTTGGATTTCTCAGACGCAAGCGTCACTTCAGGTCAGTCTCAGCTGTCACCTCAGTACTAGTGTGCACCTCTGCATGCCGCGCAGGTCGGTCTTAGACCCGATGCCTCAACTTTGTCTGGTCAGTTCGCCAGAGCAAAGACCTGCCACACAAGGAGCTTAGCTATGTAACTTGAGATATGGCGTCACATGGCATAAATGCATAAACATGACAGGTCACTTGTCACATCTCCATACCTCCTGAACATGCATTGTCTACCCAAATCATACAAAAGAGAGGAATAATGCCTTTCAGGAGGGAGGTTCAATTTTTCAAGTTCAACTCCAGACAAAAATACTCCAGAAAAGGAAAAACATAAATATGAAATATGTTTCTCTAATATTCCATCATACAAACATGGTAAAATTTATAACTAATTTGAGTGTCGGAGGGTTTCTTTGGAGCAATCTCTAACGTCGTTTGACTTGTGCAGGTTTTTGAAAACCTTAGTTTTGTCATCGAACTACGTTTGTGCAAAACTTTGATGGCGTTTTCTCTTGTTTGGATCATCTTTGGTTGAAGATCCGAATTCCCCACACCATATTCCAACATAAGCCAAATGCAAGTTCTATAAACAACTCCTCACTCGAATTGTAAAGTTAATCAGTGAAGGTAACCCGAAATCTTGATGCGAATAAAAGTCATGCTCATAACATTAGCTATGACAACAAAAGTGATTTCAGGAAATGCATAAGAAACCTTTACACTTTTAGCTTGTTTCTTATCAAGGGCGAGATTCAAAAGCACAATTCCAAGACCACCCAGCAAAAGCATGAACCCAGAAGAGTGGCTTTCGATGTTGCATTGTCCATTGACCCGACCCTGAAGGAAAACGACTTGCTAGACCGATCCAGTAAAAAATCGGGTCCTGGTTAGATCTAATGTCTGGAGGCTCAACAATGACATTGCAGACTGTCTGATGAGGACAAAAGACACACTTTTTCATAGATCCTCAATATGCATTAGCTTTCCAAACATACAAAAAAAAAATGATCTCTAATAGATGCTAAGTCCAGAGGAATGAGCAAATAGTCTAGACAAAACAAAAATATGAGACATGTTTTTCTAGTATTCTAGAATACAAGTATGGTAAAAACCCACAGCTAGTTTGAGTTTCAGATGATTTTTCCTAGTGCAATAGCTCAGAGACCTCTAATATTGCTTCACTTGTGCAGTTTTTCTGGAAACGTTAGTTCTGCCAGCAAACTATATCTGTGCAGGGATACAGAATTTAATTTGATTTGGATCATCTCTGGTCTAAGTGAAGATCCGATTTTGCTATCTCACGCTAGAAAGAGAGCCAACTTGACCTTAATTCATATTTTTCTGGTTGAAACACAGGTAACAATTCCTTGAAAGAGGAAAAAGAAACTCAGTATGAGGGCTATGAATCCTCTCACCATTGACGGTAGAGAGGCAGCCCCAACCGCATGTTGGAGCAGGTCTTTGATGGACAGGATGGACATCTAGATGTTGTCTAAGGAGTTATCCATATACAGTAGATCAACCCTTGGAAAAATATGGCTCAACATATGGGTATTTTTTAAGCCTTGGTTGAACAAATCAAAGGCATGGCTCCACAGGCCCCATATACTGCTCAAGACCTTCCTTACGACTATTAAGGAAAGCAAGAATCTCAAAAGTACCCCTCTCGACCGAGAGAAGAGTTCATGGCAGGTGTTAAGGGTAAAGGTAAAAAACCATATACTAAAACTTTACCCCCACTTAAAAAGTCCTTGGACATGAAGTCACATCATTCAAAGCACATACAACGGGTGATATAGCTCCACTTGGTTGAGGCGATTTTGAGGATGATTCATCCTCATATCACTCCCAAGTACATGCGGAAAGTACAAGAAAACCATTTTTCTAAAGAAATTGTGGAATATGCCAGCGTAAAATATTTTAAGGTGCCCAAGATGGATACCTACGATGGCACTTCTTACCCTACGGATCTTCTCTTCTAGTTTCAGACGACAATGAATTGAAAGAGTGTTCCAAATTTGCTGAGGTGCAAAACCTTCTCTATTTACTTGAGGGGAAAGGCCAAGAGATGGTTCAAGATTTTCCATCTTAATCCATATATTCTTTCCGACAACTGAGGTTCAATGTACAATTTATATCTTGTAAGCCTTTCATAAACAACTCTTCATATTTGATGATTCTCAGGCAGAAGCCAATTGAGTCAGTTTTAATTTATATACAGTGCTGGATAGACGAGCCCTTGTCGGTCGGGGATCGCAATGATGAAGTTATGGTTGCTCGTTCATAAATGGGTTGATGCCAGGTCACCTCTTTTCCAATTGGTCAAGAAGAACCCCAAGTCTCTAAGGGCCTGTTTGGAAAAAGCTTATCAATTTGCTCGAGAAAAAGAGGCCAATAGGTTAAAGAGAGAGGTTGAGCAAGCCTACTAAAATCCAAGTGAAGGCGAGGCTAAAAAGAAATCCCAGAGAGATCCCAGAGACAAACGCAGTGTGTCTGACCGCTTGCGAGGCCGAGCCAAAGAAGGATTACCTTGCTAGCCTCGAAAGAAAGGATCCTTGTAATCATGGAGAAAAACAGACTAAGGACGGACCCACTACAGCTGTAGGGCCCAAGGTCAAAAAGAAATCCCAAGCTTCACTGGAAATATTATAAAGATATTAGACATAATATAGAAAAATATAGGCACCTGACGTGCACAATCAAGCGCCTCAGTGAACCGAGTCATCCACATCAGTTTTATGACCCAAGATTGCGATTGCATAATCGGTTGGATTTTCGCCGACCCCCTCCAAAAGCAAAGTGCTGTGAAGATAAGCTACGCCAACACAAAAGATTATGATGAAGTGGATGAAGAGCCTGATGCAGTAGGTCAGCCTCAGGTTAATTCAATAATTTATACAATTTTCGTGCACCTGACGTGTCGAGGTCAAGATCAGAGATTGCGATGGCTGCGACTTCAGACAACTCGCCCCATAAAAAGGCAAAGTTGTTACAAAAGCTGACTCATGGGCAAAATTACCTAATCCCCTTGGGCTATAACAATAAAGGCTTGGTCATTGACATCTTTGCCAACCTTGGTGGAGGTGCATCGAGTTTATGTTGATATAGGAAGCGTAGCAAACGTGATGTACTATAATGTCTTCTAACAAATGGGCTTGCAGGACAGCCAATTGGGCAATGTTTCAACTCCCTTATTTGGATTTTCTAGTGCGGTAGTATAGCAGTAGGTCTAGTTATATTTTCAGTTACCTTCGGAAAGCACCCCAAAAGTCGTATTTTGTGGGTAGATTTTGTCATCGTGAAAAAGTGGTCATCCTACAACATTCTCTTTGGTAGCTAGCCCTAATGGATCTGGAGGCAATCATCTTGCCACTGCATGTTAGCCTAAAATTTCCATCTCGGCTGAGGTGGTAACTATACACAAAAATTTGCAAACGGCACAAAGTTGCTATGATGTAGCAATTAAGGAAAAATTATATATACAACAAGTTATCCTTGAAGATATTGTCTCTTTGACTGAGGAGAAACTGGAGTCAGATTATGCGATCTAAGATTTTATTATAGACCCTGAATGGCCAGAGAATGTGATCAAGATTGGAAATTGGATGTTTGCTGAGTTGCTAAGCCGGCTCCAGAATTTGTGTAGATAATTCGCAATTATTTTTGCCTGGACTACCAAGGACATGTCTGGCATTCCCACCACACTTGCCAAGTATAAGCTTCACGTGGATCCTGGCATTAAACCCGTTAAGCAGAAGAGGATAATCTTCTCTCTTAAAAGGATCAAGGTAACGCCTGAAAAGGTTGGTAGGTTACTTGCCTTCAAGTTTATAATAGAATTCCTCTATCCAATCTGGTTATCCAATCCCGTGCTGGTGCCAAAACCTGATAAATCTTGGAGGATGTATATTTATAACACTGATTTATATAAAGTTTGCACAAAAGATTTCTATTATATCCCAAAGATTGATAGGTTGGTGCATCCAACAATTAGGCACGAGGTTTTTGACTTTCTTAATGCTTTCAAAGGTTACCATCAAATAACCATGTCACATGAAGACCCAGATGAAACCTCCTTTTTCACAGAAGAAGGCACCTACTACTACTTTAGCATGTGTTTTGGCTTAGAAAACGCAAGAGTCATTTATTTGAGGTTAGTTAATTCTTTGTCCAAGGACCAGATTGGCCGCACTATGGAGGTTTATATTGATGGTATGTTAGTCAAGGGTATGACTCGTTGTAGCGCCCCGCACCCTGGCCCAGGCGGAACGGTGCGCCCGCCGTACTTCACTACGGAGAGTACCAGGCGTCAGTCCATAACATCACATAGTCCAAAATAAAATATGTGGACTTTCATGCTTACACATCAACAAGTAAGCGAAACCGAGGCAGAATAAAAAAACCTTTAATATAAAACATCTATGCAACCATCATTAGTTTTACAAACCGATCATAAAGTACGGAAATCCCAGAAGTATTTGTTTCCATCACAATCACATAAAAAGCTCATTGATCATAACCATCTCGTCAAATCTCTTAAGTCGTCCACCTCTTGCGCTTCTACGAGTAAGGGACCCTAGGTTCATCCTCGATCCATTCAACTTTATTTCCTGCAGTTTCTGGGAGGAAAAATTAGGGGTGAGTGACAACGTCACCAGCAAGTAAACTATAAATAATCGTAAATTAAATGGAAAGTACATACAAGAACCGAACCCCAAAAATTCGGTTTAGAAACAAACCTGACTTCCATCCAAAACCCGTAATTAACCAGCTCATAACTTATCAAGATCAAAACTTATCAAAAATTCATAACACATAACCGTTCGTAACTTATTAAAAGATCATTACTAAATAAAGATCATAACTTAGGAGCTACCAAGTCATAACAACTTAGTCTAAGTGTCTCGTACCAATATTCGATGACTCGTTAAATGCAACATGCATGAATATGTACGTGTGATGCATCATGATAAAAATGAAGATAAGTTCTTTCACTCTTTCTTTCAAAACATCATCGTCAAGAAAACAAGAGAGTATTCAGATCTATTCTCCCAGATCTGAGGCGGTCACTTATTTTTCTTAGAATCTATTATTCCCGGATTCGGAGCGGTCACGTCATCACTTACTAGGTCTATTCTCTCCGGGCTTGTACGGTCAATATCATCATAATCAGGTGTATTCTCTCCGGGCCTGAACGATCAATACCATCAGATCAGTTAACCCCGGATCTGGAGCAGGTCCTAGTGGCCAGAAAACACACGGTACCAGTGGAAAGCGCTCTTTTAAAAACAAAATCTTTTCTTTAAAACGCTTTTTCATCTTTCTTTCTCATACAATCAGTTCCATAAATCATGTAATTGACGATGATGCAATGCATGACATGTACTATGCAATTCATGACATGATGCGTTACATATACACACAAGAACAACTTATTCTTTAGGCTAGAAAAATTTCCAGAATTATCGTTCCATATGCACGGCCTCAACACCTCGTGTTTTAGGCCCATTATCATGAGTTCTTGTCATACATAGGCATAAGAGTGTCTTTTCTATTCGTAATACAATTTTCGTAATGATACGGGACATGTAAGACACTTAATTTATTTAATTACGAAACAGGGTACTGCTGAATTTCAGCAGTGCAGTGTCCTTCCTTTTACTTTTCTTTTAAGCCCATTAAGCTTTATTTAATTTGGGCCAACCCTGGAAAATGCTGTAGACGTACCAATAATTAATGGTCACTGGCCCAAACTA
>AP025063.1:7150089-7189114 GCA_036186865.1 Eustoma russellianum
CAGTGCAGTGTCCTTCCTTTTACTTTTCTTTTAAGCCCATTAAGCTTTATTTAATTTGGGCCAACCCTGGAAAATGCTGTAGACGTACCAATAATTAATGGTCACTGGCCCAAACTTTACAAATAAGTCTATGCCCACCAAAACAAAGCCCCACAACAAGTTCTTCAATTCTGCCAGAAATTCCAGATTTATAACATCAACTTAGCTTTGGTGATTACTCCTTAAAATAATAATTCTAAACTAAGTGGTTTACATGAAAACACTCACATAGGTCTTAAGTAATTGTCATAAAAGTTTCGCAGCATTACAATAACTTTAAATGGGTCATTTATTCTTTTTTCCAAAACGGTTACATGCTGAATTCTGGAATGACCAATTTTGCTACGAATTTTATTGTGACCAATCCGTAAGTCATTTTTAGAAAATTCCAACTCACAAACTTAGCATACACATAGCGCTAGCATCCTACCAAAAATCAGCCCAATTGCATGTTCCTAAGGTCCATTTCCGGGTCAATCATTATGTCACACAAAATCTATTCAGTTCAGTAATTTCTAGCATGACCAGTTTTACTAAAAATTCCGTTAAAAATAAACCGTAACTCCTTTTAATTAAATTCCAACTCTCATATTTACTACACACATAGGGTTAGGGTTACACAAAAAATTAGCTAAATTGAATACTTCTAAAGTCCCTGTTCAGGTCCTACATAACATCACTATAATATGCCCTGTTCCAGTAAATTCCAATTTTGTCACACTCCCTTACTAAAATGTCCCAACTTGAGTGGTTTGGCTTAAACACCTTATTAAACATCAATTACACCTTTAGCATATGGTTTTTAGGTTCTAACACATTCTAAAAGTCATCTACACATCACTTCAAAACAGTTTGAATGATACACATATCATTCCTTTGACCTTGCACATTAGGTTCATACTAGAATCCATTCTTGGTATAATGGATGTACACGTACTCTACCCCCACAACAGCCCGTTTATACGCATGCAAGGGCAAAAATAATATCTCTATAATGAACATATTAAGCCTAAATCATAAAGAACACATCTTGCTCACAACTTTACTCCACAAGTTGCAAAGTTATCACAAGAACCACATCTATCCCCCATTTTAGAATCTCAAACATACAAGCCATATATCTTAAGGAAACCGAAAGTTCATGCTTCCAACTTAACATTTTTTTTCATCTAAGATTTAAAACTTAGTAACATCTAGACATTCAAGCATGCACTTTCACATACAAGTCATGAACATTTATAGTGTACTTGCCTTTTTCAAACTTACTCCTTTCCTTGGCTTGGAAGATGAGTGAAGTCCTTCTCCTCTTCACTATATACCCCCACTGTTTGGGGGGAAGAAAAAGAATAAACATTAGCTTTTATTCTAGGCAAGGATAAAACCAAGTGGAGGCTTAGATTAACTTACCAAGATGGAACTTGGACGTTGCTCAAACCTCTTAAGCAACTAACCCCTCCGAAAAGCTTTGAAAACTTGAACCTAGTGACCATGGAGGTCACGGTTTATGAGCAAGAAAAAGGGGTAACATGAGCTTCAAGCTATGTAAAATGTAAAAATCCCTTGAAGAGTTGAGTATCTACTTACCTTGACCAAGTTTGCACTTGGGTGAATCTTGAGTTCCCTTGATTCTCTTTGGCCGTGTGTTTTAGAAGGGAGAAGAGGAAAACTTTCTTGCTCTTGGTGGTTCTTTGAGGGTTGGAAGTATGAGAGGATTCTAGATTGCTCTTGGAATGAATTTTCCTTTTTAGGCTAAGGCGTTAGCCGTTGGGAGGGTAAGAGAGGGGATTAAGGGATTACCATGGTAAGGTTATGGCAATTAACCTTGGTTACTTTAGTTAATCAAGGTTACTTTATGATTAACTTGAGTTACTTTATTCCAATCATAATTACTTTAAGGCTAATCTTGGTTACTTTAACCTTGGGGTTAATAAAAGTAACCATGGTAGGATTCAAAATTCTCCTTGGTTGCCCACTTGAGGTATCCGGCGATTGCGGTCTTAATGACCCTAACCATGCCTAATTCTCTTTATTGAAACAATCATGTGGTAGTTGCCTCCCTTTTTACTTAATTATTTTGCCCCTTTTTCTTTTAAAATATGAAACTAGGGAAATTTTTTTTAGTTCTTTTGGGCTAAGGGCCAAAATTTATGAGGGTATTGGAAGAAATTTGCCCACTACTTAAAATTGTTTAATTGCCATTTGGGCTTAATTAAAGGTGGCCCTTATAATTGCCCTTTTTTTGATTTGAAGGAAAACCTTCTAAGGCCCTTTTTATCCTTGTGGCCAAAATCTCCTAGGCTCTTAGGGGTATATTGGTCACTTCACATAATCCATAATTCAGCTTGAATTAATACACAATATTTTTCCTTATTGCAAGTCTACTAGAGAAGTAATCATCAAACTAAATAAATTGTACTTGAAGATTCAACTTTTCATAAATTCTCTTAGATAAGTCTCAAGTACAAGGTGGTTCGTCGTTGGGTACAACATCCTCCCCCCTTATTACAAGTTTCGTCCTCGAAACTTAAAAGTGTTAGTCAAAGAGGTGAGGGTACAAGTTCTTCATGTTCTCTTCCACCTCCCAAGTAGCTTCATCAATTGAATGTTTCTTCCATTGCACCTTGACCATAGGTATAGATCGTCTCCTTAATGCCTTTTCCTTACGATCAATTATCCTTTCCGGCTTCAATTTTTAAAGGCTGTTCCTCTATAATATGGCTAGGCTCGTGCACATACCGACGAAGCTGAGATACATGAAACACATCATGTAATTGAGATAGTGATGTCGGTAGTGCTAGTCGATAAGCAACTTCCCCAATTCTTTCAAGAACCTCATAGGGTCCAATAAACCTTGGGTTTAATTTTCCTTTGATACCGAATCTTTTAACTCCTTTGGATGACGATACCTTCAAGAATACCTTTTCCCCAACTTGAAATTCCAACGGTCGCCGCTTTTCATCTGCCCAAACCTTGCTTCTATCGTGGGCCGCTTGTAACTTTTGCTTTATGATCCTTATCTTCTCTCGAGTCTATTCTACTAGATCAGGTCCAGTAAGAATCTTATCTCCGATTTCATCCCAGTAGAGTGGAGAACGGCACTTTCTTCCATAAAGTGCTTCATACGGAGCCATCCCTATAGATCGATGATAACTATTATTATAAGAGAATTCCACTAGTTTGAGACTCCGATCCCAACTTCCCCCAAAGTCGAGTATACAAGCTCGCAGCATGTCTTCCAGCGTCTGGATGGTTCTTTCCGATTGACCATCCGTTTGGGGATAAAATGCTGAGCTCATTCGTATTTCAGTGCCCATCGCTTTTTGAAAAGCTATCCAAAATCGTGATGTTAAGCGAGGGTCGTGGTCACAAACAATGCTTAGGGTACTCCATGAAGGCTCACAATTTGATCAACATACATTGTAGCCAACTTCTCCATCGGAGCCTTGATTGTCATAGTCATGAAGTGGGCGGATTTGGTTAAATGATCGCCGACTACCCAAATGGTATCATGTCTGTTCTTTGTTCTTGGTAGGTCTGTGACAAAATCCATAGTAATGTGGTCCCACTTCCACTCGGGAACTTCAAGAGGTTGTAGTAACCCAGCGGGTCTCTGATGTTCCACTTTCACCTTCTGGCAAACAAGGCATTTCTCTACAAACTCCACAATTTGTCTTTTCATGCCATGCCACCAGAATCTTTGTTTCAAGTCTTGATACATCTTATTGGCTCCAGGATGGATAGATAATCGAGAGTTGTGGGCTTCACGAAGAACTTCATTCTTTATATCTTCATCATTGGGTACACAGTCTTTCTCGAAACAACAAGCTGTTATCATTTCTTACCTTAAACTCTTCAGATGGTTTCATTCTCAACCGGCCCTTTATTTTCTCTAAAGTTTCATCCTTTTCTTGACCTTCCTTAATTTTGTCTATCAGCGAAGGGATCAATACCAACTTTGCGAGCATGCCTTCAATAGAATCAACCTCTTCAAGATCAAATTCTTCCATATCACGCTGCAGATGTGGTTGACGCAGATGGCTTGTATTTCTACTCAGTGCGTCGGCTACCTTATTGTCTTTTCCCGGATGATACTGAATAGATAGGTCGTAATCCTTAAGGCTCTTGTGATATGTGAAAATTTCGCACTTCTCACCGTACAGATAGTGTCTCCATATTTTTAGGGCAAAGACTACGGCTGCTAATTCAAGATCGTGTACTGGGTAATTTTGTTTAAATGGTTTTAGCTGTCTGGACGGATACACAATCACTCGATCTTTCTGCATCAGTACACATCCGAGTCCATTCTTAGAGGCATCACTATATACCACAAAATTTTCACCCGGAATAGGTTGTGCTAAAACTGGGACAGAGGTTAGCTTCTCCTTTAATTCTGTAAAACTCTTTTCACAATCTGAGGTCCATTCGAACTTGGTTTTCTTTTGTGTCAAACGGGTAAGAGGCATAGCGATTCGAGAAAACCCTTCAACAAACTTACGATAGTAGCCGGCGAGACCGAGAAAACTTCGTACCTCTATAACATTGGTCGGCCTTGGCCACTCCGTGATTGCCTCGATATTCTTGGGGTCTACGGATATACCATCCTCAGATATCACGTGTCCTAGAAATGCTACACTGCGTAGCCAGAATTCACATTTACTAAATTTAGCATATAGTTGTTTTCTCTGTAGGATGTCGAGGACGGTCCTTAAATGATTTACGTGGGTCTCTTCATTAGGTGAGTAGATCAAAATATCATCGATGAAGACTACAACGAACTTGTCTAGTTGTTCTTGAAATACTCGATTCATTAGATCCATAAACCCCGCAGGGGCATTGGTCAGTCCGAAGGGCATTACGAGAAATTCGTAATGTCCATAACGGGTTCTGAATGCAGTTTTTGGGACGTCCTCATCTTTGATCTTCAATTGGAAAAATCCGTGCCATTTGCATCACGACACTTTTAGGTAGGGTTTATAATAGACTCATCATTGAATTAAAGTTTTGAATTGCTTACCCGAAGCTGATCGAACAGATCGTTGATCCTAGGCAATGGGTACTTGTTCTTTATAGTGATCTTGTTGAATTCTCGATAATCTATACATAACCGCATACTTCCGTCCTTTTTCTTGACAAATAGTACGGGGGCACCCCAAGGCGAAACACTTGGGCGAATAAGTTTCTTATCTAGCAATTCATGTAGTTGTTCCTTCAACTCTTTTAGTTCCGCAGGTGCCATTCGATAGGGAGCCTTTGGCTCAGCTCCCAGAACTAGGTTAATTTCAAAAGATATCTCTCGGTCCAGAGGAAGGCCTGGTAATTATTCTGGAAAAACATCTGGGTATTCTCGAACCACTGGGACCTGGTAAAGGTTGGAGAGTGATTGTTCGACATTTATTGCATAAACGAGAAACCCTTCGTGCCCTTTCTTCAGCACCTTACTGGCGCAAATCGCGTTTACATAAACGTTTTTGGGACACTTCCTTAACTTTGATCCTCCTTGAAAGGTTACTTCCTAATGGGTGGGGTCATTTAAAGTAACCCGTTTTTCATTACACTCGATGTTGGCGAAATTCTTGGAGAGCCAATCCATCCCAAGAATCACATCAAAGTCCGTCATGGGTATTGAAATTAGGTCAGCGTCAAATCTGTGATCATCGAACTCAAGTTCGCAGTTTCTGAAAATGTGGTGAGACACAAGCACCTGATCCCCAGCTGCTTGAACTCTATATGGTGTATCACTATAGGTTGGGTTGTGCCCAATATTCTTTGCGAATCTCTTCGATATAAAGGAATGGCTAGCACCACTATCAAATAGTACATTGGCAGGTACTGAGCATACTAAAATAGCTCCTGAGTCATGCAAGATTTACTAAGCAACAGTAGGGTAACAATATTTGTAAAAATTTAAGCATTGCATAAATTTTAGAATATAACTGTCACCACATCATTGGCCTCTTCAGCAGCTGCGTTAGTCATAGCGTGAACTCTTGCATTTGTACGCTGACGTTGGTTCTTAGAAGGTTGCTGTTGCTGGGCCCCTTTTTCTGGGCAGTCCTTGACCATGTGTCCCGTCTTTCCACATCCAAAGCAGGTAGTTCCTTTATCCGGACAGTCTTTGAGAATGTGGCCCGCCTTGCCGCATCCAAAACATTTTCCTGCCTGGTAATAGCATTCCCCAACATGACGCTTATTGCAGTGGGGACAACTTGGAATAGCGGACTGCTGGCTTTGATTCTTTGACTGGTTCTTTTGGGAACGGTGTTGGAATCGATTCTTTCCTTGACGTCCTGGGCCCCTTGAGTTTTGCTTAGCATCTTTGCGGGACCCTCCGCTCCCAGATGTTTCCCTTTCTCGTTTCTGCCCGATATCATCCCGGCGAATGATATCTCTTTCTATTCCGTAACAAGCGTCCAAAAGTGCACCAAAATTTGTCGGGTTCGCATTGACCAACCAGGTCCGGATCCTAGGGTTTAACCCTCTTTCAAACTTCAACATCTTGGTTTCTTCATCATTCATGGTAGATGGTTGGAATCTTCCCAGGGCTATGAACTTGTTAGCATATTCAGCGACAGTCATTCCTTGTTCTTGTACCAGCAATTCAAACTCGTGCCTCTTCTGTAGCTTAACGGAGGGTGGTATGTAGAATTTATTGAATTCTTGGAGAAATCTCTCCCATGGAATCGGCCTTGGTAGAGCTTGCATGTTGGCCTTCCACCATTGGTTGGCCTCTCCAAGTAGAAATGGTCTGACAACTTGGGTCTTTACTTCATCGGGCGCTCTAATCAATTCAAAACAATTTTCTACTTCATCCAGCCACTTCTCAGCGGCATCTGAGTCTGACTTTCCTTCGAAAGGCGGAACATTTGCTCTTTTCAACTTTTCAAAGTAGTATTGGACATCCCTGACCGGCTCGTGAGGCTGAGGAACATTTTGTTGTAGCATTACTTGCCCGATTTGGGTTACGGTCTGGCAAAAATTCTGGAAGGCATTAATATCTAGAATCACTTGGGGTAAAGGCCCCTGGGGTGGGGGAACGTTCTGAACCGGAGGCGGATTTTGGTCTTGCGGTGGGGTGGTGGAGGAACCTGAGCAGGTGGAGGGGGAATAGGCTCCTGCACCTCTGGTCTAGCTCTTGTCGGTCTGCCTCTTGGTCGCACCATCTGCATTATGCAGTGTCGTGGTTTTATTCAATGCGGGAGTGTCATAATAAGTGGCATGCAAGTACATACGTTATAAGTTAAATTCTATAATTTATCATAGACTAGGGTTTTATCAGTAGATCGGAACTCTGATTTCCAGTCTAAGTCATTCTAGTCTAAGGTCAATTCTCCTCTAGGATCATGACTTAGATCTAAGATCAAACTTAGTTGACTAAGATCATAACTTAATTCTATATTCTGCCCGGATCTAGAGCCTTAGTTCTGATACCACCTGTAGCGTCCCGCACCCTGGCCCAGCCGGATACGGTGCGCCCACCGTACTTCACTACGGAGAGTACCAGGCGTCAGTCCATAACATCACATAGTCCAGAATAAAATATGTGGAGTTTCATGCTTACACGTCAACAAGTAAGCGAAACCGAGGCAGAATAAAAAAACCTTTAAAATAAAACATCTACGCAACCATCATTAGTTTTACAAACCGATCATAAAATACGGAAATCCCAGAAGTATTTGTTTCCATCACAATCACATAAAAAGATCATTGATCATAACCATCTCATCAAATCTCTTAAGTCATCCACCTCTCGCGCTTCTACGGGTAAGGGACTCTAGGTTCATCCTCGATCCATTCAACTTTATTTCCTGCAGTTTCTGGGAGGAAACATTAGGGATGAGTGACAACGTCACCAGCAAGTAAACTATAAATAATCGTGAATTATATGGAAAGTACATACAAGAACCGGACCCCAAAAATTTGGTTTAGAAACATACCTGACTTCCATCCAAAACCCGTAATTAACCAGCTCATAACTTATCAAGATCAGAACTTATCAAAAATTCATAACACATAACCATTCGTAACTTATTAAAAGATCATTACTCAATAAAGATCATAACTTAGGAGCTACCAAGTCATAACAACTTAGTCTAAGTGTCTCGTACCAATATTTGATGACTCGTTAAATGCAACATGCATGAATATGTACGTGTGATGCATCATGATAAAAATGAAGATAAGTTCTTTCACTCTTTCTTTCAAAACATCATCGTCAAGAAAACAAGAGAGTATTCAGATCTATTCTCCCGGATCTGAGGCAGTCACTTATTTCTCTTCGAATCTATTATTCCCGGATTCGGAGCGGTCACGTCATCACTTACCAGGTCTATTCTCTCCGGGCCTGTACAGTCAATATCATCATAATCAGGTCTATTCTCTCTGGGCCTGAACGATCAATACCATCAGATCAGTTAACCCCGGATCTGGAGCGGGTCCTGTTGGCCAGAAAACACACGGTACCGGTGGAAAGCGCTCTTTTAAAAACAGAATCTTTTCTTTAAAATGCTTTTTCATCTTTCTTTCTCATAAAATCAGTTCCATAAATCATGTAATTGACGATGATGCAATGCACGACATGTACTATGCAATTCATGACATGATGCGTTACATATACACACAAGAACAACTTATTCTTTAGGCAAGAAAAATTTCCAGAATTATTGTTCTATATGCACGGCCTCAACACCTCGTGTTTTAGGCCCATTATCATGAGTTCTTGTCATACATAGTCATAAGAGTGTCTTTTCTATTCGTAATACAATTTTCGTAATGATACGGGACGTGTAAGACACTTAATTTATTTAATTACGAAACAAGGTACTGCTGAATTTCAGCAGTGCAGTGTCCTTCCTTTTACTTTTCTTTTAAGCCCATTAAGCTTTATTTAATTTGGGCCAACCCTGAAAAATTCTGTAGAAGTACCAATAATTAATGGTCACCGGCCAAACTTTACAAATAAGTCTATGCCCACCAAAACAAAGCCCCACAACAAGTTCTTCAATTCTGCCAGAAATTCCAGATTTATAACACCAACTTAGCTTTGGTGATTACCCCTTAAAATAATAATTCTAAACTAAGTGGTTTACATGAAAACACTCACATAGGTCTTAAGTAATTGTCATAAAAGTTTCGCAGCATTACAATAACTTTAAAGGGGTCATTTATTCTTTTTCCCAAAACGGTTACATGCTGAATTCTGGAATGACCAATTTTTCTACGAATTTTATTGTGACCAATCCGTAAGTCATTTTTCAAAAATTCCAACTCACAAACTTAGCATACACATAGGGCTAGCATCCTACCAAAAAGCAGCCCAATTTCATGTTCCTAAGGTCCATTTCCGGGTCAATCATTATGTCACATAAAATCTATTCAGTCCAATAATTTCCAGCATGACCAGTTTTACTAAAAATTCCGTTAAAAATAAACCGTAACTCCTTTTAACGAAATTCCAACTCTCATATTTACTACACACATAGGGTTAGCGCTACGCCAAAAATTAGCTAAATTTAATACTTCTAAAGTCCCTGTTCAGGTCCTACAAAACATCACTATAATATGCCCTGTTCCAGTAAATTCCAATTTTGTCACACTCCCTTACTAAAATGTCCCAACTTGAGTGGTTTGGCTTAAACACCTTATTGAACATCAATTACACCTTTAGAATATGGTTTTCAGATTCTAACACATTCTAAAAGTCATCTACACATCACTTCAAAACAGTTTGAATGATACACATATCATTCCTTTGACCTTGCACATTAGGTTCATACTAGAATCCATTCTTGGTATAATGGATGTACACGTACCCTACCCCCACAACAGCCCGTTTATACGCATGCAAGGGCAAAAATAATATCTCCATAATGAACATATTAATCCTAAATCATAAAGCACACATCTTGCTCACAACTTTACTCCACAAGTTGCAAAGTTATCACAAGAACCACATCTATCCCCCATTTCCTTTCAACCGTACCTCCTTTTCATGCCAAAGAAGAGAAATTTGCCATTTCATTAGATTATCATCACATTCATACTTAAAGAGATCAAAGACTCCACCTTTGAAAGAATCTCAAACAAGCAAGCCATATATCTTAAGGAAACCGAAAGTTCATGCTTCCAACTTAACATTTTTTTTCATCTAAGATTTAAAACTTAGTAACATCTAGACATTCAAGCATGCAATTTCACATACAAGTCATGAACATTTATAGTGTACTTACCTTTTTCAAACTTACTCCTTTCCTTGGCTTGGAAGATGAGTGAAGTCCTTCTCCTCTTCACTATATACCCCCACTGTTTGAGGGGAAGAAAAAGAATAAACATTAGCTTTTATTCTAGGCAAGGATAAAACCAAGTGGAGGCTTAGATTAACTTACCAAGATGGAACTTGGACGTTGCTCAAACCTCTTAAGCAACTAACCCCTCCGAAAAGCTTTGAAAAGTTGAACCTAGTGACCATGGAGGTCACGGTTTATGAGCAAGAAAAAGGGGTAACATGAGCTTCAAGCTATGTAAAATGTAAAATTCCCTTGAAGAGTTGAGTATCTACTTACCTAGACCAAGTTTGCACTTGGGTGATTCTTGAGTTCCCTTGATTCTCTTTGGCCGTGTGTTTTGGAAGGGAGAAGAGGAAAACTTTCTGCTCTTGGTGGTTCTTTGAGGGTTGGAAGTATGAGAGGATTCTAGATTGCTCTTGGAATGAATTTTCCTTCTTAGGCTAAGGTGTTAGCCGTTGGGAGGGTAAGAGAGGGGAGTAAGGGATTACCATGGTAAGGTTATGGCAATTAACCTTGGTTACTTTAGTTAATCAAGGTTACTTTATGATTAACTTGAGTTACTTTATTCCAATCATAGTTACTTTTAGGCTAACCTTGGTTACTTTAACCTTGGGGTTAATAAAAATAACCATGGTAGGATTCAAAATTCTCCTTGGTTGCCCACTTGAGGTATCCGGCGATTGGGCTCTTAATGACCCTAACCATGCCTAATTCTCTTTATTAAAACAATCATGTGGTGGTTGCCTCCCTTTTTACTTAATTATTTTCCCCCTTTTTCTTTTAAAATATGAAACTAGGGAAATTTTTTTTTGAGTTCTTTTGGGCTAAGGGCCGAAATTTATGGGGGTATTGGAAGAAATTTGCCCACTACTTAAAATTGTTTAATTGCCATTTGGGCTTAATTAAAGGTGGCCTTTATAATTGCCCTTCTTTTGATTTGAAGGAAAACCTTCTAAGGCCCTTTTTATCCTTGTGGCCAAAATCTCCTAGGCCCTTAGGGGTATATTGGTCACTTCACATAATCTATAATTCATGCTTGAATTACTACACAATATTTTTCCTTATTGCAAGTCTACTAGAGAAGTAATCATCAAACTAAATAAATTATACTTGAAGATTCAACTTTTCATAAATTCTCTTAGATAAGTCTCAAGTACAAGGTGGTTCCTCGTTGGGGACAACACTCGTGATTTGTATATTCAAAACTTAAGAGAGGTGTTCATCATCCTCAAATGCTCCAAGATGAGGTTGAACCACCAAAAATATGCATTTGGGGTCCGAAGCAGAAAATTCTTGGGATATATGGTCTCCAAAGAAGGGGTTCAAGCTAACCCAAGGAAAGTTGAAGCTTTGAGAGCCATGCACTCATCTTGCAACAGTAATGAGCCAAAGGATAACTGGAAGGATTGCAGTGCTGAATAGATTTTTGTCTAAGTCGGTTGAAAGATCACTCCTGTTCTTTCAGGTTTTAAAGAAAAGAACCATGTTTCAGCGGGATGACAAGTGACAACAGGCTTTTGATGGCTTGAAATCCTACTTGTCTGAGGTGCCAACCTTAACCTTGCCCATTCCTGGCCGGACACTGTATATATATTTAACCGCCTATCACGAAGCCGTCACTGCTGTTCTTCTTAGAGAGGAAGACAACGTTCAGAGAATTATATATTTTGTGATTAAATGATTGCACAAACTTAAGGTAAGACGTACTAACATTGAGAAGATAGTTTTGGAGCTTGTCATAGCCACAAGAAAACCCAGGCCCTATCTTCAAGCTCATCTAATCGAGGTCGTCACTGATTAAACCTTGAAACAGATTATGTCCAAGCCTGAGAGGTCACATCTAAAGAGGTCAGAAAATTATCCACATACGACATTGACTATCGATCACGGACTTTCACTAAGGCCCACTTTTTGGTAGATTGTATTGATGATTTCGAAAGGGTTTTCTGTAGAGGATGAGCAGCACCATGAGGAGTAATGGACCATCTAAGTTGATGGATCCTCTTCCCACGATGGCACTGGAGTAGGTCTCCCAATAATAAGTTCAAAAGAGAAAGGATTTGAGCAT
This sequence comes from Eustoma russellianum, assembly GCA_036186865.1. Classification (NCBI taxonomy): domain Eukaryota; kingdom Viridiplantae; phylum Streptophyta; class Magnoliopsida; order Gentianales; family Gentianaceae; genus Eustoma; species Eustoma russellianum. Next base: position 7,162,480 of record AP025063.1, read on the forward strand.
GTACTTTGATTTGACTTCAATAATACAAAGAATAAAGCTGAATTCAAAGCCGTGTTGTCGTCATGAGCCTTGCCAAAAAAATAAGGGCTCTAAAGATTAAATCACACAGTGATTCTCGACTTATTGTGGCATAGGTCAACAGTTATTACGAGGACAAAGAGAATCAGATGAAGCGGTATCTGTTGAAGGTCGAGTAGCTCAATTGACTGTTCGAGTCATTTGAGATCGAACATATTACAAGGCTCTTCAATAAAAGGGAAACGCACTTTCCTGTCTCACGTCGTCGACTCTGACAACCTTGGGCAAAAAGATCATGCTAAAACTTATTAAACACCAAGCATATGATCAAGCCGAGGTGCTTCAAGTTGACTATTGCGGCACATGGGTGAACTAGATTGTTAACTTTTTAAATCATGACATTCAACCGCAAGATAAACAAGGGGTTAAGAAGCTTTGCATTAAGGTAGCCGGTACACTCTTTTTAACAAAGTTGTGTACATGAAGTCTTTCTCTCAACCATGGATGAAAGTGTATTTAAAGACAAAGGAAATCTTCTTTGTGAGATTCATATGGGAATTTGTGGCATTCTTTCTAGTTCAAGGTCTCTCGTGCGCCAGTGCTATCTAGAAGGCTATTATTGGCCGACCTTACATGAGGATACTCTTGAATTAGTGAAAGAGTTCCAGGCATGCCAGGTGCATGTTCTGTTATCTCATCTTCCCAATCAAGAAATGGTTTTCATTATCAGCCTCTGGCCATTTGTTCAGTGGAGGATTGATCTCGTTGCAACTCTACCATGTGCTCTAGGATCTATTCAATATCTTCTTATTGCCATTGACTATTATACAAAGTGGATCAAAGCAGAGACTCTACCAGAAATGACAGGGAATCACATGAAATTTCTCTCGACGTACGTTATCTGCCATTTGGATTGCCAAGAGTCTTGGTCTCTAATAACAAAATGTGATTTGCTGAGAATCCAGTTAAAAGCTGGTTTGCCAAGTTGTAAATAAAACAACATTTCAATTCGGTAGCTCATCCTCATGCTAACTGTTTGGCATAGCATGCCAACCGCTATTAGAAGGAAGGTTTAAAGAAGCGACAATTAAAACCAAAGCAGGCTGGATAGGCGAGCTGCCTAGTACCCTGTTGGCGTATCGTACAACTCATTCCAACTTGACCAAGGAAACTCCTTTTGTTTTGGTATAAGGCTTTGAAGCTGTGATTCCAGTTGAGATTGGTCCCGCACCATCCAGAATGGAAAATTACTCTGACCAGAATGATAATCAAAGTTTACTCATAAATCTCGAGAGCCTAGAAGAAAAACAAGAGCAAGCTCACATTCGAATGGCGCACTACAAGAACTTGATCTTTCAATATTAAAATGCGAGAGGGCGACACAAATTCCTTAAAGCATGGGACCTCGTCCTTTGTAAGAACACTGCAAGTCAGGTCGACCCCTCAGGCAGTCTTGACCCAAAATAGGAACGCCCGTACCGCGTCATCAACGCTTCTCCCTTTAGAGCTTACAAGTTAAAAACTCTAGCTGGTAGAACTTTACCACGAAGTTGGCATGTTTCTAACTTTGAACTATTTCATATATAACACTTATAAATTTTCTCCCAAGAAAATCAAGGATACTTTGTTCATTGATTGTTTTTTTATAATATTTCAGAGTAAAAATAGGTTGGATACAATGTAATGTACTCAATGCTGGTCCTCAATTATTTGGCCTCGGCAAGATCTGAGCCCCTGTAACATCTTAAAAGTGAGCACAAGATAGGTTTTCCAACTTGCCTCAACACGTCAGAGCAGTCACCCCAACAAGGTGACTAAGCCACAACAAGTTTAGTGCATACCTCAATGGTGGGAACGGAGATTAAGATGCAACAAATTTCTTACACCCCAACACTTACCAAGTCTGGATGACCCCAACAAGAGGATTAAGCTGAACAGGTTTGCTCTACGTGACATAGGTAGGTCCGAGTAGTACTTATCCTATCAAAGGAATCCAACATAAAAACATTACCTGCTAAACGCTCTGATGTCAGACCTTGAAACCTAGTGTAGTTTAGTTTTAGGTTACGTTTCAAGGGGCTAGACCAGGAGAGAAGAGTTTTTGTTAACAACACAAAACATGTTTTTTATTTTAATTAAATTATTAGACTATGTTTCAATGGGCTATACAGAATTATGGATTAGCCTTTGAGGCTCTGAGGCACAAAAACTAGGGAGTTTCTTGCACCTTTATTCAGTCTAGCTTTGGAGGTATAGGGTGATTACACTTGGCGTTTGAAATTTGGGGCGTGCTCAAGTCAAGGTGGCTTATTTCACTCTTGTTCCTCTTTTAGATGGCCCAAGACGGTTGCACATATGAAAGTCAGACGATATTGTGGAATCAATTACTCCTGATGTTCAACGTGACTCAGGCTATAAGAAGCCGAATTCAATACACTTGCGAGGATTTATTGATATTTTTGGCATTCTATTATATTATTATATTGTCTGGGCTCAGCTCAGCTTGAGTTGTCCAAGGTGACTATACTTTTGAAAGTTAGAAATCTTTCTTAGTATTCTGGTTAACAATTATCAGAATAAAAAGAAAACAAAGTACGAGAAAATCAGAACTCAAATAACTTGCGAAAAATTTTCATTCCATTGAGAATTGATCATTAGAAAGTAGTGGAAAAGCAAAAAAAACTACAAGTGGAGGTCTAAGGAGATACAAAATATACCTACTCCTCAGCTTCCTTAAGGTCAGCGCTATCACAGAATGACTGGAGCTGCTGGTCGTTCTCAGCCAAGGCAACATAATTGCATAAGTCAGCGATTTGGGGTCCTCCTAGTTGAAAGATGAGTCCACCTTGGCGACAGTCTCGATAGCCTTGGTTATGCCCCATGGCCAACATGGAGCTCACAAGAATGTCCAGGTTGCTAAGGAAATATTTAGATTTCCTGAACTCGTCCATTGCATCTTCTTTGGCCTTGACTTCAGCAGCCTTCCCGCAATCTCTTGTTTTCGGCTTTTACTACCTCAAGCTCTGTAGCCATCTGCTCGTTGCGCCTAGTCAGCTCCTTATTCTGATCCTCCTCGACTATGACCGCATTCATCAACTCATCTGCTCAGGTAACCAATTCCAGCTGTTGTCCCCTAAAATTAGACGCGCCACTAGAAACAAATCAATCTACAAAAACAGCTAAACATAAGAGTATAGCTTGAGAAAGTCTTACCAGGGCCATATTAGAGTGGAAGCAGCCGAGCAGCATGTCTTACGTCATCTGTTGAGCCCTCAGCATCGAATGGCAGGATTGGGGTACTCTTTACCCTCAATGCAGTTGTAACATTAGTGGCAGAATCAGTGTTGATGAATCGCTCCGACAAAAACTCGGTTGGGGCCTTGCCTGTTTGTTGATGCAGTCGAGGAGGACCCTTGCCAACGAAGGCCTTGTCAGAGAAGGCAACTTAATGACTGTCATGGAGGGACCCTCATTTGGGACTCTTTCCTTTTTCCTCAGAGCCAAGGTTGCCTCCTCGATGATCTCAATGCTACACTCTGTTGTTGTCAGGGCCTGAGTCCTAATCAGCACGGCTTCAACGACCTTTTGGCGACCTGGCAGACCTTCTGATTCAAGAAATTTCAAGCAAGTTCAAGCAGGAAGGAAAATAAAGCATACCTAGTTCTAGAAGGCCTCCTCGTCGCATAGCTCCTGTAGTTGCTCGGCTCTCTACACCTAGATCTAGGAGGTCTTGGCCCCGCTCTCTTAACAACACGCCCCTTGGCTTTTCGAAGGCCAGCCCACCATCTCGGCTTTCGAAGCTTAGGTAGTAGACTGATTACCCTTCTTCTTGGCCAGCTTTTTGGCTACGGCCTCAGCAAGTCTATTTAATGAAAACATAGCTCCTGCAAACGAAACCAATTACATTAGCTACAGAATGTACATGGCGTAAAGCTTAAATTACTCTATGCAGACACCTACTCTGTATGACTTCAAGATCTTCTTGGCTCAGCCTATTGAATCGGGGACCTACCACTAAGTGGTCCAAGTCAGCTTTCTCAAGAACTGAGTCGTTGACCTATAACCAATCAATGAATGTGTTAAAACCCTGAAGTCTCTCCGCCTCTTTTCAAAGCTCTTGGCTCGACTTTAGGTTGTTGGCCTGCAAGCCTTCTAGATGTTGGCGTCTATCGTGCCAACTTTCTTTGTGTAAAAGAATTGACCTTTCTAATCTTTTTTGGTAAAATTCATTATATTTTTGGAAAAATTGGACTCTTTGCCCAGCCTACTAACATGGTATCAGCTGTTAGAAGCTTTGCAAGTGAAAAAACTTCTGAAAGTCCAGACATCAAATTTGGCCTTGACAACCCGAAAGAGCAGTATGTAAAATACTATTGCCTTAAGCCCATAAGATTTAATCTGAGGAAGTCTAAGTTTATAGAACTATAAGATCAGCTTCAAGGGCTAGAAATAGGCAGATGAAAGCCAGACTTGAAATATTCCTAATAAACAGCCTTGTACCCTATTGGGGGATTGTATGTCGTATGCTCAGACGGGGGCAAAATAGGATCAAACTAGGTGTAGTTTATCCTAGAGGCATGGTAAGTGTGCATCAGGTTGGCCATACTAAATGAACAAAAAGATTCTTGGACTTTTTGGGATGATGACCCTCTATGACGATACCAAACGAAAAGGAAGAAGGGCCAATGGCAAGAAAAATGTAGGAAGTTCCTGCTTTTTGCCCAGAAGTAGCCTCTATAGGCAATGCCAACGGCTTTACTGCTAGAGCAGTTCCACTGGACCAACATTCCTATCAGTCCCTATGTAAGGCACCATAGACTTTCTCAGCTTTCAGTGAGGGAGAGGATTGTCCTCTAAGACCGTCCTCTAAAGAGAGGGGGAAGACTCAACCCTCCCTACACCACCACCAACATAGGAAAGCGCCTCTGAGGTGTTCTGTGGATCAATTAAAGGAAATGAAGAAGACATGGTTTTAGGAAAAGGAAACAAAGAGAGGAATACAAAAACTTACTTGGTGTAAGACGATTGTGAAGGTAAGGTTGGAGATAGGAGAGATCCTAAGAAAAAGACGAATGGACGCCAAAAAAGGAAACACATGGAGAAGTTTTCGCAGAGGGGAGAAATTTGAAGGTGGAGACGGAAATGAAATGGGGAAGAAAGAGAGACAAGATTTTTAACCCACAAAGATTAGAAGGGACTAAAGATTTTTTGGAAGTTCCCACCCATTGAAATATAAAATGCCGGTGGAATAAATGGAAAATGAAGTTGTAATCGATCTAAAATCTGCCTAAGGGAATCCCATAATTACTACATGCCAAACAGTGAATCAGAGATTGACACGTTGAGACGTGTGTTAGTGGGGAAGACAAAAGGTTTTATCTATTACCGTGAGGCCAACCTTTTCATCTCAGTTAGTAAGGATAGCATGCGGGCATCTGATGAGGACAAAATCCAACCTCTAGAAAAATGTTCAGTATAAATAGCTTGACTAGTAGTAGTTGACGTCAATGGTCCTAGAGGGTCAATGTCGGCCGCACTAAGGCCAAGTCGGCACGGTCCAAGGGACAGAGGGCGTCTCCTTGGCTCTGACAATGACTTGACGACAGCATCGACCAAACATCTTCTGAGACAGCAAATGACAGTCACCTCAGCCCCAACTGACAATTTAGCCAGAGTTTCCACATCGGCCATAACCACTGACACAACATTGGTCGTAATGGTCACTTCGGCCCAAGTGATTGCCTCGGCCATACATAGAAGGTCAGCCATCGACACGACACTTGTGGCCTTTCACTTTGCTCGCCCAACAAGGCTTCTACAAGAGCAGACACCTGCCAGCTAGCAGCTTAGTCTGCAATCTGACACGTGGCACCACCTAGCAGCTATGCACAAGCAGGATAGGGCACTTGGTACTTTCCCATAGCTCCTCAACATGCATTGGCTGACCAAATTATATAAAAGAAGCAAATTACATCCAACTTAGACCAAGTTCAGAGGAATGAGCAAATATTCTAGGCAAAACACAAAAATGAGACAGCTTTCTCTAATATTCCGACATACAAGCATGGCGAAACCCACAACTGACTTTAACGCCGGAGAGTTTTCTCTGGAGCAATAGTGTAGTGCTCCACTCCCGAACCCTAGCATCGGGAATGGTGCACCCGTCGTATCTCACTAAGGAGAATACAAGGCGTCGAATCAACTTTCTACATGTCCGAAAATACATAAAAATTTTTCTCGCGGAAACGAATTACCATAACATTAAGTTACCCGAATAAAGAAATCATCAATAAAACACTAAATCCATAATGACAATAAAGTCACTGTGCCAACCTCTAACTGCTATCAGTCTAAACAGGGTAGTGTCAGATGAGACCCCAATAAAATAACGACAGACAGCCGCAAGGTCTCCTCGTATCCGAGGTGCGACTGTCAGTATGCCCATACTACCGTGTCAGCCCCGTCCTCAGCAAAGATATAGTCGTACGCTTTCTCGTGCTCACCTGGTGGGGGGAGAGAGAGTAGGGGTGAGTGACGGAAAATCACCCAGTAGGCACCTGCCTCCAAGTAGTACAAGTCGAGCGTCCAATAATGATATAACACATAGCACGTAAAACATGATATCACATAAACATATGAAAGAATGCGGAAAAGTAAATCACTCCAGGTAAAGAATGCGCAACATCGTGATGCATGTCATACGCAAAAAAGTCATGTCACACAGAGTGCCGATATCTCCGCCATGCAATGCATGATCCCGGGACCTACTGAGTGGCTGTGGGTCGTACCCACCCACAGTCACCATCCTGAGTGTACTTGGCCCCGCCACCGTACACCATCCTGAGCGTCCGTGACCCGTACGTCACGACCCACCATCATGCAATGCACGTGCCATGAATGCAAACAACACAATCGCCTGAGGTCCCTGGCCCATCCTCACCATCCTCCGGCACTCAAATCTAGGTTCATTTAAAGATCGTCTGAGGCCCCTGGCCCATCCTCACCATCCTCCGGCACTCAAATCTAGGTTCATTTATCCTCCAAGTAATGATTTAATGTTGTTTGATGTTAAACTTATTTTTCTATAGCTCGTATACATTTATTATGCATTTTCTATATTTTTCTTTATTTTTCCCTAATTTATTTATATTTATTACCTAATTTTCCAAATTAAATAAGTTATCGAAATTAAAGAAATTTACTGAAAATAATTAGATTTCAATATTTTATAGTTTTTGGAATTTATTTATAATTTTCTGATATTTATTTATATTTTTCTACAATTATTACTATTTTAAATTAATTAAATCACATTTACTATATTCCAGAAATTCAGAAAAAGAAATAATTAATTTTAATAAAGTGGGCTGGCCATTACTACCAGCCCTGTCCGCAAACCGCAAAAGCCCGGCCCGTTAAGGCTGGGTTGCGCCTCAATGCCTTCACCATAATTTTTTTATTCGCGTTAATTGGGCCGGCTGGCAGTGGGCCCGGTCCGTTGGCCATTCGGCCCGGTCCGCTAGCCTGCCTTCCCTTTTTTTATATGTAAGATAATTGGGCCAGGACTGCTGAAGTGCAGCCAGCCCGTTAAGGCTGGCCTGTCCGGCGGTCAGGGCCTTCGGCCCTTTTGATTATTTTTTTATAATTTCAGGTTTTCCAACGCGTCAGCACCACCAGCCGCGCGTGAAGGCCACGCGCGGCCAGTCCGGCAGCGCGTGAGCCGCTCCAGCGGTCTCCAGCGACCTTTTTTGACCCCCGATCTATATTTTCGCCTATTTTCAGTCTATGGGAACCTATTCTAAGGCCAATACAAAATGAAAAATCTCTAATCATTCTGCAGTTTTACCATTTTTGATTATCAAATTTTTCCCTAAAATCAAAAATGTTTTACTATTTTGATTATCGAAATTTTCCCTAAAATAAATTCCAATCCACGCAAAACCACAGTCATCAAACGCATTCGACGGAAATCAAACACATTCCACAGTAATCAAAACTCATGCTTTTCACAGATTAAACAACATAGTATAGGTTTCAACAATTAAAAACAACAAAACACATAATATATCACCAAAGCATGCTTGAATTTGTACCAATTGGAGGGGAAAAAGGGAACCTACCTGGATTGCACACAAAAAATGTGCGACTAGAGTAAACCTTGTTGACTTCTCTCTTTTCCTCTTCTCTTTCTTCTCTTCTTCTTTTCCCCTACCTATTCTCTACTGTTGCCGTCCTCTCCCTCTCTATATGCGTTTCCACTTCTCTCTTTTTCTTTTTCTTTTTTTCTCCTACTCTTTGTTAACCGCTAACCCTCCCCCTTGCTTTTAACTTTCTAATTGAGCGAAATTGGGGGCGTTAACTTCCCCCAACAATCACGTCTTCATTATATATATTTTTTTATTAATTTTTTATTATTTTTTCGTTGCCTCCTTTTCAGTTTCAACCCATTTTATTTATTATTTATTAATTATATATATATATATATATATTTCCTTTATTCTTATCCTACGAAACCTTCTTAATATCTATATATTTCATCTATCTTATATTATTTACTTCTATATTTTCTTTTACACCATAAGTATATAATAAGTTTATATATTTATACCATCACTTGGACATAGTCGACATGCTATAGTTAATTTAATTTCGAAGGGTTGTTACATCCAATGGCTACTTTATTTCTAAATTATCACCTAACGACTAATCCGAAAATTTCTGGGCTACCCACCTTACAAGAAGTTTTGTCCTCGAAACTTGTCGTGCTTTACGCGAAGAGGTAAGGGTAACGCTCGCACATCTGATCCTCTAGTTCCCCAAATCGCTTCATTCTCCCTGTGATTGCTCCATTGTACCTTAACATATAGAATAAATTTTTTTCCTCAGCTCTTGACCTTTGCGTCCTATGGTTCGAGTGGAGGTCTCTTCATATGACGCGTCCGGTCTAGTCCTTAAAGGCGGTGCATCCAGTAAATGACCCGGATCCAGGACGTACCTTCTCAACCGAGAATCATAAAATACATTGTGCACCTGTGTTAGAACCGGAGCAACGCCAAGCGGTAAGCTAACGAACTGATCTTTTCGAGTGTTTCATAAGGCCCACTGTGCCGCGGTCTCGGCTTGCCGTGCAGACCAATTATGTAACACCCTTCATAGGCGATACCTCAAGATACACATTTTCTTCGACTGTAAACTCCAGATGACGCCTCTTCGAATCCGTCCAGCTCTTACTTCTATCTTGAGCAACCTTAAGTCTTTCTCGAATCAACTTTATCTTCTCCTTGGTCTACTCAACCAGCTCTGGACTGGTAATAGTACGCTCCCCACCTTATCCCACTGGAATGGGGATCTGCACTTACGTCCGTAGAGCACCTTGAATGGCGCCATGCCGATGGCGCTAGTTGTTGTTGTAGAAGAACTCAGTCAACTTAATCATACCATCTCAGTTCCCCTTAAACTCAGTGGAGCAAGTCCTCAACATGTCTTCAAGAGTCCGAATCGTCCTCTGTAACTGTCAACCGGTCTGGGGATGAAACGTGGTGCTCACACGTAGCTCCGCCCATTATATCAACGTACCCGAGGTTAATATGTGTTGTCATTTTAATGATTAAGTTGTAGAACATGTTTGGTATAAACATATCGTACGTTGTATGTCCTTATTTAACGCATGCATGACTTAGGTATCATATGTAGCTCGTGAATTCACTACCGTTATATGCAGTTTGTCGCGTGTATTATATTTATATTGTACATTAGTTGAGGTTTAAGTGGTACACATGCTATGCGCGTTTATTTTATTATTATTTTTTTTGTGATCTCTCTTTTTGTACTTATGGTAGTCGTCGATAATTTTTGTTACCTATACTCTATATTTTCGTACTAGCTTATCTTATTATTGTATAAATATCATATATAAATTATTCGAAGGAATTTCATAAATGCATGGATTTTACAGTAATGTAGGTATATATAATTTATTTGGGTGCTCAAGTAAGATAATTAATAAAATTTCTCTTTTTTTACTGTTTTTCTGTTATTAAATTATTTACACTTTAATCTATTACTATGTTGTCATGCAATATTATTTTGTCCACACTCCTAATCAGTCTACTTTTCTTCAGTTGTGTATGCTAATGATCTTGTTTTAATATTTGCAAATGTATGCCTATATCATTATCCATATCTTGTATTAAAATTATTTATGTTACTGTTTTTCTTGTAATTGTGTTGTTTGTAGTCGTTATATATTGTGATGTGTATTACTTGTTTCGTTGTATTAGTTATGTCGAGGTGTCATTGATATAATTGTGTGTATACTTGTGCATATTTACTTAGAATCGTTTTATTACTTTTGTTTCATGTATTTATTTGTATGTTCTCTTAAATCGACTTATTTACGTCCATTAATGTTGTAAATAATTATGTTTGTCTATATGCAACCTTATGGTTGTAACAGACTGGGTTGTTTTAGTTATTTAGCACATATACTCTTGTCTTATCGTATATCTTTTGTATGTACGCCACTCCTACGTTGTTATCGTACTCTATATATATTAAGATCTTTTATTTATACTTTGTATTTTTCATGTTGGTCGCTTTGTATGTATAGGTATGGTGTATATATAGTCTTTCGCACATATGTTGTTTGTGTTTGATGTGGTGATAACATATATGGCTTAATAAGTTGGTTGGTGCATTACAGCTCACAGAGTTACACTACGGTAAGGGTGTACATATTTTAGTAGTTAGTATATCTTGTACTTATTATCTTTATGTTAGTATGTTACAACAAGCTGATACATTTTTTTTCCTATATATAGTGGTCAATTTTTTTATTATATATATATATATATATATATATATATATATATATATATATTTTGCACTTTTGTGGTGGCTATTGTTCATGTTGTACTTGAATTAGTAAATTTTACTAAGCCATGGAGTGGTAGTGTATGATGGTGGGAAAAACTATTGGTTTCGTAGATGTGATTGCGATTTTACTACTAACGATTTAAGTTAATTTGTTTACATGTTATGGTGGGCTGTGTATTTGTTTGTGTCGGGCATGAGTATGGTGTGCACTATGTTGTGTTATTTATTAATTTATCTATATATATATATATATATATATATATATATATATATATATTTGCTCAGTAAAAACTTTGCTAATATCAACGAACACTTGAACTTCGCCTTCTTCTGCTTCCGTCTGCTCAGGACACGGATGTCTCCGAAAATCCTTCAACAAATTTCCTGTAGCAGCTGGCCAAACCAAGAAAAACTACTTACTTCAATTACCTTGGCCGGTCAGGGCTACTCAGCGATATACTTAATCTTCTTCGGATCCACTCAGATTCACTCTTCTGAACTTACGGGACCTAAGAAAGCCACGCTTCCGCCGCGCAACTCTGATCATTTATCTCTGACTAACATCATCTATACTGATGATAAGTCATTGAGACCTGGTCACTGACGGTTGAACTCTGCTACGACGTCGCCAGCTTCCCCGACGTTTGTATCAGTCATCACGTGGGTCTAGCACCGATCCTTGCTTCCTTTTATGCTACTCCTGATTTTGTTGTGATGATGACACCAGCCTCTGCTTAGTGCCCTCTCTCGTAAAACATCATGGTTGTCGCACTCATACCTGCGAAATTTTCCTTTACTCTGACCTGAGTGTGGCGTCCATAATGAGCACATGGTGGCAGCAGTAACCATGCACTCCTCCGCGATTGTACTTTCACATATTTCGGCCTCCTCCGGTGAAGGGTCCTTCAAATCACTGAAATACGGACGTCCTGTATTTCCATATAGTAGAATTTCCGATCTGGTGGCGGCAGCGGCGGAAGATGCTAGTTCAACTGCTACAAGCACTGCGCAGTCTATAGTCGTCATTGCGCCAAAGTGGTGGCCATGGCGTCAGCCAATGCTTGGAGGATTACCCTCTGATCCTGGTGGCCGTTACCATAACCATCGTTGCCTCCTTTGCCAGATTTTTCTTTTTACGACGCGATGGTATTTTCTTGGATTTCGCGCGAACCTTGACGAGAATTTGGATTGACGGGAGTAATAGAGGGATTTGAGCATTTAGGGTGCTCATGCGAGAGTTCAGGGGTACAACGGTAATTCAATAGAGAAAGCTCACCAACGGCACTCACCTCCCTTAACCCGATCATAACTTAAGTCTATTTCATTTATTAGGGTATAATCGTTATTCATAGGGAAGAGATCATAGCTTACGTCAAAGTGATCTAGTTAATCTTGTGTTTTCGAGGCGGATCTGAAGCCTCGGCTCTGATACCACCTGTAGCGCCCCGCTCCCGAACCCTAGCATCGGGAATGGTGCACCCGCCGTATCTCACTAAGGAGAATACAAGGCGTCGAATCAACTTTCTACATGTCTGAAAATACGTAGAAATTTTTCTCGCGGAAACGAATTACCATAACATTAAGTTACCCGAATAAAGAAATCATCAATAAAACACTAAATCCATAATGACAATAAAGTCAATGTGCCAACCTCTACCTGCTATCAGTCTAAACAGGGTAGTGTCTGATGAGACCCCAAGAAAATAACGACAGACAGCCGCAAGGTCTCCTCGTATCCTAGGTGCGACCGTCAGTATGCCCATACTACCGTGTCAGCCCCGTCCTTAGCAAAGATATAGTCGTACGCTTCCTCGTGCTCACCTGGTGGGGGGGAGTATAGGTGAGTGACGGAAAATCACCTAGTAGGCACCTGCCTCCAAGTAGTACAAGTCGAGCATCCAATAATGATATAACACATAGCACGTAAAACATGATATCACATAAACATATGAAAGAATGCGGAAAAGTAAATCACTCCAGGTAAAGAATGCGCAACATCGTGATGCATGTCCTACTATGCATGTCACACGCAACAAAGTCATGTCACACAGAGTGCCGATATCTCCGCCATGCAATGCATGATCCACCTACTGAGTGGCTGTGGGTCGTACCCACCCATAGTCACCATCCTGAGTGTACTTGGCCCCGCCACTGTACACCATCCTGAGCGCCCGTGACTCGTACGTCACGATCCACCATCATGCAATGCACGTGCCATGAATGCAAACAACACAATCGCCTGAGGCCCCTGGCCCATCCTCACCATCCTCCGGCACTCAAATCTAGGTTCATTTAAAGATCGTCTGAGGCCCCTGGCCCATCCTCACCATCCTCCGGCACTCAAATCTAGGTTCATTTATCCTCCAAGTAATGATTTAATGTTGTTTGATGTTAAACTTATTTTTCTATAGCTCGTATACATTTATTATGCATTTTCTATATTTTTCTTTATTTTTCCCTAATTTATTTATATTTATTACCCAATTTTCCAAATTAAATAAGTTATCGAAATTAAAGAAATTTACTGAAAATAATTAGATTTCAATATTTTATAGTTTTTGGAATTTATTTATAATTTTCTGATATTTATTTATATTTTTCTACAATTATTACTATTTTAAATTAATTAAATCACATTTACTATATTCCAGAAATTCAGAAAAAGAAATAATTAATTTTAATAAAGTTGGCTGGCCATTACTACCAGCCCTGTCCGCAAACCGCAAAAGCCCGGCCCGTTAAGGCTGGGTTGCGCCTCAATGCCTTCACCATAATTTTTTTATTCACGTTAATTGGGCCGGCTGGCAGTGGGCCCGGTCCGTTGGCCATTCGGCCCGGTCCGCTAGCCTGCCTTCCCTTTTTTATATGTAAGATAATTGGGCCAGGACTGCTGAAGTGCAGCCAGCCCGTTAAGGCTGGCCTGTCCGGCGGTCAGGGCCTTCGGCCCTTTTGATGTTTTTTTATAATTTCAGGTTTTCCAACGCGTCAGCACCACCAGCCGCGCGTGAAGGCCACGCGCGGCCACTTCGGCGGCGCGTGAGCCGCTCCGGCGGTCTCCGGCGACCGTTTTTCGACTCCGATCTATATTTTCGCCTATTTCCAGTCTATGGGAACCTATTCTAAGGCCAACACAAAATGAAAAATCTCTAATCATGCTGCAGTTTTACCATTTTTGATTATCAAATTTTTCCCTAAAATCAAAAATGTTTTACTATTTTGATTATCAAATTTTTCCCTAAAATCAAAAATCCAATCCACGCAAAACCACAATCATCAAACGTATTCGACAGAAATCAAACACATTCCACAATAATCAAAACTCATGCTTTTCATAGGTTAAGCAACATAGTATAGATTTCAACAATTAAAAACAACAAAACACGTAATATATCACCAAAGCATGCTTGAATTTGTACCAATTGGAGGGGAAAAAGGGAACCTACCTGGATTGCAGAGAAAAACTACGCGACTAGAGTAAACCTTGTTGACTTCTCTCTTTTCCTCTTCTCTTTCTTCTCTTCTTCTTTTCCCCTACCTATTCTCTGCTGCCGCCGTCCTCTCCCTCTCTATATGCGTTTCCTCTTCTCACTACTTCTTTTTCTTTTTTTTCTCCTACTCTTTGTTAACCGCTAACCCTCCCCCTTGCTTTTAGCTTTCTAATTGAGCGAAATTGGGGGCGTTAACTTCCCCCAACAATCACGTCTTCATTATATATTTTTTTATTATTTTTTTATTTTTTTTTCCCGTTACCTCCTTTTCAGTTTCAACCCATTTTATTTATTATTTATTTATTATGTATATATATTTTTTCCTTTATTCTTATCCTACGAAACCTTCTTAATATCTATATATTTCATCTATCTTATATTATTTACTTCTATATTTTCTTTTACACCATAAGTATATAATAAGTTTATATATTTATACCATCACTTGGACATAGTCGGCATGCTATAGTTAATTTAATTTCGAAGGGTTGTTACACACAATGGCTACTTAATTTCTGATTAGTACATAACTTCCAAGTTGTACGATCTTTGAGAAGAGGGAGGGGGGGATAAAAATAAAATAAAGGGCAAAAAATGAAAAAACAACTATGTTCCCCAGAAAAAGATATATTTGATAGGATGCATGGTCGATGATATTCATTTTCCTTAAAAGTACACTACAGACTTTACTTCAGATATTGAGCTGATTAGTTCTGATCTATTATTTCCTTGACTTCAATTGGTTATTTCGACTTAAAAATTTTATAATTATTTTATAAATATAATCCAATTATCCTTAAAGACATTTTCAGTCATATCATTAACACTATCACTAATTTCAATTTCAAGTTTTACCATTTGGTTCATTTTTGCTTATACTGATACATTCAGTTTTCTCCTTAACAAAGATAGTTTTGTTAGATTGTATATCTAGTCATCATTATTCATCATTATCCATATCATACCATTGTAATTATATCCATATCATTGTAATTATCTACTACCATATGTGTAATCATCTTGACATGATTGTAGGGGCATGATTGCCATGATTCTAGGAGTTTATAGGATACATCAAGTGTATATATATGTATACTACACCAAGTCAAGAAATCAATGAATACATTTTTACCATAAACACTTTTAATGGTATCAGAGCCAAATTAAAAGCAATAGCGCCGTACACAACCATGGCCGAAGGCTCACATGACCGCGCCACCATCGCCGCTGGCGACAAGGCTACCTTACACCTCGTTTATTTGGTAGCCAGTATTCAAAATAAGATACGTACTCTCGATGGAGTAAAAGTCACATATTCTTCGTGGGTGAAGCTTTTCCAACTACATGCTCGAGGATACGATGTGCTATGGCACATCGATGGTACCGCACCTCCCTTCAAAACCGACCCGAGTTACGACTCATGGTCCAAAATTGATGCAATTGTTCTCCAATGGATCTATGGTACCCTGTCTGATGGCTTCCTAGTCATGGTACTTGAAGCTCACACCACCGTCCAACATGCTTAGGACCGTATCAAGGCCATATTCCTCAACAACAAGAATTCCCGTGCCGCCACCCTTGAACATGAATTCACCACCCTCACTTTGAGTTCATGTTCTTCGTTGGAGGAATACTATCAGAAATTGAAAGATTTAGCCGATCAATTGACTGATGTTGATCATCCCGTTACTGAATCACGCTTGGTTTTGCAGTTGGTCCGTGGTCCCCCCCCCCGAATTTGACACCGTTGCTTCTTTTATTAATCAATCTAGTGTCACTTGGGATCAGGCTCGCGATATGATTCAACTGAAACAATACCGCCAATCATCTCGGCAACACTAATCTTTGACGGCGTTTGTAGCCTGTGTAGTGCGCCCCCCAACAGCATCGTCATCACCACCCGTGTCCACCCCAACTGCACCTTCTTTCTTTGATCAGTTCGCCGACTGTCTGGAGTGCGGCCATGGCCGAGGCTGCAATTCATCCCGCGGTGGCCGAGGCCACCACTCTCCGCGGTCAACCTACCCTCCGCCAGTTTGTGGGCCTCCTGCTTGGTGGAATGCTCCACCGCCTTCACCGTATCCGTCTCAACCATCATGGCCACCGACATGGCCGTGGAACCCTTCACATCCGCTGTCACATCTGCCCCCGGTCACCATCCTACGGTCTTGCTGCTCCATCACCGCCGCCATTACAGGCTTCTCAATATCCACAGGATGTGAGACCTCTTTCCCCTACTGATTTGGGCACGACACTCAGCATGTTCTCTCTCCAGCCAGATTCACATTGCTACATGGACTCGGGCGTCTTATCTCATATTTCTTCAGATGCAAGTAAAATTATCACTCCCATTTCAAAAACTACTAATGCTTCTATTCTTGTTGGTAATGGTAATTTGTCGCCAATTACGGGCACTGGCCACGGCTTTTATCCCTTCCCCACTCACACTTACCAACTCAACAATATCCTATTGGCCTCCACCGTCGTTAAAAACCTCATGTCTGTTCGCCAATTTTCGCTTGATAATAACGTATCTATTGAATTTGACCCCTCTGGTTTTACTCTGAAGGACCTCAAGACTGGACACACAATTTCACGCTATGATAGCACTGATGACCTCTATCCCTTCACGCTTCCATCACCTGTCTGTCTCGCCACCTCCTCCTGTAGGACCTCAGGCGCTACCATCTCTCCCAAAACCAATTGGTGACAGGAGATGCGCATACCCTAGCCTTATAGTGCATTCAGCACACAAGCGCCCACGGCATTCGACTGTGACTTGGCCCACACGGCCTACGCCCACCGGCCTACGCCACGGGACAATTGCTGCACCTAACAATCTCCCCCTCAGCAATTGCTCTTGCTGGGAATCGAACCCGTGACCTCTCTCTGATACCACTTGTAGGACCTCAGGCGCTACCATCTCTCCCAAAACCAATTGGTGACAGGAGATGCGCATACCCTAGCCTTATAGTGCATTCAGCACACAAGCGCCTACGGCATTCGACTGTGACTTGGCCCACACGGCCTACGCCCACCGGCCTACGCCACGGGACAATTGCTGCACCTAACACCTCCATGCTGTGGCATGACCGTCTTAGCTATCCAGGCTCTAAAATTTTACAATTTCTCAATCTTCGTTCTTTAATAAATTGTCCTAAAGACAATATTAGTTCGTTTGGTCACAGTTGTCATATTGCAAACAATAAACGACTTCTTTTTGTTGATTCAAATTCATTTACTTATTCTCCATTTGACATTATACATTGTGATTTGTGGACATTACCCATTCTCAGCAAAACTTCCTATAAATATTACATGGTGTTAATTGATAATTACTCTCACTACATGTGGGTTTATCCTTTCAAATTCAAATCTGAGGCTTTCAACACATTTGTCAAGTTTCATCGCCTCATCAAAACTCAATTCAACAAATCTATTAAAAATTTTCAATGTGATTTAGGGGATGAGTTTGACAACATCGCCTTTCACCAGTTCGCTGCTACAATCAGTCTTCTCTTTCGTTTTTCCTATCCTCATAGCTCTTCCCAAAATGGCCGGGCCAAACGCATGATTCGCCGCCTTAATGTTCGAGCCCTCCTATTTCATGCTCACATTCCCCCCACGTTCTGGGTTGAAGCCCTCCACACAGCCGCCTACCTTCACAATATTCTTCCCACTAAGTGACTAAACTTCAACATACCTACTTACGCCCTATTCATACGCCACCCAACATATGCCCATTTACGTGTGTTCGGGTGCACCTGTTATCCCAATATGTTTGTCACCCAGCCTCATAAGCTTCATCCTAGGTCAATTCGGTGCATTTTTCTTGGCTATCCGTCTGGGTTTTGTGGTTATCGCTGTTTCGACCCTTCTACAGGAAAAGTATACATCTCCCGTCATGTCACTTTTGATGAGACCTCATTTCCTTATGCCGACCCTCTCCCCTCAGCCACATATAATTTTCTCAACACAGAACCCCCACTATTTTTTTCAATACCTTCTCCTCACCTTCCGCGCCCACTACGCCCTCTACACCACCCAACCCTCCCTTACCAGTCCCGCCACCACCACCCCACTCACTTATGTGATTCACCTTCTCTCAGCAGAGTTTGCTATGGCGGACCCTGGATCTCTACATTATTTTCTTGGTATTACTATCACACGCGATGCTCAGGGGTTGTTTCTCTCTCAGGCTCAGTATGTTCGTGACATCTTGCAGCATGCCAATATGTCGAATTGCAAACCATGCCTTACTCCAGTAGATACGTCTTCTAAACTCTCTGCATCTGACGACGCCCTACTTCCAGATGGTATGCACTATTGCAGTCTCGCTGGTGCGCTCCAGTATCTCACTTTCACATGTCCAGATATATCTTATACGGTTCAGCAGGCTTGTCTCTTCATGGATGCTCCGCGCGAACCTCACTTTGCATTTCTCAGACGCATACTTCGATACCTGCAGGGAACTCTACACTACGGCCTCTGTATGACTCCCTCATCATGTGATTCTCTGATTGCATACTCCAATGGCGATTGGGGTGGATGTCCGGATACTCGTCGCTCTACTTCCGGCTATTGCGTGTTCCTTGGTAACAATCTCTTGTCCTGGTCATCAAAGCGTCAGCCCACCTTATCCAGCTCTAGTTCCGAGGTGGAATACCGTGGCGTTGCAAATGCTGTCGCCGAGTTGAGCTTCATGTTCCACTTCGGCGCGCCACAGTGGTCTACTGTGACAATGTCTCTGCCGTCTATTTGACTGAAAATCCAGTTCAACATCAGCGCAACAAACATGTCGAGCTTGACATTCACTTTGTCCGCGAGAAAGTTTGTCCCGACCAAGTTCGTGTGTTTCATGTCCCAGCTCCTTACCAGTACGCCGACATCTTCACTAAGGGACTTCCGAGATAACCATTCCACACTTTTCGATCCAGCTTGACTGTGTGTCCGAATCTACGGTCCACCTGAGGGGGAGTATTAAATTGTATATCTAGTCATCATTATTCATCATTATCCATATCATATCATTATAATTATATCCACATCATTGTAATTATCTGCTACCATATGTGTAATTATATTGGCATGATTGTAGGAGCATGATTGCCATGATTCTAGGAGTCGATAAGATGTATCAACTGTATATATACATATACTATACTAAGTCAAGAAATCAATGAATGCATTTTTACCATAAAAACTTTTAATTTTTGAATAGAATATTTTAACAAGTTCATTTTAACAACTGAACAACATTTCGAAAATCCCTTGAAACTAGAAGGATGAACAAGTGATTCCTAATTGGAAATAGTGGAAGACGACCTTCTTAATCATTCATAATATGGTATTACTGGATAAGAAAAGATGTTTCTGATGCACTAGCCTCTCGAGTTTACACAAGGTTCAGGAGGGGACCGGATCGCTTCACCATCTGATGTACGCAGTCTTACCCTACACTTTGTGCAAGAGGCTATTTTCGCGGCTCGAACCTGTGACCTCAAAGTCACAAAACATCAACTTTACCGGTTGCTTCGAGGTCCAACCTCAAAGTAGACGGGAGGTTCCATGAAATCAGGCACCCTGCAGTGACCATACACCAGAAAGAACACTATAGGGCTAGAAAATAGGACAGTAAAAACAACTAACTTTATATAGTATACAAATGGTTCTAAGAATACTATACAGTAAGCAATTTGCCCCTTAAACTTTGGAATCTGACTAAAAACACCAATGAAGCTCGGCATCCAGTTCCGAAGGCGCCAATATCCTTAACCGATTGAAACCCTTGCGTTTGATTAAAAGTGACCGCGATGGCACATCAAATTGGTTTCTGGTTGCGCGTCCTAATCTTTGATGACCCACATCCTCCATGAATCTAATATCTGCCAAAGATCTGACCATTGCTGCTTTCACCACCGCTTTCTGCACTCGTATACCCAGATTTTCTACAGTGTTTCTGTTAGAAAAGTATGTCTGCTTTAAAATGTGCTCCAAACTTATATATAAACATGTAAGATGTTGTTTGAGAGATTGAACGATGATTTGAACACTTTGAACTTGAAAGAGATCTCTTGGATTGATCCATGTGTAAGTTGGATCGAACCAAGTGAAAGCTGAAATAAAGTTGAGTGTTCTGCTGGACATAGATCGATGACATCGATCGATCGATGCTTTGAGGATGCAAAGTTGGAAGTCTCTGTCCAACATCGATCGATGATCGATCTATGTTGCCAAGATGCAAAGTTGGAAGTCTCTGTCCAACATCGATCGATGACATCAATCGATCGAAGTGACTTCGATCAATCACATCGATCGATCGATGTGCCAAAAGTCAGAACTCTTTACTTTGAATTGCATCTTTTCATCCAAGTTTCATCTCCCTTCATGAACGTTATGCAACTGGCTTGGAGGTTAATTAAACTGCTGAAATGTGTCTTAAAAGTGGTATTTACATAACCTAAGGCCTATAAATAGTACGCCTTGCTATCTTAAATAACACACAACAACTTTTACTGAATTCTGAAATTTTTCAGCATTTGTTTGCCTCCTACTTCTCCTTCTTCATCCTCTACTATCAATATCTTCCATAAGCAAGTTCAATCTCTCTTCATTAGAGCAAAAGAAAGAGGCAAATCCGTTATATCCTGAGAAGCATTTGCTTGAAGACTACCTTGCTCGTCGGTAGAGACAAAATTGTTTGAAGGACAGTGACAATCTAGTCACGTCTTGGCTGTTGATTATCTTTGTTATTTACTTGGTTTTCATATTCCTACATCATTTTTTTACAATCTTAAAGCAATTTTCGTTGAATATGGCAACCAGACAAGCACCAGTTCCTGATATGTCTAAGATGGAGCCATTCGATGGAAAATTCTTCAAACGATGGACGGCCAAGGTGCTATTCTTCCTTGAGATGCTCTCTGTTTCATATGTGCTGACCAAAGACAAACCAACCGATGAAACAGAAAGTGTCAAATATGATGCTGAAAATACAACTTGTAGAGGACATATCTTGCACTTCCTCTCCAATTTACTGTTTGACATTTATGTCAAATTCTCGTCGGCAAAGGATATTTGGACAACACTTCAGAATAAATATGGTTCTGAAGATGTTGGCAAAACAAATTATGTGGTCAGTGAATTTCTGAAATTTCAAATAGTGGACCACATACCAATAAATGATCAGATTCACCAATATCAACAATCGGTGGATAATATGGAGCAAGAAGGCATCAAATTTGACGAAATCTTTCAAGCAGCCTCCTTGCTAGAGAAGCTTCCATCTTTTTGGAATAAATACAAGAAGAGAGGGAAGCATGATGATGCCAAATTAACCATGGCTGGAGTCATCAAATATATTCGTATTGAAGAAAATAATAGGCTGGATGACAAGCAAAGTGATGAAAGAAACTCTCAAGCCAACGTGTTAGAGCACAAACCCAAAAAGTAAAAGGTTCAGCACAATGGCAAAGGTAAGACTTTTGTGCAGGGACAAGGACAAAAGAAACTTAAAGTAGCGTGCTGGGTGTGTGGAAAATTTGGTCACCGAGCAGGCAAGTGCGACCAGCGGAAAGGCCAAACCAGCAGTCAAGCACATTTAGTGGAATCGATAACGGCGGACGAAGCAGTCATTGCTACGGTCGTCTTATCCGAGGTAAACCTTGTCAGTGGTGCTACGGAATGGGTAGTAGACACAGGAGCTACCAAGCACATTGCTACCAGTAAGGATCTATTTTTTGATTATCAATAAATAGGTGATGGTGAACAAGTCCTATGGGAGATGCACATGGTATCCAAGTTCTTGGAAAATGAAAGGTGCTTCTCAAGTTGACTTCGGGCAAAAGACTGGAATTAAGTGATGTGCTACATGTACCTATCATGCGTAGGAACTTGATTTCCGGAGTGCTACTGAACAAAGCTAATATCAAACTTATTCTTGAATCTGATAAGCTTATATTTTCTAAGAATGGGGAATTTGTTGGGAAAGGATTTTGCTCGGGAGGTTTACTTGTACTTGATGTTTTTTGTGTTATTAATAATAAGAATGCATCTAGTTCTGCTTATATTATTGATTCTCTTGATATTTGGCATACAAGACTAGGACATGTTAATAAGGATGCTTTAAAAAGGTTAAAATTTGCGAACTTGATATCTTTCGCAAGTAATGATGATTTTGATAAATGTGAATTTTGTGTAGAAGCTAAGCACCATAAAAAATCGTTTAAGTCAGTTGAAAGAGTTACAGATAAGTTGGAACGCCTTCATAGTGACTTAGGAGATTTTAAAAGTTATACAAATAAAGGTGGCAAGAAATACTATATTATTTTTATTGATGACTTTTCTAGATACAATAGAGTTTACTTGTTGGCTCATAAAGATGAATCTGAAAGCATGTTCATCAGTTACAAAAGTGAAGTTGAAAATCAACTGAATAGAAAGATTAAAAGGCTATGGACAGATAGAGGTGGTGAGTATAATGTATTTTCTTTACAAAAATTTTGTGAAGATAATGGAATTATTCATGAGTTTACACCACCTTACACCCCACCATCTAACGGAGTTGCTGAAAGGAAAAATAGAACTCTTTAGAATATGATGAATGACATGCTAATAAGTTCCGATTTGCCTAATAATATGTGGGGAGAAGCGATTCTTTCAGCATGTCATATCTTAAATAGAATTCCACATAAGAAGACTAATAAAACTGCGTATGAACTTTGGAAAGGCTATACACCTAACTTTAATTACTTCAAGGTGTGGGGGTGTTTAGCCAAGGTTGGAATTCCAGAGTTTAAAAGGAGTAAAATAGGTCCTAAATCTAATGATTGTGTTTTCATAGGTTATGCTCAAAATAGTGTTGCATATAGATTATTGTCAATAGATAATGGTTCCATTATCGAGTCTAAGAATGCTGAGTTTTTTAGCATATTTTTCCTATGAAGAAAAAAGAAATGGTAAGTTCAGCTATGAAAAAGGTGAGTCTAGTAAACTAGTGAATAACGATAATAGCTCACCGAGAAGAAGTAAAAGGAAAAGAGTAGAAAAATCATTCGAAGATGATTTCATTACTGCCTTTATTATAAAAAACGATCTGAAGACGTATCAAGAAGCTATAAAGTCTATAGATGCTAAGTTTTGGAAAGAAACAATTAATAGTGAACTTGATTCTATACTTAGCAATAATACTTGGGAACTCGTAGACTTGCCTAAATGTTGTAAACCTATCAGTTGTAAATGGGTCTTTAGAAAGAAACTAAAGGTGGTCGAAACAATTGATAAGTTTATAGCTAGGCTTGTTGCTAAGTGTTTCACCTAACAAGAAGGAATAGATTTCTTTGACACATATTTATCGGTTGCTAGAATAACATTTATTAGAGTGTTAGTAGCATTAGCCTCCATTTACAAATTAGTTGTACATTAAATGGATGTTGAACCTGCATTTTTAAATGGAGATTTAGAAGAAGAAATTTATATGAAACAACCAGAAGGAATGATTGCTAAGGGTCAAGAACATAAGGTTTGTAGATTAAAGAAATCTTTGTATGATTTAAAACAAGTACCTAAGCAATGGCATGAAAAGTTTGACAATGCCATGTTAGCTAATGGATATGTTGTAAATGAAAGTGATAGATACATTTATAGCAAGTTTGAAGATCTTGATGGTGTAATTGTTTGTTTGTATGTGGATGATTTGTTGATCTTTGGAACAAACATTGGAGTTGTAAACGGTACTAAATCATTTTTGTCCTCTGTTTTTTTAAATGAAAGATATGGGAAAAACGGATTTAATACTTGATCTTAGATTAGTAGAGAAATGTAGAGGGTATATGCTTTTCCAATCTCACTATGTTGAAAAGATTCTGAGAAAATTCAATCATTTTGATGCTAAACCTGTTAGCACTCCATATGGTTCGTCCTTGAGATTAGAGAAGAATAGAAATGATAGTGTTTCTCAATGTGAATACGCTTGGATCATTAATAGTGCCATGTATCTCATGAATTGCAATAGACCAGATATTGCATACTCTGTAAACAGGTTAGCAAGATATACTCATAATCCTAGGAAAGAACATTGGGATGCTCTAAAACGATTATTGAGATATCTAAGAGGAATTATGGATTTAGGACTCATGTTTAATGGTTGTCCAGCAGTGTTAGAAGGTTATTGTGATGCCAATTGGGTCATAGATAATGATGAAATCAATTCCACTAGTGGGTATGTATTTACTTTTGGTGGTGGTGCTATTTCATGGAAATCTTCTAAACAAAATTGTAAAGCTAAATAAACAATGAAGTTAGAATTTGTTGCTTTAGAACTTGCATGTACAGAAGCGGAATGGTTAAGGAATCTACTTGTTGATATTCCTTTGTGGACTAAGCCTATGCCTTCCGTGTTTATTCATTGTGATTCACAGGCAGCGATTGCTCGAGCAAAGAATAAGATATACAATGGGAAGAGCAGACACATCCGTTTGAGGCACAACATTGTGCGTGATTTGATTAGTTCTGCGTGGTTAACTTGGAGTGTAGGATCAGCAAGGCACCACTAGAAGGGGGGGTTGAATAGTTGGTGCGGAAAGTGTGGTTTTTAAAATTGTTTAAAACCAAAAACTCAACTTCTGAAAACAGATTCTGTTTTCATGACCAGTTTTAAAACGTTTTTAAAACTAGGTTGTAGGTCTTCAAAAATTCTGAAATTTTGAGAGAACTTAACCTCAGATGTTATGAGTGTCTCCTAAAAATTTCAGATTTAAATTCAACCTTTAACTCCTTCAAAAATCGTTGGTGGTCAGATTGCACGAATCTGCCAGAAACGGTAGACAGTTTTGAAAAATTTATTCCTATGTGTACTTAACACCAATTGCGCTGAAATTTTAACCACTAACCCCTTATATGTTGTATTTAAATGGTTGAAACAGTTTTGAAAAATTCTTTCGGGAAGTTAGTCAAATGCACTCAAAGTCTCAACCTTTACAAGCCTGAAAATCAGACTGCACTAGTCTCAGAACTTTAGATGTTTGATTGACTTATACTTATCCAAAAGGGTTGAAAATTATTCCAAATTAACCCTAAGACGTGTGGCTATGATTCTGGAAATTTTCGTAATTTTTGAAAAACGTTTACTATTTTTACGAACGTAATCAAAAAGAGTAAACAGTGCTGAAACAGAATATAAGTGCTGAAAGTAAATGACACCGAGAATTTTATACTGGTTCGGTTATAAACAACCTACTCCAGTCTTCGAGGAACACCTTCCTCGGTTCACACTAGTCACACAACACAAATACACCTTACCACATGGTTGATGGAGTTACACACCAACTCCAACCCTTTACAAACCTTGTATGATGAATACAATTACGCACGAACACCACCACCTTGCAAGAATGAATATCGATCATACCTTGATCAATCTTTTACAAAGATAGAGAATGTGTGGTGGTCTAAGATAAGCCTATTCAAGAATATGAATGTAAGTACAATAGGCTTTTAGAAAGAAGAAAGAAAGAGAGTGTAGAAGAAGAGAGCTAGGCGTTTTTATCACTTGAATTTGCAATGCTTGTTCTTGTCTTTGTTTTGCTCTTCTTCCTTTCCTTTTAACCACCTTGGCCGTCCCCCCTATCGGTCCTTCTTCTCTTGAAAATTATCTTCTAAGTCCTTGGGAGAATGTGTGGCATCATTGTGACATGATGTTGCTTACTTGGCACCTCCTCATTGGATGATCATTTAACTTTTGCTTACTTGGCACTCATTGATTGGTTGAATGTTGTCATCATTTGATGACTTGGAAAATCTGAGAATTCCACTAAAAACATGTGCCAAAATCAACATAAAATAGTTGCCATAACTCATAAGATTATCACCCAAACCAAGCAAGATAATTTCTCCACAACATTAAGCAAAAAATTGGCCATTACTACACTTGACATGCTGAAATTTCAGCATGTGATACATGGTGATATAATTCAAATTACTTCCAAATTTACATTGATTTTTCTTTTAAAATAAATCACCAATTAGTAGCAAATATTCTCATCATTTTTGGAAGTGAACTTGGACACTAATATGGCCAAGAATTCGGCCAAGGTGCATACACACATGCTGAAATTTTTCAGCATGTGTGATATTCAAGATATCACACTTTATGAATTCAAATCTTATTCAAATTACTTCCAATTTTTCTTCCAATTAATCACATGTTTCAAGACACAAGATATCCCCTTATGAATGATAAAAATCGGCCAGCCTAT
>AP025063.1:7195705-7291901 GCA_036186865.1 Eustoma russellianum
TTGAATAGTTGGTGCGAAAAGTGTGGTTTTTAAAATTGTTTAAAACCAAAAACTCAACTTCTGAAAACAGATTCTGTTTTCAGGACCAGTTTTAAAACGTTTTTAAAACTAGGTTTTAGGTCTTCAAAAAATCTAAAATTTTGAGAGAACTTAACCTCAGATGTTATGAGTGTCTCCTAAAAATTTCAGATTTAAATTCAACCTTTAACCCCTTCAACAATCGTTGATGGTCAGATTGCGCGAATCTGCCAGAAACAGTAGACTGTTTTGAAAAATTTATTCCTATTTTTAATTAACTCCAATTGCTCTGAAATTTTAACCACTAACCCCTTATATATTTTATTTAAATGGGTTGAAACAGTTTTGAAAAATTCTTTCGGAAAGTTAGTCAAATGCACTCAAAGTCTCAACCTTTGCAAGCCTGAAAATCAGACTGCACTAGTCTCAGAACTTTGGATGTTTGATTGACTTATACATATCCAAAAGGGTTGAAACTTGTTCCAAATTAACCCTAAGATGTGTGGCTATGATTCTGGAAATTTTAGTAATTTTTGAAAAACGTTTACTATTTTTACGAACGTAATCAAAAAGAGTAAACAGTGCTGAAACAGAATATAAGTGCTGAAAGTAAATGACACCGAGAATTTTATACTGGTTCGGTTATAAACAACCTACTCCAGTCTTCGAGGAACACCTTCCTCGGTTCACACTAGTCACACAACACAAATACACCTTACCACAGGTTGATAGAGTTACACACTAACTCCAACCCTTTACAAACCTTGTATGATGAATACAATTACGCACGAACACCACCACCTTGCAAGAATGAAGATTGATCACACCTTGATCAATCTTTTACAAAGATAGAGAATGTGTGGTGGTCTAGGATAAGCCTATTCAAGAATATGAATATAAGTACAATAGACTTTTAGAAAGAAGAAAGAAAGAGAGTGTAGAAGAAGAGAGCTAGGCGTTTTTATCACTTGAATTTGCAATGCTTGTTCTTGTCTTTGTTTTGCTCTTCTTCCTTTCCTTTTAACCACCTTGGCCGTCCCCCCTATAGGTCCTTCTTCTCTTGAAAATTATCTTCTAAATCCTTGGGAGAATGTGTGGCATCATTGTGACATGATCTTGCTTACTTGGCACCTCCTCATTGGATGATCATTTAACTTTTGCTTACTTGGCACTCATTGATTGGTTGAATGTTGTCAGCATTTGATGACTTGGAAAATCTGAGAATTCCGCTAAAAACAAGTGCCAAAATCAACATAAAATAGTTGTCATAACTCATAAGATTATTACCCAAACCAAGCAAGATAATTTCTCCACAACATTAAGCAAAACATTGGCCATTACTACACTTGACATGCTGAAATTTCAGCATGTGATACATGGTGATATAATTCAAATTACTTCCAAATTTTCATTGATTTTTCTTTTAAAATAAATCACCAATTAGTAGCAAATATTCTCATCATTTTCGGAAGTGAACTTGGACACTAATATGGCCAAGAATTCGGCCAAGGTGTATACACACACATGCTGAAATTTTTCAGCATGTGTGATATTCAAGATATCACACTTTATGAATTCAAATCTTGTTCAAATTACTTCCAATTCTTCTTCCAATTAATCACATATTTCAAGACACAAGATATCCCCTCATGAATGATAAAAATCGGCCAGCCTATCTTCCACATGCTGAAATTTTCAGCATGTGTTTCAAATGAGATAAAATTTGAAACATTACCTTTTGTAGCTTCTTTCTTTAAATCACCAACATTGTATGATTGATTCTAGACCAATCAATATGCCAACAAGGCTCCACATATGCTCCATCTCAGCTGTATAGGTGTGTACAACATGTATATGCATGTGCTGAATTTTATTTTTGCAAACTTTGTAAAATAGTGCACATTTAATAATACACACATGGAATATTCCAATCAGCCCTTAATTTAATTTTCTAGAACACTTTGAGATGTATGTCATATGTAAAAAGTGTCTAGATACGTGTCGTATGATGTGACAAAAATGTTCCATGTGTTGTGTACGTAGAAAACCGAATTTTCGATGTTTATCGATTACCCGATTTTTCTCTAATTAAATTCCAACTTTTTGCACATGTTATATATATTATATTACACATAGTATACATAATATAAACTTTAATATTCAGCACTTAGCTGGTCTTAAAGTGGCGCCATTTACATGTGACAAAATTGAAATTGGAATCTCCACAATTTGGCCTTAATGTGGGGTGAATTGTGTGTGCCAACATGGAATGATTTCATGGCTGGAAATAACATCATAGGCACGAAAATTATAATGATTTTTGAGGTGTAAGGGATGGCCATCTATTTATGGCAAGTACGTGACACGTTGGCGAAGTTTCGGTATTCACCCGATACGACAATTTTTGGTTTAGAACCTTTTAACGTGTCGTATTTAATTTGTCATCACCATGACTTATATCATATGATATAAGACCTGAATATACTCATAAATATGAGTTAAGTATGGTGGTGTGACGTTAACGTACGTACGTAAAATTTATAACGTGTCGGTAGTACGTTGGAATACATGTGTATGTGCCTTTTTAAAAAAATCTGAAAATATATATTTTTGTATATATATGCCGTGTATATGTGTGATAAAGGGAGGAGGAGACTTTTCTTTCTTAGTCTTGTTGCCTTTGTGCCTTGTCCAAATGTAGTTTCCTTTAATGAACTACTTAGTTTAATTAACTAAGTACTTCACTTAATGAACTAGTTTAGTTAATTAATGGTGGCACCTGAAAATAGTATAAACACAACAAATGTTCGCCATTTGATGTAAGCTTTAAAGCTTCATGGCTCGTTAGTACGGCAATATTATATATGAACTATATAAGGTAAGTAATATGCAATAGATCATGCACATTTATCTTATACACGTTTTTAAACACATTTAAATCATGTATTTGGAAATCACTCAAACCCCTTTTTCTCTACATGGAGTACGTGAGGACCGAGTTGAATCTTGCAGATCCCTTAACTAAAGCCTGAATCGTAAGATGGTTCAAAAAACATCTAGAGGAATGGGACTAATTCCATCTGATGTGAACTCTCTATGACAGGAACCCAACTCACTATTAGTAGAGATCCTACAAATGGAGTTCAATGTGGTAAAAACACGTTGTAGAAGAGTTCTGTTAAGTACTATCATATATGTCCCTTCTTGTGTTGATGTCTGAGGATAGTACTTATTGCATGTTTGAAGGTGAGATTCAATTCTCTTAATAGATAATTCATAGACATTATAGATGGTGGTGTGTTGCAGTACACACTTGATGAATATCACCTATATAAGTGTGGAAGTGGGGCCGCTTCTTATGAGAGCCCGGAATACTCTCTAGATCACTTATGAATCCTGGGATTGGGTGTAGGGCCATTAATGCATCATACTGCGAACTTTTAAGAAGTTAGATAATGGCATGTCATTTGTGTGTTCATATAAACAGTAGTGAAATATGTGGTTCAAGACGGTTGTCACCCTATTTCCGTTTATATAACTACAAATTGTACTACCGATCAGTTCAAGACGTTTGTCACTGCTCTGTTATGTGTCATTATCTTCGTTTGATAGCGGAGAGATCGGTTTATTGACGTTTGAAAATGTTTGTATATAAGTTTGGATCATGTGGGGGATTGTTGGAAAAGTACATCAAAAGTACTTTAAAATGTGATTCAAACTTATATATAAACATGTAAGGTGTTGTTTGGGAGATTGAAAGATGATTTGAACACTTTGAACTTGAAAGAGATCACTTGGATCGAACCAAGTGAAAGTTGAAATGAACTAGAGCGTTCTGTTGGACATAGATCGATGACATCGATCGATCGATGTTGTGAGGGTGCAAAGTTGGAAGTCCCTGCCCAACATCGATAGATCGAAGTGACATCGATCGATCTATGTTGGCAGGATGCAAAATTAGAAGTCTCTGTCCAACATCGATCGATGACATCGATTGATTGAAGTGACATCGATCGATCGACGTGACTTCGATCGATCACATCGATCTATCGATGTGCCAAAAGTCAAAACTCTTCACTTTGAATTGCACCTTTTCATCCAAGATTCATCTCCCTTCATATATGAATGTTATGAAACTGACTTGGAGTTTAATTAAACTGCTGAAATGTGTTTTAAAAGTGGTATTTACACAACCCAAGGCCTATAAATAGTAGGCCTTGCTATCTTAAATAATACACAACAACTTTTGCTAAATTCTGAATTTTTCAGCATTTGTTTGCCTCCTATTTCTCCTTCTTCATCCTCTACTATCAGTCTCTTCCATAAGAAAGTTCAACCTCTCTTCCTTAAAGCAAAAGAAAGAGAGAAATTCGTTATATCCTGGAAAGTATTTTCTTGAATACTACCTTACTCGTCGGTAGATGCAAAACTGCTTTAAAGATAGTGACAATCTAGTCACGTCACGGCTGTTGATTATCTTTGTTGTTTACTTGGTTTTCATATTCCTACATCATTTTCTTACAGTTTCTTCTTCCTGGCGCTTGCACTATCATTCATGCTACCATTTAAGAGGGGATCATCTATCCCACTTATTACTTTGCGGGATGAGGAGGAAGGAATAGCACTGTCATCTTTTGTTCTTCTTGCTTTATCATTTTTCTTCATGTTTTGTGAGATCTTATGCAGTTTTTCATTGAACCTTGAAATCCCCTTCTCCATAGGCTCTACTGCTTGTGTCATAGTAAACTTCACATCGTTGACAATCTGTAATTTGTTTTAAAGATGACAAGGATAGAGAAGAAAGACATAATCGGCCCATGGCCCTATCAATAATAACCAGTAAAGATAAGTCAATTAACCATAAACTGCTTTCACATCGTTATACGAGTTTCATCCACTTTTTGACTACAGTTGCTGAAGTACGTACACAGGTCCATTTTTTCTATCTTGGAGCAAAATGTGAAATCCCTAATCCTGGGGTTCCACCGCCTCAGCTCCAACGAACATATGAGAAATATACAAATCAAGAGCCCAACGGCCTCCTATGTTAGGTGAGATCTTACACAGTGACCCACACAAGGTGTCTCCTCACAAACCAGACCTTCGGCCTAGCAGCAAGAACACTTACACTATGCGCATCCCTTGAATCGAACTCTTGACCTCTTGGAGCAAATCTCAATCCGAATACTAACTGGACTATGCTCTAGGCTCCATTTTTTCTACCTAAGCCTACATTGTGTTGTATGGAAAAAAGTCATCCTAGAGCAGCCGAAATAAAAATGAATTAGAGTAAGACAACTCACGACGTGCAAACATACTATCAAAGTTACTGATGATGCAGTAGGCAATAAATGTAGCAGCCATCAAAAGACACGAATGGGATCGAACAATTGTGAAGAAGAAACAAGTGAATGGAGCAAATTGAGAATGCATGAATAGCAATTGGTGAAGGAGGAACGTGATCTTGCACGGCTGGGATTGAATTGTTCCAAGGTTCCAGGACCTGACCAGGAAAGGGAGTTCAGCTAGAGGAAGAAGATGCGTGAGGCAGTTGGCAGGCAGTTTAAATAGAATGTGAAATGACTTTTCTGTCCTTTGTAAATAAGTGTACAGTAGTTAAACAAAAGGGATTTCTTGTAACTTTGCTTTCTTCTTCTTTCTTGTTTCGTTAGAAGCAGCGATACAAACTGCTTTTGCAGTAGTGGATTGAGCAGTGAAATTAGATATTTTCTTGTGGTAGTTATATGAAAATTTCTTTCTCTCTCAACTTCTCCTTCTGTCTTTTATTCGATTTCATCTTTGATTCAGTTAAATTAGCTGTTATTTTGTTCATATCAAACAATCAAGCGTGTGTTCTTGTAGTCTAAATCTCAATGTTCAATTTTATCATGGTATCAGGGCTCTTTCCTGTTGATATTGTGTGTCATTAAGGTTACGATTTATGTGATCATGGCTTTTACTTCCACTGTCAATGCTCGAAGCAATTGTGTTGATAATATAGGCTCCAATCCTCTTTATTTACATCCGAATGAGAGTCCAGCCACGATGTTGGTACAGCCTCCACTCAATGGACAAATTTTCATTCATGGAGGACATTACGTATGGCCTTGACGATTAAAAACAAGATGTGCTTCATTGATGGTTCTATGGAGAGACCTGATGAAGATGATGTGAATTTTCTTGTATGGAACCAATGCAACACTATGGTGCAATCATGGATACAGAATTGCGTCACACCGGCAATTGCTCAAAGCATCATGTGGTTTGAGACAACATATGATGTATGGAAGGATTTGATATTAAGGTATGCAGAAGGTGATCCATTTTGTTTATCACATTTGTTGCAGCAATTCTATGCTGTAAAATAAGGAGGTGTGTCTGTAAACGAATACTTTACCAAATTAAAGTCACTTTGGGAAGAAATGTTAATTCTGAGACCCATACCGAAATGTTCATGTAGTAGATGTACTTGTGACATTGTTGGGAAAGTGAGTAAGTTTGTAAAGGGAGATTTTGTAATAAAATTCATAAAAGGACTAAGCGTTGAATTTGATCCCGTGAGATCTCAGATTTTGTAATGACTCCTCTACCTAGCATTTCCACTGCATTTTCTATGGCACTGCAATATGAAAGGAAAGTTATGATTGGTAATGTACAGCCACAGTTTACTAACAATGCATCTGCTTTGATGATTGATAGTGTTGGGGAGTTTAATCTTGCAAGTTTTGCAGTTGGTAATTTCAATCCTAGTGGTCAGAACATGAACTTTAGAGGAAATAGTAGAGGTACAAACAGAGGTTATCACAATTTCTCCCAGAGGCCTGTGTGAACTCATTGTGGTATGAGTGGGCATACAGTTGAAAGATGTTACAAGAAGTAAGGGTATCCTTCTGGATTTAAGGTCAACCCACAGGTGAACATGGTGGATGCCCTGAGCCAAGAGGTGAACTTGTCAGGTGGGCATGAAGGAAATAAGTTCCAATCAGCTATGACACAGATTCCTCAGCAGAATGTACCTATACCTATGTTGACAGCGGAACAGTACAGCAAATTGATGAATATGCTGAATGAAAAGGGTGACATGAAGACAAAAGCTGTTTTTGAATCTATAGTTGCTCAGCCTGCAGTCATGAGTGCTCAGGCTATGATGAATTCTGATAAAGTTGCAGGTCAGTTGCAATCCAATATACCTAGCATATGGATTTTAGACTCAGGAGCCACTAATTACATTGCCTGTTCTTTGTTAATCTTTGATTCTTATGCACCCATTGAAAATGTATCTGTCAAAATGCCAAACAATGTTTCAGCTAAGGCAACTCATACTGGAACAGTCACCATTAATCCTTATCTTGTTATTACAGATGTCCTATTTGTTCCAGTCTTCTCTTTTTCAATCTTCTTTCATTGAGTAAACTATCTCTGACTTCTCACATATGTGGTTACTTCTATGATCATGAATGTATTCTTCAGGACCAATACTCCAAGAGGAAGATTGGTTCAGCTAGATTGAGAAATGACATTTACTATGTCATTATCAATCAGAGAATGCCAGGCACAAAAGCCACTCATTCAGTGAGCACAAACTCTTTGGATGAGAAGTTTTTACTAACTTGTTTTTCTTCCTGTTCTCATTGTAATTCTCCTTCTATGTTGTGGCATATGAGACTTGGCCATGCATCCAGGGCAAAAATAAAATAGATAAATAAAATAGAGCCTTTTGTTGTTGCCTCTGATGTTAATGCACATTGCAAATTTGTCCCATGGCTAAACAAAAGAAGTTATCATTTCCCATTTCCATGTCAGTTTCCAAGGTCTGTTTTGATTTGTTGCATATTGATATATAGGGACCATACATGGTCTCAACCCTTTTTAGACAGACCTAATTTCTTACCTTAGTGGATGACAAAAGCAGGTTCACTTGGACCTGTTTATTGAAAGCAAAATCTGAGGCAAGGCAAGTCCTTGAGAGTTTCTATCACTTTGTTGAAACTCAATTCAACAGAAGAATAAAGGTAATCAGGTTAGACAATGCATTAAAGTTGGCTCCAAATCAGTTCTTCTTGCAAAAGGGCATTGTACATCAAAAGAGTTGCCCTTATATACCTCAGCAAAACGGGCTAGTAGAGAGGAAGCAACAACATTTGCTAACTGTTGCTAGAGCTTTAAGGTTTCAAGAAAACCTTCCTCTGAAATATTGGGTTTTTGTATCCAACATGCCACATACCTTGTAAATATCCAACCCACACTAACCTTAAACCAGAAAACACCCTTTGACATTCTCTACAATAAAACACCACAATATAGACACCTCAAAGTATTTGGTTGTCATGCCTTTGCTTATAATACAATGCCTCAGAAAGGAAAGTTTGACACCAGAACAAAGTCATGTGTCTTTCTTGGTTTTCCTCTAAATACCAAAGGTTATATACTTCAAGACATGGATACCTAAACTGTCTTCACTTCTAGACATGTCACATTTCATGAACATACCTTTCCATTCCATGACTCACCAACAATGTTGACTGGGCCCACCATGTATCCATCCTCCCATCTGCCACTTCAAACTTCTTCAGACTTAACCTCACAAACCACAAATCCAACTCCTCCATCCAACTCAACCCAAGCATGGTCCCTCCTGACTCTCCATCTTTGCTAATCATTATGCCTTCAGTATCACCTCAGTCTCATTCACATTCTGCCATAAGTTCATCTCTTTTATCATCCCCTGAAAGGCCACATAATTGATTCGCCACCTATTCAGGACATACCCAACTAGACAAAGGCAGAAGCCTTCATATCTGAAAGATTATTATTGCAATGTCCTTACAAATTCATCTTCCTCTTCTACTATTACCACTGCACATCCCATTGAACATTCCTTTTCTTTTGATTTGTTATCTCTTGAGTATAAGGCATATGCTTTGAGCATTAGTCTGCACTCTGATCCTACTACTTACCAGGAAGCATCACAGCAGGAGTGCTAGTGCCAGGCAATGCAACAAGAATTAGATGCCTTAAATGCTAATAATACTTGGTCTCTAGTGTCTTTACCTACAGGGAAGATACCAATTGGATGCAAGTGAGTGTACAAAACCAAGTACAAGGCTGATGGAACTGTGGAATGCTGTAAAGCTAGGCTAGTGGCCAAGGGCTTTACACAGCAGCTTGGTGTTGACTATACGGACACATTCTCACCAGTGGCCAAACTCACAACAGTCAGACTGGTGTTAGCTTTAGCAGCAAGCAAAGACTTGTTCATTCATCAATTGGACATCAATAATGCATTCCTCCATGGTGATCTATCTGAGGAATTCTATATGGAGCCCCCACCAGGCTTCAGTGTCAGCATCAAACATAGTATGTAGGTTATAAAAAATAACTATACTGATTGAAACATGCTAGCAGGCAGTGGAATGAGAAGCTCACGCAGGCTCTTCTCCACCAAGGATTTAGACAATTTGAGCATGGTCACACACTCTTCATAAAGACACCCATGATGCTTTTGTAGTCTTACTTGTATATGTTGATGATGTCATTGTGACGAGCTGCTCACTGCCAGCCATTCAACAACTAAAGACTTATCTGCATCACACTTTTCAGATTAAAGACCTTGGCACCTTGAGTTATTTCTTAGGCATTGAGGTTCTAGATCATGGGAGCCATTTCTTTGTGCCAGAGAAAGTATGCCATGGAGTTGTTGGATTACACAGGATTTCTTGGGGCAAAACTGGCCAAAACACCAATGGATAAAGGGATAAAGCTACAACATAATGATTCAGCCTTGATTGACGATGTAACCAGATACAGAAGACTCATTGGAAAATTGCTATACCTGACCATCACCAGGCCAGATATCACGTTTGCTGTACATCAACTGTCTCAATTTTTGGATTCACCCACTGAAGCACATCTGAAGGCAACTCACAGGTTGCTACGTTATATTAAGGGAACTGCAGGTCAGGGCATATACTTCCCTAAAAACACAGAGCTGAAGCTCAAGGCATTTGCAGATGCGGATTGGACAGGATGCCAAGAGAATAGGAGATCAGTGACGGGCTTCTGCATGTTTTTGGGGGAAGCATTAGTGTCTTGGAAGGCAAAGAAGCAGACAATCGTATCAAGGTCATCTTCAGAAGCTAAATATAGAGCGCTTGCGCTGTAACTTGTGAAGTACAATGGCTACTGTATTTGTTGCAGGATTTAAAGGTGAAACATGATGGTCCAGTTGAACTGTTCTATGATAGCAGAAGTGCACTCTATATAGTGGAAAATCCTGTATTCCATGAAAGGACCAAGCATATAGAAATAGACTGCCACATTGTGAAACAAAAGTACTTGGAGGGTGTTGTTAAACCAATGCCTGTGAGAACCAGTCATCAGCTTGTTGACATTTTTACAAAAGCGCTGGATGTTGGAAGAATGCACAATCTGACTGTTGCACTTGGCCTTTGCAATGCATTTGTATAGTCAGATTTGAGGGGGGTGTCAAAGTTACTGGTGATGCAATAGGCAGTAAGGCAGTAAATGTAGCAGCCATCAAAAGACAGGAGTGGGATTGAATAATTGTGAAGAAGAAACAAGTGAATTGAGCAAATTGAGAATGCATGAATAGCAATTGGTGAAGGAGGAATGTGATCTTGAACGGCTGGGATTGAATTGTTCCAAGGTGCAAGGACCAGACCAGGAAAGAGAGTTCAGCTGGAGGAAGAATACGCGTGAGGCAGTTGGGGGCAGTTTAAATAGAATGTGAAATGACTTTTCTGCCGTTTGTAAATAAGTGTACAGTAGTTAAACAAAAGGGCTTTCTTGTAATTTTGCTTTCTTCTTTTTTCTTGTTTCGTTAGAAGCAGCGATATAAACTGCTTCTGCAGTAGTGGATTGAGCAGTGAAATTAGATATTTTCTTGTGACAGTTATATGAAAATTTCTTTCTCTCTCAACTTCTCCTTCTGTTTTCTATTCGATTTCATCTTTGATTCAGTTGAATTAGTTGTTATTTTGTTCATATCAAACGATCAAGCGTGTGTTCTTGTAGTCTAAATCTCAATGTTCAATTTTATCACATATAGTGCTAAATTTGCCATTGAACATGACATACCAAGTGAAGATGTCCCTATCAGAGTCGGTATAATTTCATTATTCATGTAATCTTTATGTTTTATGCTATGAAATTTTTTGTTTGTGTATTTTATTATGGTTTTCTGTAGTTTATCTTCTAAGAAGTGGTTTTCTTTATTGGATTAAGTCGTTATTTATTTTTATGTCATTTATTTTCGAGTCCATTTAAAAAGCAAATTAAGAAAAGATCCACTTCGATTGCAGCTTTGGGATCATCGGAGTTGGCAAGGTAAATTATGATTGCTCTAACACCGGTTGCTTTATCGATTTTTGCAATGTCACCATTAGAGCAGTATTTCTGTCACCATTTAACCCCGTGTCAGTGTTTATAAAATTTGTCCTCTTCAATGCTATTTTTCTTAAGACCGGAAATTACGCTTATTAATTTATGTATTATAGGCGCATTGATCATTTTGGTCAAGAACTAGAAAACAATTGCGTTAGATAGCGTATGGAACTGAGTTATAGTACAACCTTTTGCTATACGCATGTCATGTACAATGCATATTGGTTACATGTGTTAGGAAATATACCGAAATTAGTGTAGGTGTAAATAGAGAATATCACAAATTGATATTTGTAAATGATATAGGAATCAATGATTGATTGACTGTAGAGAAAATTAAGGAAAGGAATGAAAACTTTCCATAGAGAGACGCAATACAGTTGTATATGCAGGACATACTTGTACACAATTCAATCATCCGAAAATCGATTGAAGAATCCTTCAATTTACCAACGTTTGCCTAGCCTTGAATTATTTCATGTTCTTGACATGGTATCAGAGAAGGCAGTATAATTCAAGACTGTTTGTTTACCCTTTTTGGCTCAGAAATCTGAGTTCATCATTGCCAAATACCCTTCACTGCCTAAGCGTGTGATCAAGAATCTTACCACTCTTACCGTACAATTGTTTGCCCTACCAGCTAGAGCACTTTGAACCTGATATTTGCTCCATCTCCAGTACCTGCAATCATGAGATAGTAGCCATGTGAACTCAAACCGAAGGAGAAAGCTCTGCAACAAAACCACAAAATCCTGATGCATTTGATTTTTCAGAACAATTTGCCAAATTCCTGCAACAAACCCTGCATATCGCCACACTGCAGGAGCAGAAAGCAACCTGGTCCTTAAAGTCAAATTGAATGGCAACAATTATACCATCTGGAAGAGACTGATTCTAATGGCCCTTAGAGGCAGAGGAAAGAGCGCCCACATTTCAGGGGTACCTCCACCTCCTCTGCCTACTGACCAAAATTATGCCCGCTGGGAACAGGAGGACCAGTTGGTCCTCACATGACTTATAGACAACATTGAAGATAGTTTAATCAACAGTGTGTCTAAATATCCAACGTCCAAGACACTGTGGGATGGCTTGGCTGTTACATATGGGTCAGGAGGAGACCCTATCCAAGTATACGATTTATAAAAGCAAACAGCAGCCATCAAACAAGGAAACAGGACCCTGGAATCCGTCTGGAACCAGTTCCAGAAAATCTGGATGACAATTGACACTTTAGATCCGAATCCCATGGAATCACCCAGGGATATTCAGATCTACGATCAAAAGATCCAAGAATTCCGACTATATTAACTACTAGTGGTAGTAGATGATAAATTCTCTCACATAAAAAAAGAACTGTTAAAACGCGATCCACGGCCAACTGCAGAAGTTGCATACAATAAACTCCGCAGGGTAGAAATACAAATGGGATCATCACTCCTTCAGATCTCTCATCACAAGGAGTGGGTTATGGCTTGACAGCCAATCGGGGGACAGGAGGCAGAGGAAGGGGCAACGGACAAAGACCAGACAGCAGCAACCCCCAACCACCACGCTTAGTCAATTCATCCTCGCGTGGTGGTGACAAAAACCAACAAGAATGTAGCCACTGTGGAAAACAGGGACACACCACCGATAAATGCTTTAAATTACATGATTATCCCGAATGGTGGGAAGAATACAAGCGAAAAGCCTAAGCAAAAGCTGCTACTGGACTCACAGACGAGATTACAAGCATCATAAAGGAAGGAAACGGAGAAGAAAGCAAGAACGAAGTAGCAACAGCACAGCTGGCGGCCGCAGATGGTGAAGGTAAGAGGGTTCGGGTTGAAAACCCTAACCCTACTTCGGCTTTAAATACCCCCCCCCCAATTAAAGAAATTGCTCCCTTGGTCCCTGTTTTCTTAAAAAAACGCTAGTAAGTTCCAACATAATTCTGAATTGTCAACTTCAGTCCATACGAATCCAGAAACTTCAATGGCACCCTCAGATTCCCCCAATCTGTCGCCTAGACCCCCAGATTTCCCTAATACGACACACAGACCCCCAGATTCTTCTAAACCAACAAATAAACCCAACAATACACTGTGTCTCACCACCAAGTGTACTTCACAATGGATTTTTGGCTGCGGCGCTACTGACACTATGTCATATGATCCGCATGACTTTGTCACTCATACACCACCACAAAAGGCCTCAGTCGAGACTGCAAATGTTACTTCTGTTCCAGTCAAGGGTGGTGGGTCTATTGCCATCACACCTCAGATTACTCTACGAAATTGCCTTTATGTCCCATCACTGTCTACAAAACTACTTTCCATTAGTCACGTTACCAAAGAATTGGATTGTATAGTACTTATGTATCCCAATTTTTGCCTCTTACAGGATATACATACGAGGACGATCATTGGGCGTGGCACCGAGCGTGACGGACTATACTATGTTGATGCGGTGGCGCAACAGGGACAGTCTAATCTTGCCACCGGGACAGTCTCTCGACAGGTGTGGTTGTGGCATCGCCGTTTAGGACATCCATCATTTACATACCTAAAATATCTTTTTCCTACCTTGTTTACTTCCTAGAATAATGTTTTTTCGTGTGATACTTGCCTCTGGGCGAAACAAACTTGGGCATCTTATCATGCTACTAATACACGAGTCAATCATATGTCTTCATTAGTACATTCGGATGTATGGGGACCTTCACCGTATGCTACCCCCCTTGGCTACCAGTATTATGTTTTGTTTGTTGATGATTTCTCCCGTATGACTTGGATATATTTGTTAAAACATAAATCAGAAGTTTGTCAGAAATTCATACATTTCTATCAAATGGTCAAAACATAGTTTCATACTGATATACAAATCCTCCGATCTGATAATGAGGGGGGAATACCTAACTGGAGCATTAAAACAATTCTTTCTTTCCAGTGGAATCATTCATCAGACGCCTTGTCCCTACACTCCAGAACAAAATGGCGTCGCAGAACGCAAGAACCGTATACTCTTGGAAATGATTTGTGCTCTTATGTTTGAGTCTAATGTCCCGAAGAGTTTCTGGCCGGAGGCAGTATCAACAGCCACATATCTGATCAATCGCTTACCCACCAAAATCCTACAACATAAAACCCCACTGTATACACTATCGACACAACACTCCATTTCATCTTTTTTCACCCTAACCCCAAAGTATTTGGCTGTACCGTATTTGTTCATACATCCAAACAGGAACGTTCCAAACTTGACCCCTGTGCTGAGCAATGTATTTTTTTCGGTTATGGCACCACCCAAAAAGGCTATCACTGTTACAACCCTCGAACCCGTCGCCTTCATACTACTATGAATTGCACCTTTCTTGAAACTGAATTTTACTACCTGCCCCAATCTCAGGTTCAGGGGGAGACCACTGATAGAACCCGAGATCGGCTGTCACTACACACATGCTCGGAGATAGTTCCAACACGACAAGTAGATGGCGCCGACTATGCTAACGCTCCCAACTTAGTAGCCTCTAACGCGCCAGTGTCCTCCGGTGAGTCGACCCCGATGAATACTACGTCAGAGGTAAGGATTGTTGATAATAATCCTATACAATCCAATGTCAGTGGTAAGGATGCCACAATCACCAATGCCCCTGAAATTTCTCAAAACCCATCACAATTTGACACAGATACTCAAAATACAAACTATCCTGATCTTGATGATCCAGAATTATGTATGGAAGGTACTAATGTTTTTAATGAGCAGGGATTGAGAAGAGTATTACCCCCCAGGACCACAAGAAGCATCCCACCAGACAGATATACACCTGAAAGGATATCTCTGAAATTAAGGTACCCTATTGTTAATACAGACCGGAGTATATCTGATACTGCTAAAAGTTTTTTGTGTCAATTTGTTCAGCACAGCTCCCAAAGACAGTCAGTGAAGCCCAGAAATTGCCAGAATGGAAAACAGCCATGCAAGTTGAATGGATGCTTTGAACAAGAACCAAACATGGGAAAAATGTGTCATTCCAAAAGAAAAACGGCCAGTGGGATGTATATGGATCTTTACAAACAAATATAAGGCAGATGGCAGTATTGAGCGTCACAAAGCTCAACTTCTGGCGAAAGGCTACACCAGACCTATGGAATTGATTATTCTAAACTTTCTCTCCTGTTGCTCGAATCGATACAATCAGAGTTTTCTTCTCTATCGCTGCCACCAGACAATGGTCACTCCGCCAATTTGATGTAAAAAATGCATTTCTTCATGGAGACCTCAAAGAAAAAGTATATATGGAACCACCATCTGATTTTGAAGGAGAATAAAAAACAGGAGAAGGGTGCCAATTAAAGAACCCTATATATGGTCTTAAACAATCCCCACGGGCTTGGTTTGGACGATTCACTACAGTCATGAAACAGAATGGATATCGCCAGAGTAATACGGATCATACCTTGTTCATCAAACGATGGAAATGTATGGTAACTTGCTTGGTTATTTATGTTGATGATATGATAATTACAGGTGATGATGTTGAGGAGATGACGCAACTGCGAGAACATTTATTCACAAAGTTTGAAATGAAAGACCTCGGAGAACTCAAGTACTTCATGGGAATAGAAGTATTGAGATCTAAGCAAGGGATATACATCTATCAGAGGAAATATGTGCTCGATCTATTGACTGAGGTTGGAATGCTAGACTGCAAGCCGTGTGATACCCCTATGGCTTTAAATCTTAAATTGGAAACGATTGAAGGAGCTGTATCAACTGACAAAGGACAATACCAGAGACTTGTTGGAAAATTGATATATCTCTCACATACTCGACCTGATATTGCATATGCTGTAAGTATAGTGAGTCAATTCATGCATAGTCCACAAAAGCACCACTGGGATGCCGTTGTCAGGATCCTACGATATCTGAAGCATACACCTGGACGAGGGATTATCTTTAGGAATAATGGACATCTAAACATTGAAGCATATAGAGATGCAGACTGGGCCGGCGATCCAATGGATAGAAGATCTACATCAGAATACTTCGCACTGGTAGGAGGGAATGTTGTCACTTGGAGAAGCAAGAAACAAAAGGTAGTGGCACTCTCAACTGCCGAAGCTGAATTTCGCGGAATAGCAAAAGGGGTTACTGAGATCCTGTGGCTCCAAAAGTTGATCCAAGAATTAGTAATTGAAGTATGCTTACCGATCCGATTAATGTGTGATAACAAGGCAGTCATCAGCATATCTGAAAATCTGGTCCAGCATGATAGAACAAAACACGTGGAAATTGATCGTCATTTTATCAAAGAAAAGTTAGAAGATGGGGTTCTAAATTTACCATTTGTATAATCTGAAGATCAACTCGCATATATTCTCACTAAGGCTGTTTGTGGTCGAACCTTCGAAGCAACACTGTGCAAGTTGAACGTTGGTGATCCCACGGTTCAACTTGAGGGGGAGTGTTAGGAAATATACAAAAATTAGTGTAGGTGTAAATTAAGAATATCACAAATTGAT
This sequence comes from Eustoma russellianum, assembly GCA_036186865.1. Lineage (NCBI taxonomy): Eukaryota > Viridiplantae > Streptophyta > Magnoliopsida > Gentianales > Gentianaceae > Eustoma > Eustoma russellianum. The sequence goes on from AP025063.1 coordinate 7,212,631, forward strand.
ATTTGTAAATGATAGGAATCAATGATTGATTGACTGTAGAGAAAATTAAGGAAATGAATAAAAACTTTCTATAGAGAGACACAATATAGTTGTATATGTAGGACATACTTGCACACAATTCAATCATCCGAAAATCGATTGAAGAATCCTTCAATTTACCAACGTTTGCCTAGCCTTGAATTATTTCCTGTTATTGACAACATGACCATTGTATTTCAGATATCTTACCATGCTTATCCACGCAATAGCAGAAAGGATAGTGATAACTTGATTAGTACATAACTTCTAAGTTGTACGATCTTTGAGAGAGAGAGAGAGAATTTGGGGGGGGGGGGGATAAAAATAAAATAAAGGGCAAAAAATGAAAAAAACTATTGTGAATTATTATGGATGTTAGTGGGGTGAGTGAATGTCCAAATATTAACACCCACTAAGGATAGTGGAGCAGTGGGCATTAATTTTAAGAAGATGTTACAATTGCAATACCCTATAAATAGGACAACATATTGTAAGAATTTGGATACCTCTGAAGAACATATATCATACAATCTTCTTCTTGTTTTCTTTATATTATCGTTCGAGTTTATAATACGTTATCAGAACGACGCTTTACCTGCTATAGAAGATCTTTCGTGGTAAGAAATTTGAACTACTAAAAGATTACTACTGTATACAGCTCATGTATGCATGCAGCTCATGCAGTTTTTTTTCACTGTGATGTTGTACGTTATTTTAGTTTTGTTGGTGTGTATGTTTATAGTTATTCACGGTAGTGATTGCATAGTAGTCTAAGCTAGGCGTTGTGTAACTATTTACATATCCATGAAGGAAATACCAAAAACAATCAAAACAACAGTTACGCGTAAAATTAATCAAAATCAGTTGTCCAAATTCTAATTTTTCTTGTTCTCTTTATAACAGTTCCTTCTTTTGTGGAATTTGGTTAACAACAAAAACTCCACTATCCATCTCCTTGTTTGGAATCAGTTTCTTCTTTCGTTATAACAGTTTCTTCTTCTTTTGTTATATTATCCGGTTTTCTTCTTGTTATTCTTGTTGTTTCTATTTGATAAAAACTTGGTCGAAGGAAAAAGAGTACACATTCATAAAAATTGGTAAGTGTCACATACTGCCTCGTTAAAACCTTGTCAAAAAAACAATGTGAGATAATAACTTGGACGTTCAAGGGGAGCATTGTGAATTATTATGAATGTTAATAGGGTTAGTGGATGTTCCTAACATTAACACCCACCAAGATAGTGGAGTAGTGGACATTAATCTTAAGAAAATGTTACAATTGCAATCCCCTATGAATAGGACAACTTATTGTAAGAATTTGGATAATTTTGAAGAACATATAGCAATCAATCTTATTCTTGTTATTTTCTTTATATTATCAATCGAGTTTATAATAAAAAAAGGTCCCCAGAAAAGATATATTTGAAGGTATGCCTTTAGTCAATGATATTCATTTTCCTTAAAAGTACACTACAGAGTTTACTTCAGATATTGAGCTGATTACTTCTGATCTATTATTTCTTTGCTTTCAATTGGTCAGTTCAGCTTAAAAATTTTAAAATTATGTTATAAATATAATCCAATTATCCTTAAAGACATTTTCAATCATATCATTAACACCATGACTAATTTCAATTTCAAGATTTACCATTTGGTTCATTTTTGCTTATAGTGATACATTCAGTTTTCCCCTTAACAAAGATATTTTTGAATAGAATATTTTAACAAGTTCATTTTAAAAACTGAAGATTTCGAAAATCCCCTGAAACTAGAAGGATGAACTGGTCATTCCTAATTCGAAATCGTGGAAGACGACCTTCCTAATCATTCATAACATGATATTAGTATACATGAAAAGGCATTCCCGGTGCACTAATAAACTAATAAACAAGAAAGTGCCTTCCCGGTCCGCCCTCAAAGTGGACAGGAGGTTCCATGAAATCAGGCACCCTGCAGTGACCATACACCAGAAAGAACACTCCAGGGCTAGAAAAAAGTACAGTGCAAACAGCTAACTTTATATAGTATACAAATTTGTTCTAAGAATACTATACAGTAAACAATTGGCCCCTTAGCTTTGGAAGTACAGCACTCATCAATCTACAATCTCAATTCGAAGGGCACATTTGGTCCTTTTCTGACTACAAACACCAATGAAGCTCGCCATCCAGTTTCGAAGGCGCCCATATCCTTAACCGATTGAAACCCTCGCGTTTGATTAAAAGTGACCGCAAGGGGTCGCCAAACTGGTTCTTGGTTGCGCGTCCTAATCTTTGATGACCCACCTCCTGCCATGAATCTGATACCTGCCGAAGCTCTGATCACTGCTGCTTTCACCACCGCTCTCGGCACTCGTATACCCAGATTTTCTGCGGTGTTTCTTCTTCCTAGCGCTTGCACTATCACTCATGCTACCATTTAAGAGGGGATCATCTATCCCACGTATTACTTTGCGGGATGGGGAGGAAGGAATGGCACTATCATCTTTTGTTCTTCTTGCTTTATCATTTTTCTTCATGTTTTCTGAGATCTTATGCAGTTTTTCATTGAACCTGGAAATCCCCTTCTCCATAGGCTCTACTGCTTGTGTCATAGTAAACTTCACATCGTTGACAATCTGTAATTTGTTTTAAAGATGACAAGAAAAGAGAAGAAAGACATAATCAGTCCTTGGCCCTATGAGTAGTAACCAGTACAGATAAGTCAATAAATCGTAAACAGATTTGCACACCACTACAATATGCATTCCTCTATATTAACAAAGTCATACCAAAACCAATTAAATCTATGAGAATTCTCGGCTAGGAAATGAAGTATGAACATTGAGCACAGCGAACCCTACACCAGATTCTCAAATCATGAAAAAGAAAAACCCCAAAAGTCTGCTACTTGGGCAAAATACCGACATCAATGCTTATTAAGAAACTGAAAGAAATCTCAAAAACAGAAGGAACAAGATGGCGAACACATTGATGGAAATAAAAAAGAACATGTCAGGAGCAAATATGTGAAAGGATAAGAGCTGTTTCACAAGTCCTTTTTTTTTCCCTTTCTTTTTTCTTAGGTAAAATCACGTTGCACCCTCCAATCTCCCTCAAGCTGTTACCCATCAGATACAAAACAACCACAATCACGCCTTGTTCCTAGTAGGGGTTGTCATGTCATTAAAATGAACCTCGTTCCACAGTTGCACCTTACGAGATTCACCGTTTGAAATATACTGCATACTCGGAAGACAGAGGATATACACAAGCTAATGTGCAGTTATGTAAAAGGGTCCACTTGTCACCTAGAGCAAATATACCCCAGTGCTGGTGTCAGCGTATTGCACACATAAGTTCACAGTCCCCACGCTCCATTTGAAACTCAGTGAAAGAATGTTCACATGATACTTATAACATCTTAGTCCTCCATTTAAAATGAGGCCCCCCCCCCCCCCCCCCCCCCCCCCCCCAAACACACACACACAACTTACATGAGACCAAAAACTATATCATTTGTTGAAGGAAAGACTTACAAATTCACCACCCCCAAGAAAAACATCCTTAACACTTTCTTTGATAGTCATTCCACTCTTGAGATCAGCTTCAGGTTGGGGTAGTCGCAACTTTGTGGGACGCTCACTGTCCCAAACCTCATCAGGATCAACAGGGCAATCAGCTGATACATAGTCTCCGAGGATTTTAATATTTCCAGCAACATGTTCCCCCATCAACTCATATGGCTTTGCAGGGAAAACGTAGAGATGGACGACAGAAGCAACACCCATCTGTGCTGGATAAATACACAAGAAACTACGCATAAGGCAAAAAAAAAAAAAAAAAATGAAAGGATCAACATAACCCAATTATTTTATTTGCATTAAGAGATGACTGGATGCCTAAAAATAACACGCATTCCTGCCTTAAATGCGCACCACTTAAGTCAAATCACACAAAGAACAAAAATTAAAGAAAAACCACTCATGTCAACAAGCATGAACCACCACAATAAAAAAAATCATGTCTATTTTGCTTGCTTACCGTTACTATTTTCAAAAGGCCATCCAGAAATATCAATTGGACATCCGCAAACCTTAGTGTTATCAATATCAAATACATATTAGGTAGCAGGAAGCAGAATAAGGAATCATTACTCATATTCTGCTTCAAAAAGCAGAAAATTGCAAGCCAATGTTGTGCATATTATTTAAGCCCAAAACATGAAGGTGATCGATCTTCGTTACGCTCCTCTTTAGCAGGTATCTCTACATAAATATAAAGCCTGATCTCAAACTACCAGACTAACGAGAAGCCTATATTTGCGTCAAAATGGTAAGAAAATTATGCTTAATGAAAATATAGAATAAGAAAAAGTCTCCTTGGTCTATCAGAAAGATAAGGTTTCATATAATAAATTATCAAAACGGATGATACAAAATTACACTCTACTCGACTTAATGCGTTCTTTGATACTCCTTTGTCCCAATTTCATAGTTCAGTATACTATTTCACTTGTCCCAAAATGATATCCACTTACTGTTTTTGATTTACCAACTTAATGTAATGTTCCCGGATTACCTTTGCAATAAATAAGAATAGTGGGAGGAGGGAGAAAAAACGGTAAAACAAAAAAAAATGATCATAAAATTCAAGTACACGGTCGTTAAATAATGTTTTCCTAATAAACTGGGTTTAAGTATCCTAAAATTTAGGTATCCTTACATGACCATGAAATTAGGAAGGAGGGAGTATGAGTTAATCAATTTTTATATGTAGTGACATTATTTTGTAGGACAGTTATTCCTTTCTTATGACAAAGAATCAGAGAAAAAAAACTGAGCCAAAAGTCACATTGGAAAATGAGCAGTTAAAAATCTTAGTCATACATAAACGGACCCACCTATCAACTATAGCCTATAGGTTTCATAAATGAAGTTCAAGGACTCCACCAGTCATGCCTAAACCAACCTAATTATTTGGTGTTCAGTTCAAACTATAAAATGATTTTCATAGTTCCAATAATATTATACATCAAATCTTATTCTAAAGGACATTTTAAGCTCTCATAACTACTGTCCATACAGGACGTACCACCTCTAGGTGACTAGGTTCATGCTCCAAGATTTCCTTTTTTATGTCTTCCATTCCCTACTGGGACTGGGAGAAATCACAAATCTTTCAGTCCAACTTATCAAAGACAGACACACTGACACCGTTCAACCAGCAAGGCAAGAAGTAGTGCTTTATTACCTGATCCTACATTGCAGGCGGTGGACTGAAGTTTGAACTTCAAAAGCAGCTGGATGGGTGACTAAGACGTCACATGCTGCTCTAAATTCGTAAGAGCGTTGATACCAAGACAACCACTTAGAATGACCTTTCCACTATGAATCCGTCGAATATGTGACGTACCAGAAATTATAATTTCAAATCCTAATTTGCTGAACCTGCTTTTCTTTTTTCCTTTATCAAAGATGGAAAGACACACAGCAACAATTGCATGTCCCTTTACCATCGGGGAGAGCTACACTCTGCAATGAGCATGCATACTCACTACCACATAATAATAAACAAATAACTAAAACACGCACGTATAATTCAATACAATGAGATACAAATACTTTCAATAACACGAGAAGCAATTATGAGGAAGCTACAACTTTTGGGTTTAGAAATAGAAAACAGATGAATTAAATCAGATACAGAAAATAATGAGCACTGAAAAGTCACCTCAATACAAATGATGAAGTCTTGAATACTTGACTGAAACTGCAGAGCTTGCGCAATAGGACTTTTCAACAGGCCAAAGTCATATAGAAGGGCAATAGCAACACCTTGCCACCAAGTCAGAAACACAATTGATTTAAATGTCAGGAACTTGGCCAATGGCTCGATGTGTGCCAGTTCAACTTTAGCGATCGTGTAAAACTGCACCAAGCAATATAAGGCCCACATTTGACTGAAATTCAAGACCACAGCCATGTAAGGATACCTGAAGAAGAAAGAATGCAGATACTTGAACACCTCGCAGACTCATTCAGTTCTTGAAGTATGAATAGGGGAGACATCTTTTAAACAGGCAGACATATAAAGAAAAAAAAAACAGCAACAAACAGCCAACAGAAATTAGGAAACGATGACAAGCTACATAGAAACAAGAAGCTGGTGGAGACAACTCCTAATAAACTGATACATGAAGAAAATAAGGAAAAGGGAACCAACATGAAACTCCAAGAAACAGGATTCCTGATTAAATGTGTTGCCAAAGCACAAAAAGAGGATCATGTAAGTTAAAGAAAAAGAACATCATGACATTACTACACATAGCACCATCCCCTAAGCAGCCTACTTACATAAGACATTATTGACATCTTACCCACAATTCCATCTAAACACTCCTTCACAATAAACATCAAAAGCCTCGAGAATTACTGCCAATATTGCAGTAAATGCCTTTATTATCATCTGCATAAAAAATTTAACTTCTTAGCTAACAATTAAAATATCAAGGTCATTTAAAATATGATGAAAAACATGCATGTTTTTATCCACCAAATTAAACTTACATATTGGACAATCCCAATCTTGATAACTTGGTAAACCCAGCGTCCCAATTTCCAAGGTTTCAGAACATAGTTGAAAGGGAAGTGATGCCTTACTATTCCTCTTTCATGTTCGTGATCATTGAGTAGAGACGTTTTGAAACTTGCACGTCCTTCCCTGTCCAAGAATTCCATAGTCCTCTCCTCACCGCCTTATACAGAAAATATGAAAAGTAACAATGAGGCAAAAGTACCTCCAGAGACATATGAAAAGTAACAATGAGGCAAAAGTACCTCCAGACACATACTAAGAAGGGCATCAACTTTTAGAAGTTCAAAACCAGAAAATCAGGCATTATTTACATCTCAAAGATATGGCACCACAAATTCATTTACTCTATTATAATAAAAACACTTATAACCAGAAAAAAAGTACGGTAGCAAAATACTGCATCAATGCTACAAGAAATGGAGCATCCAGCAAGACAATAATACAAGAAAAAAAATAATAAATTCTTACCTAAACATGCCACAAGATATCTTCCAAAGCAGTACATTGCAAAGGATTCATAGCAATCTCGCAGTATCTCAATGTCAACACTAATGGATGGGTTCAACAATGACAAAAACTGCACAAGTACACATACTCGATCAAACACTATGTAGCTGACTTAAGCGTATATTATCACTTCACAAACATGTTAGGCGCTCATCGAAGTTCAAGTAATACCCATCGAGGGATATCCAAGGGAAAGCAACTAACAGAAGAGAAGAGAGGGGGGGGGGGGGGTCAGAGCTAGAGAAAATAAATTTATCAATATGAATTTCAGCTCGAACGCGACCCAATATAATCCAATTAACCAGAACAAAATCAGAAAACTCACTGATTCAACAGCATAACAGGGTACCATCAATACCACTCCAATCAAAAACTTTTGCTCCTGCCAAACAACATTAAACACTCAAAACCAGCTTCATCACATCCCTCCCAAACCAAAAACTCAATAGAAATGAGATAACCAACTATTATACTTCTCTGTATTATAAGAGGGGGTGTTAGAGGGATGAGGGAGCAAAGTGATGACCTCGGGATTCTTGTAGGCAGAGAGATGTTCGAAAATGAGGTAAACGGAAAGTGCGAGAGTGACGACGACGAAGATTCCGGCGATGAGACTGGCCCATATGGGCGGAGAGTATGCAGACTCGAACCAATTGAAGCAGCATGAGGTTAGGATATTCTGCATCAGTTATCTCAGAAATCCAGTCCACTTTCTAGGGTTAGCGTTCGTGAAAATTCTGTCTTAGTGCAAGAGAATTAGGTAAAAGTGGGGAAGATGAATCAATGATGTTGTCTCAATGATGGTGCAATTGCACGAGAGAAGGCGAGGAATTAATCTCGTAGGAGAAAACCAAGAACTTCGTCTTGTGCTGAATTGAGAATGGGATATTCTTTCTTTTTTTTTTCTTCCTTTCTTTTTCTTTTTTGTTTTCTTTTTTTCTTTTAGAAAATGGGTATTCTTCTTTTATTATACAATTAGAATAATTTCTTTTTCACCCATGAATTTTAGTGAAATACACGAATACCTTCTTCAGTTTGGACTAAAAGATAAGGGTGAAAATTTTCATTAGACATCTAATTTCTTTAATCGTACTACATGCGTAAATAATTTTAAAAAAAGTTCTCGGTGTATTAGCCAGGCTTCCGCGTTTGTGTAGGGTCTGAGGAGAGGTCGGATCGTTTTGCGTCTGATATCCGTAACTTTGTGTAGGGTCTGAGGAGAGGTCGGATCGCTTTGCGTCTGATATCCGTAACTTTATCATATACTCTGTGGAAGAAGCTGTTTTCGCGGCTCAAACCACACAAAACAGCAATCTTATCACTTCTTCCAAAGCGTAAATACTAAAATAGAAATGGATAATTTGATCACTCTACTTTTAAGTGTAATATTTTGCCAACTCGGGAGATTTTTAGTGATGTAACCGAATCGAAAGACAATATGGTATTTTCAGTATCTCATCTTCTCCGCCTCTTCATCTTCTCCACCCCTTCCCTTTCCCTCCCTGCCGCCACCGGAAGCCCCCCTCCTCCTCCTTCATTAGTGGTTTGGTGATTATTTTACACGCAGTAGATGATACTTCTGATAAGTGAATTTTATATGGGGAATTATCACAAAGGTTGTTTTTATCGTTTATTAATCGCGTTTTGGATGCAAAGTTTCATGCTTCAGATTGACGAGGTCGGATTGTCTCGCCAAGATAAAAGTCGAAATATCCGGAGATAAGGCTGTTAGTCCTCCGTCCCTTGTCCTTCTTGGAAACCTGAGAAAGGAAAGAAAGCGTTAAGGGTCCCAGGACGCTGTCCCGGGAGAACCCTCCGACGCTCAAGTCAGTTGTGAGCTCTTATGCGTATGGCTTTAGCTGAAATAGAGGTTTGATGAAACCTGTTTTGAGGTCGGCCAAAGTGTATTAACCGAGCTGAGATGAAAAGTAGTGGGTCTTATTTTTCTGTATTGTTGAGGCTTTGAAAGACTTGAAAAAGCTTGGCCTTCCTTCTGCTGAGGAGGCCCTTTTATACTTTGTGTAGCTAGACTCAGGTGGATAAAATGAAGACATCTGGCCATCTTGCATGGTAGCCGTGCAGCTGCTAAAGATTGCTGTGCTGGCAACTTTCCTCCGTATGATTGACATCTGGAGAGTGGAAACTGCATGAAGGCCACGTAGCAAACAGCTGTGACTATTGTAGTCTGGCCGAGGTCATCAGTGGGGCTAAACTGCTATGGCCGAGGTGCCATTTAACCGGGCAGAAGCGCAGAGGCTTTAATCCGAGATGTCTAGGCCGTGGCTCTATTGCCGAGCTACTCTGTGGCCGAGATGGAACTTTGAAGCCGGGATAAAACCTCCTGGCCAAGACAATATCAATAAACGAGGTGAGACCCTTAGGCTCAGATGTGCTCAATCCCCAGGGTGTCCTAACCATGCGGCCGAGGTGATAAAAAGACGCCAAGATAGATTATTTGTCCACCTCGGACTTGGTCTATTACTGGGCCGAGCTGCGGCACTTAGTCATTTTATGTCCTTACTGAACGTCGACCGTTATTGACTGACGAGTGAATTTCTTGGTATCATCACAGATTGTGTCCGTGCAATTTCAAGGGAAAATTTTGTTGAGGGGCACATAATGGTGAATGATGCCTCGGGAGAAGAGATGAAGGAAATGCATGCTCTCTCCATAATCAATCTCTCATCCCGCATCAGTGAAGCACGAGATAGAATCACAGAAATCTTAATCTTATGCTTAGATCTACTTCAAATGCTACTATTTCAAACGTGCCTATAGCCAAAGATACTGACCCAAGGAATGCTAGTAACCGATGGTGGCAGAAGGGCAAGAGGGGAGAATACCAAAAATAGGATGAGGTGGAGAGGATGACATATTGAAAGTGTTAGAAGAGAAGATATCGTCAAACATCACACTCACCATAAGTAGGAAAATCAAGATAATCAATTGTAATCATACCGTGATAGGAGCAATTAGAGTAATTGTAAATTTGATTGTAATTTGATTCATTTCCTTGTATAGGCCAATCTGGCAGCTACAAGTAGGTGTGCACTAATTAGTAATACATACGGAAGAAAATACAGAAATTCTTTGAGTTTCCAGTTCTTCGTCTCTTGTCTTGCTTTGTCCAAATATCTTTGCTTCTAAACAACATGGTATCAGAGCATGAAACATTCCTCTCTGTTGAGTATATAGTTTCTTGGCTCAGATTCATTCTCATCATTGCCAGTTTGCGTATATTGTGCCTTGGCTTAGATACTGGGTCATCATTGCCATCGACAGTATCTGTTCTTACCCTTTCTCTACCAAGTTTATCAAATATCCATTCCTGCTCTTACCCCGATCAATCTAGTCGACTGGTTGATCAATCTGTTCTGTTTCCTTGCCTTGCCAAATGTTTCCTGAAAAGAAAGCACCAAAGATGTCAAGCCAGACTGAAATCCAACCAGAAACATCCGATAAAATGCCCAATTCCCTGAGAATTTCGATATCATTGCGAGTTTGCTAAATTTCTGCAGAGTCAAATGATTCCAGCACCACAGAGTTCCATTCCAACTCTCGCTATTTCTGACAAATTGGTGCTGAAAGTGAAATTAAATTCTAGAAATTACACACCATGGTGCAACTTAATGCGTAGGGCTCTCCTGGGCAGGGGGAGGAGCACCCACATCACAGGGGTCCCTCCAGCCCCTACCAACAGACACAAATTATGCCAAGTGGAAACAAGATGATCAGCTTGTTTTCACTTGGTTGATTGATAATATGGATGAGAGCTTTTAAATTTTGTTAAACTATACATGAAGATATATAGATAAGGAGTGAGAGGGCAGGCTTGAAACAATTGGTAAGGTTGCTGTTTTATGACCTTCAGGTTACGGGTTCGAGCTGCAGAATCAACCTCTTGTACAAAGTGTAGACTAAGGTTGTCCCCAGGACATAGCCTGATAAAAACAGGTAAGGGGTAATCACCTTGAAAAATGGAAGTTGGGAGGTTGAATCCCTTTGGAGGCATTTGTGGGAAATTTCATTGATTGAGCTTCATAATGTTGTTCCCGTGTATATAACCTGCCCTTTGTATGAATCTATTAGGTTCCTGATTTACATCCCTATACTTTCTGTGAGACCAGAGGTGGCAGAGATCCTTACCGGTTGGGGCACAACCTTTTCTGTAGGGTAAGGATGCGTACATTCCTCAGATCTTGAACAAACACAGAAGCCTACTGTACCAGGACCACATTTTTAGATAAAGGGTGACATGAGTTATAGCCGTGTTTAAAGCCATAAATCTATTTGTTGTTATCTCCAGAACAAGATGATCAACTTGTTTTCTCTTGGTTGATTGATAATACAATTCGAACTCGTAACCTCAAGTTCACAAAACAACAATATTAACGGTCCTATGTAAGTACTAAAATAGAGATTAATAATTTGGTCACTCTACGTTTAAGTGTAATATTTTGCCAACTCGGGTGATTTTCTAGTGATGTAACCGAATCAAAAGATAACATGGTATTTTTCAGTATCTCATCTTCTCCACCCCTTTCCTTTTCCCTCCCTGCCGCCACCGGAAGGCCCCCCCTCCCCCATCCTACACCTTCATTAGTGTTTTGGTGATTATTTCACAGGGAGAGATGATACTTCTATTAGAATGGAAAGTAAATCAAACATACTGCAATTCCTTGTAATTACCCCGTGATCACAGCAATCACCACAATCCCATTATTACAGGAGGCAATCATGGCAATTAGAGTAATTGTGATTTGATTATGTATTCCTTGTATAGACTAGTCTAGCAAATATAAATACATGTACAATTGTAAGAAGAAACAACAGAATATACAGAAATATTTTCCCAAAATATTCTTTGTCTTTTCTTCATGGTATCAGAGCAGGCTCCCTAGGCCTGCTGTGACTATTCCGGCAAACTGGTGGCTCAGATCAGTCATCCTCATTGCCCAACGTACTGGAAAATATTTTGGGCAGTTGGCTCAGAATTCTTTTCCTCACTGCCATACCCTTACCCTTTTTGATCAAGGAATACCCGTCTGAGTTTGAATTCTTACAGGCTCAGAAATATCTTTCCTCATCGCCATACATACCAATTTCAGCCCTAACCAAGATCAAGTATCTCTTGTCCAACCTGCAAAAGACACCAAAAAAGAAATATGTCAAACAATCCAGAAAAATTGCCTGCCATAACCGAAACCTCAGAAAAATTTCCAAAACTTCCAGAAAACTTCGACTTATCTGCAGAATTTGCCAAGTTCCTGCAGAACCAAATGAACCCACTACCTCAGAATACCCTTCCTCCAGCAACATCTGAGAATTTAGTCATCAAAGTAAAACTGAATTCGGGTAACTATGCCCTTTGGTGTAACCTGATGAGAAGGGCCCTCATGGGCAGGGGGAGGAGCGCCCACATTACAGGGGTTCCTCCACCCCCTGCCAACTGATGCAAATTACTTAAAATGGGAACAGGAGGATCAGTTAGTTTTTACGTGGTTGATAGACAATATGGATGAAAATCTGGTGAACAGTGCTTCTACCTACCCAACCGCAAAGGCTCTTTGGGACGGGCTGGCTGTAACTTACGGATCCGGGGCTGATCCGCTACAAGTATTCGATCTACATAAACAAGCATACACAATGAGACAAGGGACTAGTTCATTCGATGCTTGTTGGGACAAACTGCAGAACTTATGGAGGACTATCGACAATCGCAGTCCTAATCCCATGGAATGTCCAAGGGATATACAGAAGTTCAACGAACATATACAGGAACAACGGCTCTATCAATTGCTGATGGCCATTGATGATCGTTTCGCAGCCACCAAGAAGGAGCTGCTGAAAAGGGATCCAAGACCACCTGCCGAGGCAGACCTTGGGTCCAAAAAGAGGGGCGTACCCCGCCTCCGATTCACGGAATAAGTAAAATAACGTTAAAAGGCCTACGGGGAACTGAGAAGATCAGATACTGAGAATACTTTGCTTAAACTAACCCCCTCAGTCATTACACCATCATCGGGGGTTGGCTTGGGGCAAGGACTAGCAGCGAAGGGACCAACCAAAGGGGGAGGCGGCCGAAACCCCCGCTCAGGGCAAGCATCACGGCGGGGGGAGGATAAATCGCAGATTGAGTGTACTCACTGCAAGAAAAAGGGCCATAGCAAGGAGAATTGTTTCAAACTCCATGGCTACCCGGAGTGGTGGAAGGAGTTTAAGCGAAAATCAGTGGCTGCGACCACCAAGGCAACCGGAGATGGTAACCATCACAAAGGAGAAGGAGACTTCGCCGGAGAACAGTCAGAGGGAGACAAAGTGCCTCAACCTTGGACCGCAGTCGACGGGGAAGAAGAGGGGAGGGCTTGCGCCGCAGCAGGTATCCGGGTTAGGGTTTCTAACCCTAACCCAACCCCTTTTTATATCCCAGCACCCCCCAAAATTATGCCCCAAGCCCCTGTTATTTCTAATATTTCCAGTAAGGTCCACGGGTGTCACCCCATTACTCACCAAGCCCCTGATGTTTCAAAACCTCCCTCCGTGACCCCATCTGTTTTAGACCCTGTTCACTTGAATCCTGATTTCTTTAAAAATTCACCTGCCGTCCCTCCACACCAGGAAATTACCTTAACTGCCCCTCTTACTCATTCTAATACTATCTCAAAAGCTAACCGTGTGTCCCATCCGACCACCACTCCAACTGCCCCCTGGATTTTTGATTGCGGTGCCACCGACACCATGTCCTATGACCCCAATGACATCCTTAATCATACGCCTCCTACCAAGAAGAGTGTTGAGACCGCCGATGGTACGTGTGTTCCTGTCCGTAGTGGTGGTACCGTCACCATTACACCCCATATCACTCTTAAAAATTGTCTCTATGTTCCTGCCTTGTCCACTAAATTACTATCTGTTAGTCAACTTACAAAGGAATTGGATTGTGTCATTATGATGTATCTGTCTTTTTGCATCTTGCAGGACATTCGTACCAGGGCGATCATTGGGCGTGGTACTGAACGTCGTGGGCTGTACTTTGTCGATGCGGTGGCGCAACAGGGACAGTCTAAGCTTGCCACCGGGACAGGTACTAGGCAGTTATGGCTGTGGCATCGTCGATTAGGGCACCCGTCATTTGCATATTTAAAACATTTATTTCCTACTTTGTTTACCTCACAAACCCAGTTATTACAGTGTGATACTTGCCTTCGGGCTAAGCAAACTCGGGCATCGTACCCTTCGAATAATACTCGTGTCAATAAATTATTTTCTCTAGTACATTCTGATGTATGGGGTCCATCACCATACAATACCCCTCTTGGTTTCTGCTATTATGTGATTTTCGTGGATGATTTCTCTAGAATGACATTGTTGTACATTATAAAAAATAAATCTGAAGTTGCACAAAAATTTCGTACTTTCTACACCATGATCCAAACACAGTTCCAGACTTCTATACAAATTCTACGCTCTGACAATGGGGGTGAATATTTTTCTGGGGAACTGAAACAATTTCTTACTGATCACGGAATCATTCATCAAACATCGTGTTCCCACACTCCAGAACAAAATGGAGTTGCTGAAAGAAAAAATCGTGTTATCTTAGAAATGGCTCGAGCTATGATGTTCGATTCTCATGTCCCGATGAGCTTCTGGCCGGAGGCGGTATCCACTGCTGCCTATCTCACAAACCGACTGCCCACCAAAATACTTCAACTCCAAACACCTTTACAAGTCTTATCCACTCAACATCCCATTCCCACCATTTGTACCCTTCCCCCCAGAGTCTTTGGTTGCACCGTATTTGTTCATAACCCTAAAACGGACCGTACCAAGCTTGACCCTTGTGCCGACAAATGCATATTTGTCGGCTATGCTACCACCCAGAAAGGATACCGTTGTTACAATCCCACTACCCATCGTGTCTATATCACCATGAACTGTACCTTTGTTGAGACCGAATTTTTCTACTTCACCCAATCTCGGGTTCAGGGGGAGCCCAATGCCAATGATGGAACCCTAGATTGGCTGTCACACTATGACTGTTTGGCGCTCATTCCAACACGGCAAGTAGATGGCGCCGACTGTGCTATAGCTCCCGATACTGTACCTCTCGCTGACTCAGTACCCCGCCATAATGATCAACCAAACACGGATGTCCCAACAGAGGTAAGAACGGATGATTATATTGAGCAACCTACTTTTGTAAGTTTCAATAACGATAGTAATACTTCTGCTGATTCTAATACTTACGCTGATTCTCACATTGACTCTCCCACTAATCCCGAAAATGCTATAGAACCCCCCGTGTGCCCTACTGGTATATTACAGGAACAACAGGAGGTTCGGGTTTTACCTCCGCGGGAAAAGCGTGGAGTACCACCGGACAGATACTCTCCTGACAAGAACTCCAAAGCCTCCAGATATCCCGTGAGATGCTCTAGGAAAGGGGTAAGTAATGTTGCCCAAGGATTCTTTGGAGTGTTGTGCTCTGAGGAGATTCCAAAAGATGCCAAAGAGGCCCTACAACAAACAAAGTGGAAGGAGGCTATGATTTGTGAGATGAGGGCTCTCCGGAAAAATGCCACATGGGAAAAATGTATCCTACCTCCTGGAAAGAAGCCTGTAGGGTGTAGATGGGTGTTCACTATCAAATACGCAGCTGATGGGAGCATAGAACGACATAAGGCTCGACTAGTGGCAAAAGGATATACTCAAACGTATGGCATCGACTACTCTGAAACATTCTCACCCGTGGCCCGCATTGATACCATCCGGGTTCTATTCTCCATTGCCGCTACCCGACATTGGCCCCTACACCAGTTTGATGTAAAAAACGCCTTCCTCCACGGTGACTTAAAAGAAGAAGTTTACATGGAACCTCCTCCCGGTTTTTCCGCAGGGTTTGCAAACATGAAGTATGTCGCCTCAAGAAATCGTTGTATGGATTGAAACAGTCGCCACGTGCCTGGTTTGGTAGATTCACTGAGGTAATAAAACAAGATGGCTACAAGCAAAGCAACGCAGATCACACCCTGTTCATAAAACAACGAGGTAACAAGGTAACTTGTTTAATTATATATGTTGATGATATGATTATTACTGGTGATGACAGGGAAGAAATTGCCAGACTGCGGCAATATCTGTTTACCAAATTTGAAATGAAGGATCTTGGGGGTCCCAAATACTTTCTCGGAATTGAGGTCCTTAGGTCAAAATCTGGGATCTACATTTCCCAACGAAAGTACATTCTAGATCTTCTTGCAGAAGTAGGTATGCTTGATTGCAAACCTTGTGATACACCTATGATTATGAACCATAAATTACAAATGATTGATGGCGCACCACTCGCAGACAAAGGTCGATATCAGCGGTTGGTTGGTAAGTTAATCTACCTGTCTCATACCCATCCCGATATTGCATATGCGGTCAGTTTGGTAAGTCAGTTTATGCATAGTCCTCAAGATTCTCATATGGATGCTGTTGTGCGTATCTTGCGTTATCTAAAGTTTACTCCTGGTAGAGGAATTTTGTTTCAGGATAATGGACACCTCGATATCCAGTCATACACAGATGCGGATTGGGCAGGAAATCCGGTGGACAGAAAATCAACCTCTGGATATTTCACTCTTGTAGGTGGAAACTTGGTTACATGGAGGAGTAAAAAACAAAAGGTTGTTGCCCTTTCAATTGCAGAGGCTGAGTTTAGAGGAATCGTGAGAGGAATTACCGAGGTACTCTGGCTACACAAATTGTTCGCAGATTTAGGCCTACCAATCAACTGTCCCACTCTGTTATTTTGTGACAATAAGGCATCGATCAGCATATCGGAGAACCTAGTACAACACGACCGAACGAAGCATGTAGAAGTTGATAGACATTTTGTCAAGGAAAAACTAGACGCAGGAATCATTACATTACCGTTTGTTCGTTCTGAGGATCAACTGGCAGATATATTGACCAAGGCAATCAATGGCAGGTCCTTCTCGGCTATACTTTGCAAGTTGAACGTTGTCGACCCTACCGTTCAACTTGAGGGGGAGTGTTAGAATGGAAAGTAAATCAAACATACTGCAATTCCTTGTAATTACCCCGTGATCACAACAATCACCACAATCCCATTATTACAGGAGGCAATCATGACAATTAGAGTAATTGTGATTTGATTATGTATTCCTTGTATAGACTAGTCTAGCAAATATAAATACATGTACAATTGTAAGAAGAAACAACAGAATATACAGAAATATTTTCCCAAAATATTCTTTGTCTTTTCTTCAACTTCTGATAGGTGAATTTTATATCGAAAATTATCGACGAGGTTGATTTTATCGTTTATTAATCTCATTTTGGATGCAAAGTTTCATGCTTGAGATTGTGTCCGTGCAATTTCAAGGGAAACTTTTGCTTGAGAGACACATAATGGTGAATGATGCCTTGGGAGAAAGAGATGAAGGAAATGCATGATTTCTCCATAATCAATCTCTCATCCCATATCACTGAAGCATGAGCTAGAATCATAGAAATCTTAATCTTATGCTTAGATCTGCTTCAAATGCCACTGTTTCCAAATGTGTCTATAGCCAAACAGTCTGACGCAAGGAATGCTAATAACAGATGGTGGCAAGAGGGCAAGAAGGGAGGGGATTGGATCTCCTCACCATCAATCCCCTCACCCCATTCATGACCACGCGACACGTGACAGCAATATAGGGTGGTGAGGCTAGATGCGGGTGACCCTCTGTAGCGCCCCAACCCGGACAGTGGAATCCGAACCGGTACACCCGTCGTAGCTTACTGAGAAGACTACAAGACGTCTCATCTCTCGAGTACACATCATCAATGACGTAGGAGAAATAAGTGCGGAAACATATCTCGTAAATCTAAACCATCAATGCAGTACATCAGAGACAACGTGAATACCAAAAATTATATATGGTCGCAGCCATCTAAATCTTCAAATGAACTAAGAAACAGAAATAACAAAATCCATCTAGTCAATCCCCTCAACAGGGTCTAAGCATCCCATTCAGCCCACTCGCCGTCGTCCTCTATGAAAATCATATCGTAGCTAGGCTCATCTGCAATGACAAAGGCAGTACCCTTAGCGAAAAACGCTAGCAAGTAACCCGCTTATAAGACATACGGGATCAACACATGGCAAGACATGAGTAATATATAATTCAAGGAAATTGTGGGGCACATGTCTTGTAAAACTTCCAAATATATAGGCGAATAAAATGATAAAGCAAGTACAGCAATTCGTACGCAAATATCAATTCAATGGCTATCAAATACCACGCACATCCATACCACAACGACTCTCGTGATGCATGTCAAAATATGCACTACACTACACAATCACAAATGCATGAGCCATTTCTTTTCAAAACAGTACAATGCATGTCACAATGTCCGGTCTCGTAACTCATTATCCTGTAACGTGCCCCGGCTTATATTTCCATCCCGGTTTGCGTTACAGGCCTCGTTATGCTCTGTGATGCACCTCGACTTATATTTCCATCCCGATTAACATCACAGATCTCGTAAAACTCTGCAATGCACCTCGGCTTACATTTCCATCCCAATTAACATTGCAGAGGACTTTATACCCTGTAACGTGCCCCGGCTTATATTTCCATCCCGGTTTGCGTTACAGCCTTTTGTGCCCTGTAATGCACCTCGGCTTAAATTTCCATCCTGATTAACATTACAGGTCACCTTCGCAAATATGTACCGAAGCACATCTCTTTTTCAAAACAATATGCAATGCAAGTGCCATGATGCAAGACTCCTCGTTACAATCACATTTCTCGTTCACATATGCAGTTCATGTTCACATGCGCAAGTACAAGCAACACACAAGACTTCCCTAACTTACACATCAATGCTTATGCTTCAACTAGGTCATCAACACTTAATCTTGATACTAAACTTCACTCACTAATGCGAGTACTCCTATCTTTCTTTCATTGAACTCTATAACACCTCGTACGTTCATTTCCTAACCCTCCTAGGTCATCCTCGTTGGACCCCTACTCGAAAACCCATTGAAGTCACCAAGTTGATTCACCATCCTAAGTCATGTTTCCAAGACTTAGACTAACTTCAATCAAGTCCTAAGAAGTCTCTAAGGTCACCCAAAGAGTCCCTTAGCTTCTCTCTTTCTTCCCTTAATTTTCCCCAAACTGATGGACATCATACCCTCACATCGATCGATCGATGTGACTTCATACCCTCACATCGATCGATCGATGTTCATCAGAGAACATCGATCTCTGATGAGCTACAGCCTAACCTTGTGGATACAAACACTGACGTTGACACCTCAATGCCCCACACAGGTCCCATGACAAGGAGTATGGCTAAGAAATTGTTACAATGTGTTGAATCATTTCTTTATAGGCATGAAGAGGATGAGCCAAGCAAAGATGACATCCATTGGGTTTATATGATACAAGCTTTGATCTAGTTGTATCAAAAACATGTTGTACATATTTTTAGAGTTCTTTTCAATATTGTTGGTTTGTTAACTTTGTTTTAGGATAGTTTGTGTTGTATTCTTGCCTTGTCTTTTAGGTACACGTTTGTAGCTTGAAGATGCAATTCAAACCTGAATTTTTATCCAAGCAAAGAGGTGACAAGCAAAGAGGTGACAAGCTCTCATGTCAAACACCAAGACTTGTCCTCCACGCCAATGATGACCAAGACAAGCTGCTCAAACAATTGCACCAATCAAACTCCATGAAGAAACCGTTGGTTCATGACTAAGATGTTTGAAAATTCAACACCAAAGTGAGAACCAATCAAAGCCAAGTTTTAATCAAGCTGCACAAAGGTTCATCCAATCAAAACACTTGAAGCAAACCGTTGGCTTAAGGAATGAAAAGGTTTGAAGATTCAAAAACAACTTGCAACCAATCAAAGCCTTTCTCAAGCAAGCTGCTCAATGTTTAAACCAATCAAAACAATGGCTCAAGACAAGCAAAGAAGAAGAAGGAAGCAACCAGCTCCTTATCACCGAAAGTTGCTCCAAGTTGTTCCAAAAGAAAGCATGCTAATCATAGGCTTGTACTTTGTATTTTAGACTTTGTACCTTATGTATTTTAGTTGGTTATAAGTAGTTAGAAGCTGAATGTAATTCACAACACTTATCAAATACAAAACCAGAATTTCCTTCAAAGGAGTTTTCAACATTTCAAGTTGAGGATTAAAACCACCTAACGGTTTTCATACAAGTTCCAGCCTAGAACTTGTTTGCGTTTACTTCTTTATTTGGTTTACAAGCATCTTAGGGTCTCATAGAGGTTTTAGGTGTGTTGGAGTGCCAAAGAGGAAGAGGTTTGGCATAGATTGAGCCAAGAACAAAGGTTAAAGCTTAAAGGGTGTCTTTAAGATGTTCTTTGACATAACTTGGGTTCAAATCAATTTGGAATAGAGGACAACATCCTTGGCAACGTTTTCAGCCCCCACTTTGGCTCATCAATTGGTATCAGAGCCTTGGTTAGTCTTCTATTCATGTTTACATTTGATTAGATTTGCATATGAATGTTGCTGCCCAATGTTGAACTGATTTTTAGTACGTTTAGTTGTTGTTTGTTTTGATAGTTAGATTATGTTTTAAAGTGCTTGTTAGATAGTATAATATAGCTTGGTTACTTAGTTTAAGTAGGCAAAACGAAAACTGACCACAAGAACAACTTAGACTAGTTTTAGGTGTGTTAGGAGCTGTTTGGTATCTTGAAGCAAAAACCGTGTGTGGCCAGCTTGTGAGTGTTCAACCTAGCTTAGATATTGTTCATTAGACACTAATCTAGTAGTTTTAAATGGTAGTTTGATTGACTCCTTAAATCAGAAAACCTTGAACACAAAATAGGCTAGTTGATAGTTTGGTTAATCATCAAGTTGTAGTAGTTAGAAATTCTGTTTTTAGTTCATATGTGCAAACTGTTTTGAACGTTTTATATGCTGCCATATCTAGCTTAGTTGATCTTCATTAGTCCTTAATCAAGTAGTTTAAGTGTTAGTTTAGTTGTGTCCTTAAAATCAGAAAACTTGAACACAAAACTAGATTAGTTGGAACTTTAGTTTGTCATCAAATAGTTAAAATTCTGTTTTGAGTGATTTGTGTGCAAACTGTCCAAAACGTCATAGTGTTGCCTTCTTTAGCTTAGTTTGGCTAGTTTACAACATAGCTAAGTGTTTAAGATGTTTGTTTAGTTTAGCTTAAGAAAACCGAAAACCAAAGAACCAAAACAAAGTAGAATTAGCTAGCTAAAGTGAGCTGCCTAGTCCTAGTTCCCACACGTTTGTTAGAAGCTTGAATCTAGTATCATTTAGTTTAGATTCTGATTGCATCATACAAACAAAAACCAAACAAAAACAAGTAGGTTAGATCACTTGAAAACAAAACAAAACAAGGTAGCATACTTAGCATCAAAACTGAATTTCCATTAGTTGTTAGTAACCAGCCTTTGTAAACTTCATTTAGACAAAACCAACTTGCATTTATCCATATTAGAACTAGTTAGATCACTTGCATCAAAAACAGAAAATAGAAGAAAGAACAAATGCCCAAGAACCGTGTGGATCAAAACAACCTTTTAAAGCTCATTTGAAATCTTGCTATATGCTAATAGTCTTATCTTTTTGTTGATTTCAATTGATTCAAACAACTTGTTGGACTTAGATATATTCTGAAATTTAGGAATTGTTTAAGCCCCACATTGTTAAAGAGCTTTCCCATTGTTGTTTTAGATCAATTTCTAAACTTACGTTGCACTGTATACAATTTTGATCTTGTTGTAATTGTGAATTGAATTCCCACTACATAGTGTTTAACCGTGTTGTGTACGAGGAACTTTCAAATTCCAAATACAACCAAACTTGTGCAATTAAAGGCCGTGGGCAATGTCTCATGTAGGCCGTGAGCAGTAGTCTCATAACAATCAAGCAAAACCGTCCAAAGAAAGAAAATTAAGCTTGATTGAGAAATACGCGAGAGAAAAGCCAAAAATTGTCAACAAGTAAGAGGCAAGACAAAGAGAGAATTGCACAAGAAAGCCAAGTGAGGAAAAGCCCAAAGTTAAACGTTTCATAAAGGGAAAATCCCGTGCAAAGCTCCAAAGAAAGAAAGCGCCCAAACCAAACCCCAAAGTGTTGTAGTTTTGAAATATTGAAAGTTTCTAAAGCAAACCCTTGCTAGCACTTTGTTTGTGTGTCTTTACTTTCGCTTTACTACAATTGATAATTGCATATGCTGTAAAGTAAATTGAGGTATTGTCTTAAAACAACCCCGTAGATTTCTTTCAGCCCGAACAACAATTTGACTTCTGTGATTTACTTGAATCTTTAGGAGAAATAGTCCAAGTTGCTGTTTTAAACAATTGTCAACATAAAGTAGAGTATTTGCATCTTGTCAATATTTTATTTGGCTTTTGAGATTGTTTTCTGAATCATGGGTCCCCAACAGAAAGATAATGCATCATCCCCGTCCCCATCTACTCCTGTTCCATCCCCAGTCCCTGTTACCCTAGAGAATATACAGCAAACACTCACTTTCCTTGTTAATCAGTTTGGTTTAATGAGAAGTGACATAGAGGATAACAAACAAAGGATAAACAACGTAGAAAAGCCAACCTCAGATCAAAAGGAACCTAATATACCTTTTCAAGAAGGCACCTCTTATGCTAATGAGTCTTATGTTCAACCTAGAAGAGTCACATCACATAGAGGTAGAAGTCGAGGTCGAGGTAGTAATGGTGGTCGTAGGAACATTTCTTTTGAGGAGAGATTTGATTATCTCCCTGAGTACAACGAAGAACACTATCCGGAAGAACGGTATGATGAACGTCAACCTGATAGAAATGAACCTCTTGAAGAAGAGTTCATTACTACTAAACTGACGATACCCTCCTTCCAAGGGAAAAGTGATCCTGAAGCTTATCTGCAATGGGAAACAAAAGTAGATCATATGTATTCTTGCACTAACTATTCTGAATTGGCCAAAGTGCGGTATGCAACTTTTGAATTTGTAGATTATGCTTTACTTTGGTGGGAACAATTGAAGAACACCAGGAGAAGAACAAGACAACCTCCTGTTGTCACTTGGTCCGAGCTGAAACAAGAGATGAGGAAGAGATTCATATCTCCTTCCTATGAAAGAAGCGTCTTCCAGAAATTGCAACAACTTTCTCAAGGTAATAGATCTGTCGATGAATTTTATAAAGAGTTAGAACATTTGCTTACCAGGGCTAACATAGAAGAAGCTGAGGAAGCCACAATGGCTAGATTTCTAGCTGGCTTGAACAAAGAGATTGCATTCAAGGTGGAACTCACACCTTACTCTGATCTGACTTCTATGGTTCACATCGCTGAGAAAGTGGAGAGACAATTGAAGGTAAAAACTTCCAACCCTTCTTTTCGGACTAATCCTTTGAGTTTTCCTAGAACACAGCCCAGGACGCCATTCCGTCCACAACAAGGTCAAGGCCGTGGATTCCAAGGAAAATCAACCCAGAACATCCAAAATCGTCCAAAGTTTCCAATCCCTGATAAAGGCAAAGCCAAGGTGGAAGGTACGCCTAATGTTAAGACTCGTGATATTCAATGTTTTAAATGCTTAGGAAAAGGTCATTTTGCTAATCAATGTCCCAACCCTAAACGCATCATGTTTATTGAAGAGTCTAATGAGTATTATTCTGAGGAAGAAATGGAAGAAAGTGAGGAAAACAATGACATTGAGCAAACGTGTGAGGAAGAAGAAGAGATTAGTGAAGAGACTAATGAGTGTGAAACAAAAGAGTTCTTAGTTGTCCGTCGAGCCCTAAGTGCCCAAATTAAAACTGAAGAACCTGAAATACAACGAGAGAACATATTCCACATTCACTGTATGGTTAAGAAGAAAGTCTGCACCTTAATCATTGACTCCGGTTCATGTACCAATGTGGCAAGTTTTGAACTTGTTAGGAAACTTGAGTTACCTTTATTGAATCACCCCCATCCTTATAGACTTACGTGGCTTAATGAGTGTGGTGAAGTTAAAGTAACAAAGCAAGCTCTAGTTCCTTTGTCAATTGGTGGGTATTTTGCTGAGGTGTTATGTGACGTAGCCCCTATGCAATCAAGTCATATCTTATTAGGTAGACCATGGCAATTTGACAACAAAGTTACTTATGATGGTTACCTAAATAGATATTCCTTTAGGCATAACAACAAGCTGTTCAAATTAAATGCCTTACCCCCACACAAAGTCTTTGAGGATCAACAACGAATGTTAAAAAGCTACAATGATCCAAAAGAAAAGGAATTAGAAAGGATCTTTATCAAAGAACACCAACTAAGAAGTTCTCATCTTAAAGTTGAACCAAAAGAAAACAAAGTCTCTGCTGAGCCATCCCTAAAGAAAAACGCTTTCTTTGCATCTCAAAGTGAGGTATTCCATGCTATCAATTCAAACAAAAATGTTTATATCTTACTTTACAAAGAAACTCTATTCTCTTCATCTGACATACCATCTACTTTACCAAGTGAAGTTGCATCTTTACTTCAAGAATTTTCTAGCTTGTTTCCTGAAGGAGATCCCCCAGGTTTACCACCTCTAAGAGGCATTGAGCATCAAATAGATTTCATTCCAGGAGCTGTTCTGCCAAACAGACCTGCCTATAGAGCCAATCCAGAGGAAACTAAGGAAATCCAAAAGCAAGTTGAGGAATTATTGAGTCAAGGTAAAGTAAGAGAGAGTATGAGTCCGTGTGCTGTTCCTGTAATCATTGTCCCTAAGAAAGATGGAACTTGGAGAATGTGTACTGACTGTAGAGCCATCAATAAGATCACTGTGAAGTATAGGTACCCTATTCCTAGGTTGGATGACATGCTGGATATGTTACATGGGTCTAGGTGTTTTAGCAAAGTAGATCTTAAGCAAGGATATTTCCAAGTGAGAATTAGGGAAGGTGATGAATGGAAGACTGCCTTTAAGACTAAGTTTGGATTGTACGAATGGTTAGTTATGCCCTTTGGTTTAACCAATGCCCCTAGTACTTTCATGAGGTTAATGAATGAGGTCTTAAGGAGATTCATAGGGAAATTTGTAGTAGTATACTTTGATGACATTCTTATCTACTCCAAAACCCTAGGTGAACACCTGAACCATCTAAGAGCCGTTTTTGTCACCCTACAGAAAGAGAAGCTGTATGCTAATTTCAAGAAGTGTTCTTTCTGTTTGGAGAAGGTTACATTCTTAGGATTTGTGATTAGTGCTGAAGGAATTGAGGTGGATCAAGAGAAAGTTAAATCCATAACTGAGTGGCCAACCCCTAAGTCTGCTGGAGATATTAGGAGTTTTCATGGATTAGCTAGTTTCTATAGACGTTTTGTGAAGGATTTCTCTACCATAGCTGCACCCTTAAATGAATTAGTCAAGAAAGATGTAAGATTTGAATGGGGAGAATCACAACAACAAGCCTTTGAGGAACTTAAGAAACGTCTAACTTCTGCACCCATCCTGAGATTGCCCAATTTTGATGAAATGTTTGAAGTTGAATGTGATGCCAGTGGAGTTGGCATTGGAGCTGTATTGCATCAAGGTAACAAACCTGTTGCCTACTTTAGTGAGAAATTGAAAGGAGCTTCCATCAATTATTCAACCTATGATAAAGAATTGTACGCACTTGTCCGTTCTTTACAAACTTGGCAACATTATCTGCAACCTAAGGAATTTGTGATTCATACTGATCATGAAAGCCTTAAGTATCTAAAAGGTCAAGGAAAACTGAACAAAAGACATGCCAAGTGGGTTGAATTCATTGAACAATTCCCTTATGTGATCAAGTATAAACAAGGAAAAGAAAATGTTGTTGCTGATGCCTTATCTCGTCGTAATACTTTGATTACTACTCTTTCATGTAACATGTTTGGTTTTGAATCTGTCAAAGAGATGTATCATTCTGATCATGACTTTAGTTCTATATATCAAGCATGCGTTGAGTCCCCTTTTGCCAAATATTACTTGCATGATGGTTACTTGTTTAAAGAGCATAAGTTATGTGTACCAATGTGTTCATTAAGGGAGTTATTGATAAAAGAAGCTCATGGAGGAGGTTTAATGGGTCATTTTGGCTCGTTAAAGACTTTGGAAACACTTAAGGAACATTTCTTCTGGCCGCATATGAGAGCACATGTTGATAAGATATGTGACCAATGTATTACTTGCAAGCAAGCAAAGTCTAGAACACAACCACATGGATTGTACACTCCTTTATCTGTTCCAAGTTCACCTTGGACTGATATTTCTATGGACTTTGTATTGGGATTGCCTCGATCCAAAACTGGTAAAGATAGCATCTTTGTTGTTGTTGATAGATTTTCCAAAATGGCACATTTCATTGCATGTAAGAAAGTTGATGATGCTATTCATATTGCTGATTTGTTCTTTAAGGAAATTGTTAGATTGCATGGCATGCCACGTACGATTGTTAGTGATAGAGATACAAAGTTTCTGAGTCATTTCTGGCGTGTTTTGTGGAGTAAACTTGGTACTAAATTGCTATTTTCCACAACTGCTCACCCACAAACCGATGGTCAAACTGAAGTCGTTAATAGAACTTTGTCTCAACTGTTACGTGTTGTCATTCAAAAGAATTTGAAAAATTGGGAAGATTGCTTAGCTTACATTGAGTTTGCATACAATAGAGTTGTTCATAGTGGAACATTGCATTCTCCTTTTGAAGTTGTTTATGGCTTTAACCCTTTGTCCCCGCTTGATCTTGTTCCCATACCTGTCCATGAACGTGTTAGTTTAGATGGTGAACGAAAAGCAAAACTTGTGAAAGAATTGCATGAAAAGGTTAAGTCACAACTTGAAGCTAAGAATAAAGTGTATGCCAATAGAGCCAACAGGAATCGTAAAGTTGTTATATTTGAGCCTGGAGATCTTGTTTGGTTACACTTGAGAAAAGAAAGATTCCCTAAGGAAAGGGACTCCAAATTGAAGCCAAGAGGCGATGGACCGTTCAAAGTGTTGAAACGACTTGGTGATAATGCCTATGTTCTCGATCTTCCTGAAGAAAGGTATGGCCCTATCTCTAAAACTTTTAATGTTGCTGACCTTTCTCCGTTTAGTATTGATTCAGATTCGAGGACGAATCCTTTTCAAGTGGGAGGGAATGATGAGCTACAGCCTAACCTTGTGGATACAAACACTGACGTTGACACCTCAATGCCCCACACAGGTCCCATGACAAGGAGTATGGCTAAGAAATTGTTACAATGTGTTGAATCATTTCTTTATAGGCATGAAGAGGATGAGCCAAGCAAAGATGACATCCATTGGGTTTATATGATACAAGCTTTGATCTAGTTGTATCAAAAACATGTTGTACATATTTTTAGAGTTCTTTTCAATATTGTTGGTTTGTTAACTTTGTTTTAGGATAGTTTGTGTTGTATTCTTGCCTTGTCTTTTAGGTACACGTTTGTAGCTTGAAGATGCAATTCAAACCTGAATTTTTATCCAAGCAAAGAGGTGACAAGCAAAGAGGTGACAAGCTCTCATGTCAAACACCAAGACTTGTCCTCCACGCCAATGATGACCAAGACAAGCTGCTCAAACAATTGCACCAATCAAACTCCATGAAGAAACCGTTGGTTCATGACTAAGATGTTTGAAAATTCAACACCAAAGTGAGAACCAATCAAAGCCAAGTTTTAATCAAGCTGCACAAAGGTTCATCCAATCAAAACACTTGAAGCAAACCGTTGGCTTAAGGAATGAAAAGGTTTGAAGATTCAAAAACAACTTGCAACCAATCAAAGCCTTTCTCAAGCAAGCTGCTCAATGTTTAAACCAATCAAAACAATGGCTCAAGACAAGCAAAGAAGAAGAAGGAAGCAACCAGCTCCTTATCACCGAAAGTTGCTCCAAGTTGTTCCAAAAGAAAGCATGCTAATCATAGGCTTGTACTTTGTATTTTAGACTTTGTACCTTATGTATTTTAGTTGGTTATAAGTAGTTAGAAGCTGAATGTAATTCACAACACTTATCAAATACAAAACCAGAATTTCCTTCAAAGGAGTTTTCAACATTTCAAGTTGAGGATTAAAACCACCTAACGGTTTTCATACAAGTTCCAGCCTAGAACTTGTTTGCGTTTACTTCTTTATTTGGTTTACAAGCATCTTAGGGTCTCATAGAGGTTTTAGGTGTGTTGGAGTGCCAAAGAGGAAGAGGTTTGGCATAGATTGAGCCAAGAACAAAGGTTAAAGCTTAAAGGGTGTCTTTAAGATGTTCTTTGACATAACTTGGGTTCAAATCAATTTGGAATAGAGGACAATCAAGCAAAACCGTCCAAAGAAAGAAAATTAAGCTTGATTGAGAAATACGCGAGAGAAAAGCCAAAAATTGTCAACAAGTAAGAGGCAAGACAAAGAGAGAATTGCACAAGAAAGCCAAGTGAGGAAAAGCCCAAAGTTAAACGTTTCATAAAGGGAAAATCCCGTGCAAAGCTCCAAAGAAAGAAAGCGCCCAAACCAAACCCCAAAGTGTTGTAGTTTTGAAATATTGAAAGTTTCTAAAGCAAACCCTTGCTAGCACTTTGTTTGTGTGTCTTTACTTTCGCTTTACTACAATTGATAATTGCATATGCTGTAAAGTAAATTGAGGTATTGTCTTAAAACAACCCCGTAGATTTCTTTCAGCCCGAACAACAATTTGACTTCTGTGATTTACTTGAATCTTTAGGAGAAATAGTCCAAGTTGCTGTTTTAAACAATTGTCAACATAAAGTAGAGTATTTGCATCTTGTCAATATTTTATTTGGCTTTTGAGATTGTTTTCTGAATCATGGGTCCCCAACAGAAAGATAATGCATCATCCCCGTCCCCATCTACTCCTGTTCCATCCCCAGTCCCTGTTACCCTAGAGAATATACAGCAAACACTCACTTTCCTTGTTAATCAGTTTGGTTTAATGAGAAGTGACATAGAGGATAACAAACAAAGGATAAACAACGTAGAAAAGCCAACCTCAGATCAAAAGGAACCTAGTATACCTTTTCAAGAAGGCACCTCTTATGCTAATGAGTCTTATGTTCAACCTAGAAGAGTCACATCACATAGAGGTAGAAGTCGAGGTCGAGGTAGTAATGGTGGTCGTAGGAACATTTCTTTTGAGGAGAGATTTGATTATCTCCCTGAGTACAACGAAGAACACTATCCGGAAGAACGGTATGATGAACGTCAACCTGATAGAAATGAACCTCTTGAAGAAGAGTTCATTACTACTAAACTGACGATACCCTCCTTCCAAGGGAAAAGTGATCCTGAAGCTTATCTGCAATGGGAAACAAAAGTAGATCATATGTATTCTTGCACTAACTATTCTGAATTGGCCAAAGTGCGGTATGCAACTTTTGAATTTGTAGATTATGCTTTACTTTGGTGGGAACAATTGAAGAACACCAGGAGAAGAACAAGACAACCTCCTGTTGTCACTTGGTCCGAGCTGAAACAAGAGATGAGGAAGAGATTCATATCTCCTTCCTATGAAAGAAGCGTCTTCCAGAAATTGCAACAACTTTCTCAAGGTAATAGATCTGTCGATGAATTTTATAAAGAGTTAGAACATTTGCTTACCAGGGCTAACATAGAAGAAGCTGAGGAAGCCACAATGGCTAGATTTCTAGCTGGCTTGAACAAAGAGATTGCATTCAAGGTGGAACTCACACCTTACTCTGATCTGACTTCTATGGTTCACATCGCTGAGAAAGTGGAGAGACAATTGAAGGTAAAAACTTCCAACCCTTCTTTTCGGACTAATCCTTTGAGTTTTCCTAGAACACAGCCCAGGACGCCATTCCGTCCACAACAAGGTCAAGGCCGTGGATTCCAAGGAAAATCAACCCAGAACATCCAAAATCGTCCAAAGTTTCCAATCCCTGATAAAGGCAAAGCCAAGGTGGAAGGTACGCCTAATGTTAAGACTCGTGATATTCAATGTTTTAAATGCTTAGGAAAAGGTCATTTTGCTAATCAATGTCCCAACCCTAAACGCATCATGTTTATTGAAGAGTCTAATGAGTATTATTCTGAGGAAGAAATGGAAGAAAGTGAGGAAAACAATGACATTGAGCAAACGTGTGAGGAAGAAGAAGAGATTAGTGAAGAGACTAATGAGTGTGAAACAAAAGAGTTCTTAGTTGTCCGTCGAGCCCTAAGTGCCCAAATTAAAACTGAAGAACCTGAAATACAACGAGAGAACATATTCCACATTCACTGTATGGTTAAGAAGAAAGTCTGCACCTTAATCATTGACTCCGGTTCATGTACCAATGTGGCAAGTTTTGAACTTGTTAGGAAACTTGAGTTACCTTTATTGAATCACCCCCATCCTTATAGACTTACGTGGCTTAATGAGTGTGGTGAAGTTAAAGTAACAAAGCAAGCTCTAGTTCCTTTGTCAATTGGTGGGTATTTTGCTGAGGTGTTATGTGACGTAGCCCCTATGCAATCAAGTCATATCTTATTAGGTAGACCATGGCAATTTGACAACAAAGTTACTTATGATGGTTACCTAAATAGATATTCCTTTAGGCATAACAACAAGCTGTTCAAATTAAATGCCTTACCCCCACACAAAGTCTTTGAGGATCAACAACGAATGTTAAAAAGCTACAATGATCCAAAAGAAAAGGAATTAGAAAGGATCTTTATCAAAGAACACCAACTAAGAAGTTCTCATCTTAAAGTTGAACCAAAAGAAAACAAAGTCTCTGCTGAGCCATCCCTAAAGAAAAACGCTTTCTTTGCATCTCAAAGTGAGGTATTCCATGCTATCAATTCAAACAAAAATGTTTATATCTTACTTTACAAAGAAACTCTATTCTCTTCATCTGACATACCATCTACTTTACCAAGTGAAGTTGCATCTTTACTTCAAGAATTTTCTAGCTTGTTTCCTGAAGGAGATCCCCCAGGTTTACCACCTCTAAGAGGCATTGAGCATCAAATAGATTTCATTCCAGGAGCTGTTCTGCCAAACAGACCTGCCTATAGAGCCAATCCAGAGGAAACTAAGGAAATCCAAAAGCAAGTTGAGGAATTATTGAGTCAAGGTAAAGTAAGAGAGAGTATGAGTCCGTGTGCTGTTCCTGTAATCATTGTCCCTAAGAAAGATGGAACTTGGAGAATGTGTACTGACTGTAGAGCCATCAATAAGATCACTGTGAAGTATAGGTACCCTATTCCTAGGTTGGATGACATGCTGGATATGTTACATGGGTCTAGGTGTTTTAGCAAAGTAGATCTTAAGCAAGGATATTTCCAAGTGAGAATTAGGGAAGGTGATGAATGGAAGACTGCCTTTAAGACTAAGTTTGGATTGTACGAATGGTTAGTTATGCCCTTTGGTTTAACCAATGCCCCTAGTACTTTCATGAGGTTAATGAATGAGGTCTTAAGGAGATTCATAGGGAAATTTGTAGTAGTATACTTTGATGACATTCTTATCTACTCCAAAACCCTAGGTGAACACCTGAACCATCTAAGAGCCGTTTTTGTCACCCTACAGAAAGAGAAGCTGTATACTAATTTCAAGAAGTGTTCTTTCTGTTTGGAGAAGGTTACATTCTTAGGATTTGTGATTAGTGCTGAAGGAATTGAGGTGGATCAAGAGAAAGTTAAATCCATAACTGAGTGGCCAACCCCTAAGTCTGCTGGAGATATTAGGAGTTTTCATGGATTAGCTAGTTTCTATAGACGTTTTGTGAAGGATTTCTCTACCATAGCTGCACCCTTAAATGAATTAGTCAAGAAAGATGTAAGATTTGAATGGGGAGAATCACAACAACAAGCCTTTGAGGAACTTAAGAAACGTCTAACTTCTGCACCCATCCTGAGATTGCCCAATTTTGATGAAATGTTTGAAGTTGAATGTGATGCCAGTGGAGTTGGCATTGGAGCTGTATTGCATCAAGGTAACAAACCTGTTGCCTACTTTAGTGAGAAATTGAAAGGAGCTTCCATCAATTATTCAACCTATGATAAAGAATTGTACGCACTTGTCCGTTCTTTACAAACTTGGCAACATTATCTGCAACCTAAGGAATTTGTGATTCATACTGATCATGAAAGCCTTAAGTATCTAAAAGGTCAAGGAAAACTGAACAAAAGACATGCCAAGTGGGTTGAATTCATTGAACAATTCCCTTATGTGATCAAGTATAAACAAGGAAAAGAAAATGTTGTTGCTGATGCCTTATCTCGTCGTTATACTTTGATTACTACTCTTTCATGTAACATGTTTGGTTTTGAATCTGTCAAAGAGATGTATCATTCTGATCATGACTTTAGTTCTATATATCAAGCATGCGTTGAGTCCCCTTTTGCCAAATATTACTTGCATGATGGTTACTTGTTTAAAGAGCATAAGTTATGTGTACCAATGTGTTCATTAAGGGAGTTATTGATAAAAGAAGCTCATGGAGGAGGTTTAATGGGTCATTTTGGCTCGTTAAAGACTTTGGAAACACTTAAGGAACATT
Source organism: Eustoma russellianum (assembly GCA_036186865.1). Classification (NCBI taxonomy): domain Eukaryota; kingdom Viridiplantae; phylum Streptophyta; class Magnoliopsida; order Gentianales; family Gentianaceae; genus Eustoma; species Eustoma russellianum. The sequence continues at coordinate 7,245,266 of AP025063.1, forward strand.
TCTTCTGGCCGCATATGAGAGCACATGTTGATAAGATATGTGACCAATGTATTACTTGCAAGCAAGCAAAGTCTAGAACACAACCACATGGATTGTACACTCCTTTATCTGTTCCAAGTTCACCTTGGACTGATATTTCTATGGACTTTGTATTGGGATTGCCTCGATCCAAAACTGGTAAAGATAGCATCTTTGTTGTTGTTGATAGATTTTCCAAAATGGCACATTTCATTGCATGTAAGAAAGTTGATGATGCTATTCATATTGCTGATTTGTTCTTTAAGGAAATTGTTAGATTGCATGGCATGCCACGTACGATTGTTAGTGATAGAGATACAAAGTTTCTGAGTCATTTCTGGCGTGTTTTGTGGAGTAAACTTGGTACTAAATTGCTATTTTCCACAACTGCTCACCCACAAACCGATGGTCAAACTGAAGTCGTTAATAGAACTTTGTCTCAACTGTTACGTGTTGTCATTCAAAAGAATTTGAAAAATTGGGAAGATTGCTTAGCTTACATTGAGTTTGCATACAATAGAGTTGTTCATAGTGGAACATTGCATTCTCCTTTTGAAGTTGTTTATGGCTTTAACCCTTTGTCCCCGCTTGATCTTGTTCCCATACCTGTCCATGAACGTGTTAGTTTAGATGGTGAACGAAAAGCAAAACTTGTGAAAGAATTGCATGAAAAGGTTAAGTCACAACTTGAAGCTAAGAATAAAGTGTATGCCAATAGAGCCAACAGGAATCGTAAAGTTGTTATATTTGAGCCTGGAGATCTTGTTTGGTTACACTTGAGAAAAGAAAGATTCCCTAAGGAAAGGGACTCCAAATTGAAGCCAAGAGGCGATGGACCGTTCAAAGTGTTGAAACGACTTGGTGATAATGCCTATGTTCTCGATCTTCCTGAAGAAAGGTATGGCCCTATCTCTAAAACTTTTAATGTTGCTGACCTTTCTCCGTTTAGTATTGATTCAGATTCGAGGACGAATCCTTTTCAAGTGGGAGGGAATGATGAGCTACAGCCTAACCTTGTGGATACAAACACTGACGTTGACACCTCAATGCCCCACACAGGTCCCATGACAAGGAGTATGGCTAAGAAATTGTTACAATGTGTTGAATCATTTCTTTATAGGCATGAAGAGGATGAGCCAAGCAAAGATGACATCCATTGGGTTTATATGATACAAGCTTTGATCTAGTTGTATCAAAAACATGTTGTACATATTTTTAGAGTTCTTTTCAATATTGTTGGTTTGTTAACTTTGTTTTAGGATAGTTTGTGTTGTATTCTTGCCTTGTCTTTTAGGTACACGTTTGTAGCTTGAAGATGCAATTCAAACCTGAATTTTTATCCAAGCAAAGAGGTGACAAGCAAAGAGGTGACAAGCTCTCATGTCAAACACCAAGACTTGTCCTCCACGCCAATGATGACCAAGACAAGCTGCTCAAACAATTGCACCAATCAAACTCCATGAAGAAACCGTTGGTTCATGACTAAGATGTTTGAAAATTCAACACCAAAGTGAGAACCAATCAAAGCCAAGTTTTAATCAAGCTGCACAAAGGTTCATCCAATCAAAACACTTGAAGCAAACCGTTGGCTTAAGGAATGAAAAGGTTTGAAGATTCAAAAACAACTTGCAACCAATCAAAGCCTTTCTCAAGCAAGCTGCTCAATGTTTAAACCAATCAAAACAATGGCTCAAGACAAGCAAAGAAGAAGAAGGAAGCAACCAGCTCCTTATCACCGAAAGTTGCTCCAAGTTGTTCCAAAAGAAAGCATGCTAATCATAGGCTTGTACTTTGTATTTTAGACTTTGTACCTTATGTATTTTAGTTGGTTATAAGTAGTTAGAAGCTGAATGTAATTCACAACACTTATCAAATACAAAACCAGAATTTCCTTCAAAGGAGTTTTCAACATTTCAAGTTGAGGATTAAAACCACCTAACGGTTTTCATACAAGTTCCAGCCTAGAACTTGTTTGCGTTTACTTCTTTATTTGGTTTACAAGCATCTTAGGGTCTCATAGAGGTTTTAGGTGTGTTGGAGTGCCAAAGAGGAAGAGGTTTGGCATAGATTGAGCCAAGAACAAAGGTTAAAGCTTAAAGGGTGTCTTTAAGATGTTCTTTGACATAACTTGGGTTCAAATCAATTTGGAATAGAGGACAACATCCTTGGCAACGTTTTCAGCCCCCACTTTGGCTCATCAATTCTCTCAACCCTCTTCTACATCGATCGATCGATGTCCGTCAGAGGACATCGATCTCTCAGCTCTCCCTACATCGATCGATCGATGTCCATCAGTGGACATCGATCTCTCAGCCCCTCATACATCGATCGATCGATGTCCATCAGAGGACATCGATCTCTGACATCGATCGATCGATGTCCGCGTTTCAGCAGGATTCCTTCTGCGAATTTCCGCAGACCTTCAACCACGTTTCCCCAATTTCCTTCCATCATTCCAAACCTAACTACACTAGCAATCCATGCTTAACTCATCAACGCAAAGCCCCCACAAACCCATCACGTGTTCAAGCCTAGAACGCACATCATTCATCCCGACGAAACCCAAAGATCTCACCTTTCCTTCCCCCAACCCTATCCAATAACTACGACACATCAAAAAGGGATTACGGGGTAGGGATCCACAGATTCACACGAAATCAACATCAACAAAACGGTGTTCATCATATAACGGTCAAATCATCGACACCAACCACATAAATCATATACAAGTAATCACAAAACGAAACTTATGCATGGTGATCCTTTTTTATAACAAAATAGGCCATTTTTCCTTCACAAATCGTAGGAACTTATAAGATGATTACTTGCCTTTGATTACTCGATGAAGAAACGAAGAACGAATGAGGATTGGATTGATTCCTGGAGAGATTCTTCCTTAGGGTTGCAGGGAGTCTCAGGAGCGCCTATGGGGAAGGGAAAGAGTTGCGTCGTCTTGTGAGTGGGGGGGGGGGGGAGAACTGACGTTGTCAGTTTAATAGGGAAAAGGGTAAGATTTGGAGTTTCTAAATTATATCTATTATCTTATTTTTCTTAAAGGATAAACCTTTATTATTTAATTCTGATATTAAATGTAAATTAATTCTAATATTTAATTCTCCCATTAATTTCTAATTAATCCTCATACTTAATTCCTAATTCATTACCGTTGACCGTCATTAATCTCCTTTAATTCCTTCTTTGTCTTTTAATTATCCTACGGAGGGTGCGGGGCATAACACCCTCATCTAGCCTCACCATCCCCTTGCTGCCACGTGTTGTGCAGTGACGCGTGAGGTGAGAAAAAATGGATGAGGAGATCCTATCCTAGAGGGGAGAGAGAGACCGAAAATACGATGAGGTGGAGAGGATACATATTGAAAAGACTACATTATCTTTCTTTTTGGACTATAATCAAATACGGAAGCCTAATAAAAACATTGTTATAAACTCAAGAAAGAATATAGTAGAGAAGAGAAAAGAGAAACTAGATAACCTTGTATCTCAATGTGTGTTTTTCATATATGATATGTGGTCATATTTATAGGACTCATGGAGTGAAGATAAAATTAGACAAATCCTTTGGATATCTATATATAATCTGATATACATGTTATACAAAAGATATAATACCTTGGATATCAACATCATGTTTATCCTTGAGATTCCAATATATCCATAACACTCTCCCTTGGATATCCAAACTTTATAGAATATGTCTCATTAAAACCTTGCCAAGAAAAACCCAGTGGGATAAAAACTTGGTCGAAGGAAAAAAGAGTACATATTCATAATAATTAGTAAGTGTGATACAGTGCCTCGTTAAAACCTTGCCAAGAAAAAACCCTGTGAGATAAAAAACTTAGACGAAGCAAAAAGAGTACAGTGTGCATGTAGTAATCACACTCCCCCTGATGCTGGCAAGAGATCTTTGAGTCGATGCATTCCAATGTTGTAGATCATCTCTTTAAATGTAGTGCTTTTATGAACAAGTCAGCAAAATTCTGGCTTAATTGTATATGCTGGATATTGATATCACCGTTCTTCTCGAGGTCATAAATGTAGAAGAACTTTGGTGATATATTCTTCATTCTTCTTATATGTAGCCATTTTCAACTTGAACAATACATCTTCCATTATCCTCAAACATTGTTTTCAGCGTCTTCGATACGCTGGATCATCGACCTCAACCAAATGTATTCACAACATGCTTCATGCGATGCCAAAATCTTATAATGATGAAGAGATGGTTGTTACTGTCTGTTTCACTCATCTCCATAATATGACCGCACCAAAACATGTTCATTCTGTGGTCTTTCCTTATGCGAGTCAGATAAATAGCCAGCATCAGATAACCCACTAATTATGGTGCTACCTTCCTTGAGTAGGATAAACACCCGTATGGTGTTCCAAGAAGATAAAAATGTGTTTGACATCATTTCAATGTCTTCGTGTTAGTGTTGAAATATACTTTCTCAATAAATTCACTGAAAATGCTATACATGGTATCGAAATTCGCAAGATACTTTAAAATACCAACAACACTAAGATATGGTATTTCAGGACCTAATAATTCTTCGTTATCTTCTGGTGGTCGAAATGAGTCTTTCAATCGTACCACGCTACGACTACTCAAAGCTCGATCTGCATGCCGAGAGAACATTTGATCTTTTCAAAGTTTTTCATCTCAAACTCTTTTGTGACACAACTAGAGGTTTTAGTAAGCTCTTCAGGAGTTCCAACAAGATTTAGATCATCAACATGTACATCCTGCCAGATTTTTTTAATCAATACAATGATTTCTATAATTTGATTGAGTATAGTTCATTGATCCTCTGATTACATGCTGCAGGCAATTTAAATCCTTCTTTCATATGAATAAGCGGCAACTTCATTCATTAACTGCATATCAAGTTTTAAGTGACTGCTAAGCTGACTGAATATTGAAACGTTATTCTAGGATCTGCAAGGCACCACTAGAAGGGAGGGGGTTGAATAGTGGGTGAGGAAAATGTGGTTTTTAAAATTGTTTTAAACCAAAAACCCAACTTATGAAAAATAGTTTCTGTTTTCAGGACCTGTTTTGAAATGTTTTGAAAATTAGGTTACAGATCTTCAAAAATTCTGAAATTTGGAGATCTTATAGTCTCAAATGTTCTGAGTATCTCCTAAAAATGTCAGATTAAAATTCAACCTCTAACCCCTTTAAAAATCGTTGATGGTCAGATTGCGCAAATCTGCCAGAAACAGTAGTCTGATTTGAAAAATTAATTCCTATTTAACCGTAACTCCAAATGGTCTGAAAATTTAATGAATAACCCCTCATTAGGTATATTTAATTGGGTTGAAATAGTTTTGAAAAATGTTTTTGGGAAGTTAGTCAAATACATTCAAAGTCTCGACCTTTGCAAGCCTAAAAATCAGACTGCACTAGTCTCAAAACTTTTGACGTTTGAATGACTTATACTTGTCCAAAAGGGTTGAAAATTGCGCTAAAAGAACCTTAAGACGTGTGGATATGTTTTCTGAAAGTTTCATGATTTTTGAAATTAGTTTACTATTTTTAATAACGTGATGAAAATGATGCACTATGCTGGAAACTGAAAGTAAGTGCTGAAAGTAGAGAACACAAGGAATTTATACTGGTTTGGTTAAAACAACTTACTCCAGTCTTCGAGGACACCTTTCTAAGTTAGCACTAATCGAAAAACACGAATAACACCTTACCACACAGGGTTGATGGAGTTACACACCAACTCCAACCCTTTACAAACCTTGAAAATGATTACAACGATCACGAACACCACCACCTTGCGAGTGCAAGATTTATCACACCTTGATCAATCTTTTACAAAAATAAAGAGTATATGGTGGTATGTAAGAATCCGATTCAAGATGTATGAATATGAATACAATAGGCTTTTAGAGAGAAGAAAGAAAGAAGTGTAGAAAGAAGGAGATGAAAATCGTTTTTAGCACTTTAAATTTGCAAGACTTGTCTTGTATTTTGTTTGCTCTCTTCTTTCCTTTTTATCCATAGTGGCCGCCCCTTATAGCTTTCTCTTCCTCTTGAAAATTATCTTCTAAGTCATTGGAAGAGTATATTGCATCATTGTGACATTTCCTTGCTTACTTGGCAACTCCTCATCGGATGATCATTAAGCTTTTGCTTACTTGACACTCTTTGATTGGATGGAAGTTGTCATCATTTGATGACTAGATAAATCTGAAAATAATCCTTAAAAACATGTGCTAATTAGCCATAAAAGTGTTACCATAATTCAAATAATAATTCCACATAATTAGCATGATAAATAATCCCCATTTCCTTCATGAAAATCGGCCATTATGCTTCTCCACATGCTGAAATTTCAGCATGTGTAACATTCACACTTTATTCAAATTGTTGCCAAGTTTGCATTTGATTAATTCCTTGAAAATAAAGAATAAATCAATCATCATTTACTACATAACATTTCTACTAATTTTAGAATAAAAATTAGTCACCAAGAAGGCCATAAAACCGGCCAAGTACATTACACACATGCTGAAATTTTCAGCATGTGTGATATTTGAAAATATCAGTTGATTATTTCCATAATATATTCAAAACATTGTCATACTATCTTTCAATCAATTCATATAATTCAAAATAGTAAATATGTGACAATTAAGTAGGAAATTCGGCCAGCTCTAATCAACACATGCTGAATTTTCAGCATGTGTTACAAATGTGACAAAGTTTGAAATGTTACCTTGTATAGCTCCTTCCTTTATGTCACCAACATTGTCTGCTTCATTCTTGGCCAATCAAGATGCCAACAAAGCTCCACGTATGCTCCAAAAAGGCTGAGCTAGGCGTGTATGATGAATGTACATGTGCTGAATTTTATTTTTGTAAACTTTGTAAAATAGTGCACATATAATTATACACATGTGGTATATTCCAATCAACCCTTAATTGATTTTTCTAGAACACTTTAAAATGTATAGAGTATGTAAAACGTGTCTAGATACATGTTATATGCCATGCCAAAAATGTTCCATGTGTCGTGTTTGTAGAAAACCGAATTTTCGACGTTTGTCGATTACCCGATTTTTCTCCGATTAAATTTCAACTTTTTGCACATGTTATATATATTATGTTATACATAATATACATAAATTAAACTTTAATATTCAGCTCATATGGCTTACTAAAGTGGCGCTTACATGTGACAAAAATGTTGAATTTGAAATCTCCACAAATTGGCCTTAATTGAGGGTGATTTGTGTGTGCCAACATGGAACGCTTTTATGGATGTATATACCATGTAAGCCCACGAAATTTGTGGCTATTCTTGAAGTGTAGGGGCTGTCCATCTATATATGGCAAGTACGTGACACGTTGGCGAAGCTTCGGTATTCACCCGATACGACAATTTTTGGTTTAGAACCTTTTAACGTGTCATAATAAATTTTTCATCACCATGACTTATATCATATGATATAAGACCTGAATATACTCATAAATATGAGTTGAATATTGTGGTGTGACATTAACGTACGTACGTAAGATATATAACGTATCGGTAGTACGTTGAAATATATGTGTATGTGCCTTTTAAAAAAATCTGAATATATATAAAAACATATGTATAAAAACGTGTATAGAAAGAGAGGAGAACTTTCCATTCTTCAATTTGTTTCCTTTGTGCCTTTTCCAAATATAGCTTCCTTTAATGAACTACTTAGTTTATTTAACTAAGTACTTCACTTAATGAACTAGTTTAGTTCATTAAAGATGGCACATGAAAATAGTTCAAACACAACAAATGCTTGCCATTTGATCTAAGATTTAAAGCTTCATGGCTCGTTAGTATGACAACATTATATATGAACTATATAAGGCAAGTTTTATGCAAAAACGTGTCATGTTATAAAATATGTCATGCATTTCTTTGTAACACGTTATTTAAATCATGTTTTTTGTAATCACTCAAAACCCCTTTTTCTCTACAATCTCCCCCTTTTGGTGATTTACAAAATAACCTAGTCATGAGTTAAATTTTATCGCTCCCCCTCCAATCATGCACAAATTCAAATTTCGAACTTTCTTCCCCTTGATTTGTGCAATCAATCTCTCTCTCCCTTAAATCATGCATTCTCTCCCCCTTTATTTTGCAAAGTCAATCAAAAAGGCATGTAAATATGGAAAGACAATCAAATGAAATCAGCAGAAATCATGCCTAATTTAGAACGAAGATTTTCATACATGGCTTGATTTAACGCTTTAGTGAAATGTCAGCTACTTGTGCCTCAGTGCGTACGTGATCTATGACAATATCACCATTATTTACGTGATCATGAAGGAAGTGATAGCGTACTTCGATATGCTTGGCCTTAGAATGTAAAACGGGGTTCTTAGATAAGTTGATGGCACTCATACTATCACAATATATAGGAATCTTATTTACCGTAATTCCAAAGTCAGAAAGTTGTTGTTTTAACCATAGTAATTGTGTACAACAAAGACTAAGTGCCATGTACTCTGCTTCAGTAGTGGATAAAGTTACGCTTGCTTGCTTTTTGGAAAACCATGAAATAAGTGAGTTTCCTATAAATTGACAAGTGCCACTCGTGCTTTTCCTATTTATTTTACATCCACCATAATCAGCATCAGTATAGGCATGCAAGTTAAATTCACAATCTTTATCATACCAAATGCCTAAGGTGGGTGTGTGCTTAATATATCGAAATATTCTTTTCACGGTATTATAGTGAGACACCTTAGGTTGACTTTGAAAACGTGCACACATACATACACTGAACATGATATCAGGTCTACTAGCAGTAAGATATAGCAAAGAGCCAAACATAGATCTATATAAGGCATTATCAAAATCCTTACCATGTTCATCTTTATCTAATTTAGTTGTGACACTCATAGGGGTGGGTGACGGTTTTAAATTCTCAAAATTGAACTTTTTAATCATATCATTTATATACTTAACTTGGCTAATATGTATACCTTTACTCGTTTGTTTAATTTGCAAGCCAAAAAAGTAATTTAATTCACCAACCATAAACATTTTAAATTTCGATTTCATGCAAATTTCGAAATCTTCAACAAGTTTATGAGAAGTGGAGCCGAAAATGATGTCATCATCATAAATTTGAATAATGAGTAAATACGATTTATCTTGTTTTAAAAATAAAGTACTATCTATAGTTCCTCTTTTAAAACCATTTTCTAAAAGGAAAGTAGCAAAACGATCATACCATGCTCTAGGTGCTTGCTTTAGACCGTATAGTGCCTTCTTTAATTTGTACACGTGATCGGGATGTTTCAAATCTTCAAAACTGGGTGGTTGTTTCACGTATACCTCTTCTTGTATAAAGCCATTTAAGAATGTACTTTTCACGTCCATAAAGTTTAAAATCTTTCATGCAAGCAATAGCAAGTAAAAGTCGTATAGCTTCTAAGCGTGCTACGGGTGCAAATGTTTCATCATAATCAATTCCTTCTTCTTGGTTATATCCTTGTGCCACAAGTCTAACTTTGTTTCTAACAACTTTTCCTTCTTCATTCATTTTATTTATAAACATCCACTTTGTGCCTATTATAGCCTTATCTTATGGTCGTGGAACCAAATCCCATACGTCATTTATAACAAATTGATTAAGTTCGTCATGCATAGCATCAGTCCAAGAAGAATCACTCAAAGCATCATGTACATTTTTGGGTTCAATTTCGGAAATCATGGCATGAAATTGATTTATTTCATCCGGATTTATTCTTCTACGTGGTCGCACACCATGAGTGATATCGCGTATAATAAGATCGTGTGGGTGATCTCTATGCCATCTTGGTTGATTATTTTCTATGTTCTCATGCATTTCTAAGTGATCATGCATTTCTAGTGTATCATGCATATCATGCGTGCCATCATCATCATTCAACACGGGTTTCAATTCAAAATCATCATCATATTCTTTATCTTTATCAATCTCACCGAATTCATTAAACTTCACATGAATGGATTCTAGAATTTGTCTAGCGATGGGATCATAACATCTATATGCTTTTGAATTTACAGAATATCCAACAAAGACGCATTCAATTGATTTAGATTCAAACTTATCTAAATTATCTTTCGTATTTAACACAAAGAATTTGCAAACAAACACATGAAAGTAATCAATTTTAGGCATGCGATCATTTAATATCTCTTAAGGCGGCTTATTTATTTTCTTTCTAATAGACAAACGATTAACTATGTAGCATGCAAAATTTACGTCTTCCGCCCACAAAAATCTAGGCAATTTGTTCTCACACAACATGGTTCTAGCAATTTCTGTATTGTCCTATTTTTTCTTTCTACTACTCCATTTAGTTGAGGTGTTCTAGGTGGCGAAAACTTGTGTTTACTTCCATTTTCTTCGCAAAATGCAATCATGTCCTTGTTCTTGAATTCACCGCCTCTATCGCTTCTAATACTTTTCACATTGAAGCCATGTTGATTTTCAGTTTGTTTTATTAGTCTTGCAATCTCAATGGCACTATCATCCTTATGTGCAAGAAACAAAGTCTAAGTATAACGAGAAAAATCATCAACAATCACACAAGCATAATGACGTCCACCGAGAATCGTAGTGCGACTAGGACTAAACAAATCAATGTGTAAAAATTCTAAAACTCTTGTCGTGCTTATTTCATTTTTAGGTTTAAGTGACTCGCGTGTTTGTTTGCCTTTTATGCAAGATTCACACAACTGAAAGTTGTCTAAATCAAGTGTAGGCAATCCTCGTATTAGGTTCTTTCGTTGGAGTTTTTCAAGTGTAGAAATGCCAATGTGTCCTAAACGTTTATGCCACAAATTTACGTTAGGTTCATTTTACATGAAACACTTAACTTTAGCATCTAACATATCATCCATAGAAAGTGTAAAGATGTTTTCTTCCCGTTTTCCTTTTAAAACTGTTTCTCCATTTTTATTTATTATATTGCATTATGGATGAGTAAAACACACATCAAAACCATTGTCAATAAATTGTGAAATGCTAAGAAGATTATAGGATAAGTTGCTTACCCAAAAGACGTTGGAAATTTGAAGGGTGCTTGGGTTTCCAATTGTACCTTTTCCGATGATCTTGCCTTCATTGTTGTCTCCAAAGGTCACGTATCCACCTTTTGTGACCTTCTTTAATTTAGTGAACAAGCTCGGGTCACCCATCATGTGCCTCGAGCAACCACTGTCAAGGAACCACTTGATAGATGTGTCTTTTAATGTGTGGGTTCCCTGCAATGTACAAAAGTGATTTAGGTACCCTTTTAATTTTAGGTCCTTGCGAGTTAGTTATTCACCTCTTAGTAAAAGTACCTTTCGGTACTCATACTTGGATAATCCTTCTCGGTCTAGCAAATGGCAAGAATGTAGATGAATATGCAATGTAGTAGACATATGGTGAGTGGACTTTGGGCCTTTGGCCGAGAACTCCTTTATATGCGTTATATTGAGTGCGTTTTTGATATGTCCTCGTGTTGGTGTGCATAGTGCGTGATCTAGATAGATGACATGAATGTCGTGTATGCATCACTTGTTTCTTCTCATATCTATATGGCACATAATTATATTTTGCATGATATGAAGAAGAAGTATGACGAGATGAGGGGGGAGGGTCTTTGCGTCATCTTGGACGCCGTATTTGCTTTTGGAGTGTCTACTTTCTTAAACAAGACAAACTTGTTTGGTTTAATGGATACTTCATTTGTCTCAATATATCCTAATCCGGTTTTATCGCTATCATGTTTTTGTGATAAAATAATGCGATCCAGCATGTTAGATCCCATATCAAAATGTTTCATCATTTTCTCTAAATTCGTATTCCTTGATTTCAAATTTGAAATCTCGGATTTCATTTCATTATTATGAGTGGTCAATGATGAGATCTCTGTCTTTAATGCATTAATGATGCATGACGACTCTTCTTTTGAATCGTTAAATTGATCGACAAGATTCGCTTTAGAAGATTCTAACAACTTCTTGTCTTCAATTAATCGCTTCTTTTCTTTCGCGAGAGTCTTGGTTATGCAATTCTAAATACTGACTGAAAAGATCATCATAAGAAGGCTCAGAGTCAGAATCAGAGTCAGAAGATACCTCATTTGATGCTTTGGATACAAAGCATATATGTGCAGTCTCCTCTTCTGTATCAGTCTCGGAATCAGATGTATCACTCCAAGTGGAGGCCTTGAGAGCTCTTTTCCTTTGCTTAGGTTCTGAGACGAGTCTATTTTTGGTCCGATCCTTGTTAGGGTGTTTGTTTGTTTGCTTGTCCTTATTAGGGCAGTCATATGATGGATGTCCAAGTTTACCGCATTCGTAACATTTAACATCGTTGTCATTTGTCTTGTTCTTATTTCTTTTAGTCGAAGTACCCTTAGGTTTGTTTTTAAATGACTTTCTCATGAATTTTCTCAAGCCTTTAGCCAATAAAATTAAGTCATCTTTTTCTGATTTAGAATCACTGTCATCTACGTGATCGGAGAAGTAGCGACGTATTCAAAGTGATGACCTCGGGATTCTTGTAGGCAGAGAGATGTTCGAAAATGAGGTAAAATGAAAGTGCGAGAGTGACGACGACGAAGATTCCGGCGATGAGACTGGCCCATATGGGCGGAGAGTATGCAGACTCGAACCAATTGAAGCAGTATGAGGTTAGGATATTCTGCATCAGTTATCTCAGAAATCCAGTCCACTTTCTAGGGTTAGCGTTCGTGAAAATTCTGTCTTAGTGCAAGAGAATTAGGTAAAAGTGGGGAAGATGAATCAATGATGTTGTCTCAATGATGGTGCAATTGCACGAGAGAAGGCGAGGAATTAATCTCGTAGGAGAAAACCAAGAACTTCGCCTTGTGCTGAATTGAGAATGGGATATTCTTTCTTTTTTTCTTCCTTTCTTTTTCTTTTTTGTTTTCTTTTTTTCTTTTAGAAAATGGGTATTCTTCTTTTATTATAGCCTTCTCTTCCTCTTGAAAATTATCTTCTAAGTCCTTGGAAGAGTATATTGCATCATTGTGACATTTCCTTGCTTACTTGGCAACTCCTCATTGGATGATCATTAAGCTTTTGCTTACTTGACACTCTTTGATTGGATCGAAGTTGTCATCATTTGATGACTAGATAAATCTGAAAATAATCCTTAAAAACATGTGCCAATTAGCCATAAAAGTGTTACCATAATTCACATAATAATTTCACATAATTAGCAAGACAAATAATCCCCATTTCCTTCATGAAAATCGGCCATTATGCTTCTTCATATGCTGAAATTTCAGCATGTGTAACATTCACATTTTATTCAATTTGTTGCCAAGTTTGCATTTGATTAATTCCTAAATAAAAAAGAAATCAATAATCATTTAATACATAACATTTCTACTAATTTTGGAATAAAAATTAGTCACCAAGAAGGCCATAAAATCGGCCAAGTACATTACACACATGCTGAAATTTTCAGCATGTGTGATATTTGAAAATATTACTTGATTATTTCCATAATATATTCAAAACATTGCCATACTATCTTTCAATCAATTCATATAATTCAAAATAGTATATATGTGACAATTAAGTAGGAAATTCGGCCAGCTCTAATCAACACATGCTGAATTTTCAGCATGTGTTACAAATGTGACAAAGTTTGAAATGTTACCTTGTATAGCTCCTTCCTTTATGTCACCAACATTGTATGCTTCATTCTTGGCCAATCAAGATGCCAACAAAGCTCCACGTATGCTCCAACAAGGCTGAGCTAGGCATGTATGATGAATGTACATGTGCTGAATTTTATTTTTGTAAAACTTTGTAAAATAGTGCACATATAATTATACACATGTGGTATATTCCATTCAACCCTTAATTGATTTTTCTAGAACACTTTAAAATGTATAGAGAATGTAAAAAGTGTCTAGATACATGTTATATGCCATGCCAAAAATGTTCCATGTGTTGTGTTTGTAGAAAACCGAATTTTCGACGTTTGTCGATTACCCGATTTTTCTCCGATTAAATTCCAACTTTTTGCACATGTTATATGTATTATGTTATACATAATATACATAAATTAAACTTTAATATTCAGCTCACATGGCTTACTAAAGTGGCGCTTACATGTGACAAAAATGTTGAATTTGAAATCTCCACAATTTGGCCTTAGTTGAGGGTGATTTGTGTGTGCCAACATGGAACGATTTTATGGCTGTATATGCCATGTAAGCCCAGGAAATTTGTGGTTTTTTTTAAGTGTAGGGGCTTGCCATCTATATATGGCAAGTACGTGACACGTTGGCGAAGTTTCGGTATTCACCCGATACGACAATTTTTGGTTTAGAACCTTTTAACGTGTCGTAATAAAATTGTCATCACCATGACTTATATCATATGATATAAGACCTGAATATACTCATAAATATGAGTTGAATATAGTGGTGTGACATTAACATACGTACGTAAGATATATAACGTATCGGTAGTACGTTGGAATATATGTGTATGTGCCTTTTAAAAAAATCTGAATATATATAAAAATATATGTATAAAAACGTGTATAGAAGGAGAGGAGAACTTTCCATTCTTCAATTTGTTTCCTTTGTGCCTTTTCCAAATATAGCTTCCTTTAATGAACTACTTAGTTTATTTAACTAAGTACTTCACTTAATGAACTAGTTTAGTTCATTAATGATGGCACATGAAAATAGTTCAAACACAAAAAATGCTTGCCTTTAAAGCTTCTTGGCTCGTTAGTACGACAACATTATATATGAAATATATAAGGCAAGTTTTATGCAAAAACGTGTCATGTCATAAAATATGTCATGCATTTCTTTGTAACACGTTATTTAAATCATGTTTTTTGTAATCACTCAAAACCCGTTTTTCTCTACAATCTCCCCCTTTTGATGATTTACAAAATAACCTAGTCATGAGTTAAATTTTATTGTTCCCCCTCCAATCATGCACAAATTCAAATTTCGAACTTTCTCCCCCTTGATTTGTGCAATCAATCTCTCTCTCTCTCCTCCTTAAATCATGAATTCTCCCCCCCTTTATTTCGCAAAGTCAATCAAAAAGGCATGTAAATATGGAAAAACAATCAAATGAAATCAGCAGAAATCATGCCTAATTTAGAACGAAGATTTTCATACATGGCTTGATTTAATGCTTTAGTGAAATGTCAGCTACTTGTGCCTCAGTGCGTACGTGATCTATGACAATATCACCATTATTTACGTGATCATGAAGGAAGTGATAGCGTACTTCGATATGCTTGGCCTTAGAATGTAGAACGGGGTTCTTAGATAAGTTGATGGCACTCATACTATAACAACATATAGGAATCTTATTTACCATAATTCCAAAGTCAGAAAGTTGTTGTTTTAACCATAGTAATTGTGTACAACAAAGACTAAGTTCCATGCACTCAGCTTCAGTAGTGGATAAAGTTACGCTTGCCTGCTTTTTGGAAAACCATGAAATAAGTGAGTTTCCTATAAATTGACAAGTGCCACTCGTGCTTTTCCTATTTATTTTACATCCACCATAATCAGCATCAGTATAGGCATGCAAGTTAAATTCACAATCTTTATCATACCAAATGCCTAAGGTGGGTGTGTGCTTAATATATCGAAATATTCTTTTCACGGTATTATAGTGAGACACCTTAGGTTGACTTTGAAAACGTGCACACATACATACACTGAACATGATATCAGGCCTACTAGCATTAAGATATAGCAAAGAGCCAATCATGGATCTATATAAGGCATTATCAAAATCCTTACCATGTTCATCTTTATCTAATTTAGTTGTGACACTCATAGGGGTGGGTGACGGTTTTAAATTCTCAAAATTGAACTTTTTAATCATATCATTTATATACTTAACTTGGCTAATATGTATACCTTTACTCGTTTGTTTAATTTGCAAGCCAAGAAAGTAATTTAATTCACCAACCATAAACATTTCAAATTTCGATTTCATGCAAATTTCGAAATCTTCAACAAGTTTATGAGAAGTGGAGCCGAAAATGATGTCATCAACATAAATTTGAATAATGAGTAAATCCGATTTATCTTGTTTTAAAAATAAAGTACTATCTATATTTCCTCTTTTAAAACCATTTTCTAAAAGGAAAGTAGCAAAACGATCATACCATGCTCTAGGTGCTTGCTTTAGACCGTATAGTGCCTTCTTTAGTTTGTACACGTGATCGGGATGTTACAAATCTTCAAAACCGGGTGGTTGTTTCACGTATACCTCTTCTTGTATAAAACCATTTAAGAATGTACTTTTCACGTCCGTAAAGTTTAAAATCTTTCATGCAAGCAATAGCAAGTAAAAGTCGTATAGCTTCTAAGCGTGCTACGGGTGCAAATGTTTCATCATAATCAATTCCTTCTTATTGGTTATATCCTTGTGCCACAAGTCTAACTTTGTTTCTAACAACTTTTCCTTCTTCATTCATTTTATTTCTAAACATCCACTTTGTGCCTGTTATAGCCTTATCTTATGGTCGTAGAACCAAATCCCATACGTCATTTCTAACAAATTGATTAACTTCGTCATGCATAGCATCAGCCCAAGAAGAATCACTCAAAGCATCATGCACATTTTTGGGTTCAATTTTGAAAATCATGGCATGAAATTGATTTATTTCATCCGGATTTATTCTTCTACGTGGTCGCACACCATGAGTGATATCGCGTATAATGAGATCGTGTGGGTGATCTCTATGCCATCTTGGTTGATTATTTTCTATGTTCTCATGCATTTCTAAGTGATCATGCATTTCTAGTGTATCATGCATATCATGCGTGCCATCATCATCATTCAACACGGGTTTCAATTCAAAATCATCATCATATTCTTTATCTTTATCAATCTCACCAAATTCATTAAACTTCACATGAATGGATTCTAGAATTTGTCTAGTGATGGGATCATAACATCTATATGCTTTTGAATTTACAGAATATCCAACAAAGATGCATTCAATTGATTTAGATTCAAACTTATCTAAATTATCTTTCGTATTTAAAACAAAGCATTTGCAACCAAACACATGAAAGTAATCAATTTTAGGCATGCGATCATTTAATATCACTTAAGGCGGCTTATTTATTTTCTTTCTGATAGACAAACGATTAACTATGTAGCATGCAAAATTTACGTCTTCCGCCCACAAAAATCTAGGCAATTTGTTCTCACACAACATGGTTCTAGCAATTTCTGTAATGTCCTCTTCTTTCTTTCTACTACTCCATTTAGTTGAGGCATTCTAGGTGGCGAAAACTCGTATTTACTTCCTTTTTCTTCGCAAAATGCAATCATGTCCTTGTTCTTGAATTCACCGCCTCTATCGCTTCTAATACGTTTAACATTGAAGCCATATTGATTTTCAATTTGTTTTATTAGTTTTGTAATATCAATGGCACTATCATCCTTATGTGCAAGAAACAAAGTCCAAGTATAACGAGAAAAATCATCAACAATCACACAAGCATAATGACGTCCACCGAGAATCGTAGTGCGACTAGGACTAAACAAATCAATGTGTAATAATTCTAAAACTCTAGTCGTGCTTATTTCATTTTTTGGTTTAAGTGACTCGCGTGTTTGTTTGCCTTTTATGCAAGATTCACACAACTGAAAGTTGTCTAAATCAAGTGTAGGCAATCCTCGTATTAGGTTCTTTTGTTGGAGTTTTTCAAGTGTAGAAATGCCAGTGTGTCCTAAACGTTTATGCCACAAATTTACGTTAGGTTCATTTTACATGAAACACTTAACTTTAGCGTCTAACATATCATCCATAGAAAGTGTAAAGATGTTTCCTTCCCGTTTTCCTTTTAAAATTGTTTCTCCATTTTTATTTATTATATTGCAATATGGATGAGTAAAACACACATCAAAACCATTGTCAATAAATTGTGAAATGCTAAGAAGATTATAGGATAAGTTGCTTACCCAAAAGAGGTTGGAAATTTGAAGGGTGCGTGGGTTTCTAATTGTACCTTTTCCGATGATCTTGCCTTCATTGTTGTCTCCAAAGGTCACGGATCCACCTTTTGTGACCTTCTTCAATTTAGTGAACAAGCTCGGGTCACCCATCATGTGCCTCGAGCAACCACTGTCAAGGAACCACTTGATATATGTGTCTTTTAATGTGTGGGTTCCCTGCAATGTACAAAAGTGATTTAGGTACCCTTTAATTTTGGGTCCTTGCGAGTTAGTTATTCACCTCTTAGTAAAAGTACCTTTCGGCACCCATACTTGGATAATCCTTCTCGGTCTAGCAAATGGCAAGAATGTAGATGAATATGCAATGCAGTAGACATGTGGTGAGTGGACTTTGGGCCTTTGGCCGAGAACTCCTTTATATGCGTCATATTGAGTGCGTTTTTAATATGTCCTCGTGTTGGTGTGCATAGTGCGTGATCTAGATGGATGAAATGAATGTCGTGTATGCATCACTTGTTTCTTCTCATATCTATATGGCACATAATTGTATTTTGCATGATATGAAGAAGAAGTATGACGAGATGAGGGGAGGGAGGGTCTTTGCGTCATCTTGGACGCCGTATTTGCTTTTGGAGTGTCTACTTTCTTAGACAAGACAAACTTGTTTGGTTTAATGGATACTTCATTTGTCTCAATATATCCTAATCCGGTTTTATCGCTATCATGTTTTTGTGATAAAATAATGCGATCCAGCATGTTAGATCCCGTATCAAACTGTTTCATATTTTCTCTAAATCCGTATTCCTTGATTTCAAATTTGAAATCTCGGATTTCATTTCATTATTATGAGTGGTCAATGATGAGATCTCTGTCTTTAATGCATTAATGATGCATGCCGACTCTTCTTTTGAATCGTTTAATTGAGCGACAAGATTCGCGTTAGTAGATTCTAACAACTTCTTGTCTTCAATTAATCGTTTCTTTTCTTTCGCGAGAGTCTTGGTTATGCAATTCTAAATACTGACTGAAAAGATCATCATAAGAAGGCTCAGAGTCAGAATCAAAGTCAGAAGATACCTCGTTTGATGCTTTGGATACAAAGCATATATGTGCAGTCTCCTCTTCTGTATCAGTCTCGGAATCAGATGTATCACTCCAAGTGGAGGCCTTGAGAGCTCTTTTCCTTTGCTTAGGTTCTGAGACGAGTCTATTTTTGGTCCGATCCTTGTTAGGGTGTTTGTTTGTTTGCTTGTCCTTATTAGGACAGTCATATGATGGATGTCCAAGTTTACCGCATTCGTAACATTTAACATCGTTGTCATTTGTCTTGTTCTTATTTCTTTTAGTCGAAGTACCCTTAGGTTTGTTTTTAAATGACTTTCTCATGAATTTTCTCAAGCCTTTAGCCAATAAAATTAAGTCATCTTTGTCCGATTTAGAATCACTGTCATCTACGTGATCGGAAGAAGTAGAGACGTATTCATTTGATTTAAATGCAATAGTCTTACCTTGTTTTGATGATGATTCTGATTTCCTTATGGTGAGTTTGTTCTCATATACCTTAAGTGATCCAATTTCCTCCATCTTAATTGATTTAGTTTCTTTGCTTTCTTCTATGGCCGTTACTTTAGGGTCCCACTCGGATGGAAGGCTTCGTAAGACCTTTTGTACCCTTTCCTGCATAGAAAAGGCTTTGCCAAGAGACTCAAGAGAATTGTAAATGTTAGTCAAGCATAGATCCATATCAATGATAGATTCATTTGGCAATAATTTAAATGACTCGAGTGTGGACATAAGCATGTTGATTTTGGACTCTTTTACTTGACTAGTGCCTTCGTGTTTCATTTCAAGAATTCTCCATATTTCTTAAGCACTAGAACAATTTGAAACATAACTAGATTCACTTTTACTTAGTCCATTTAGAAGTAATTGCATGGCCCTAGCATTCATGCTCAATCTCTTTTTATCATCACTAGTATACTCTTGTTTAGGCTTAACAGCCTCTAGTGTGACTCCATCTACAGTGGATAATTTTGATGGAACAAATGGACCATCTTCTATAATGGACCAAAGATCAATATCGATAGCCATAAGGAAAAGTTTTATTCTTAACTTCCATTGAATAAAAGACTCACCGTCGAAGAAATGAGGCATTTGACTGGACATACCTTCTTGCTCGGTTTTGAAGTTTGTGGTTGCCATCTCACTTAGATCGTTGGATCCTTTTGCTGTGAGTGTTCCTGTGCTCTGATACCACTTGTAGGATCTGCAAGGCACCACTAGAAGGGGGAGGGGCTTGAATAGTGTTATGCCCCGCACCCTCCGTAGAATAATTAAAGGATAAAAGGAAATTAAATGAGATTGATGACGGTCAATGGTAATGAATTAAGAATTAAATATTAGATTAATTGGTATTTATTGAGGGGTTAAATACTAGAATTAATTAGTATTTAATTTAGAATTAAATATTAGAATTTAATTACTAAAGAAAATGATTTAAGTAAAATACAATTTAGAAATTCCAATTTCACCCCTACCCATATTAAAACTGACAGAACGTCAGTTTCTCTATTTATTCAGAGAAACTGACGCCTCCTCTCCTTAGGCGATTTGAGCAATGCTTCAACCCTAGGGAAGATTTTCAATCCATTCTTCGCTTGTTCTTCAGATCTTCTTCGAGTAATCACAGGCAAGTAACTTTCTTATGAGTTCCTATGATTTGCTTAAGAAAAAGGCCTATTCTTGATATCAAAATGGATCACCATGCAGTAGTTTCTTTCCGTGAATCTATATGTGAATTATGTGTTTTGGTTTTGAGATTTGGCCACTGTATATTGAAAATCGTTTGTTCTTGTTGTTGATTCCGTGAAATCTTGCAAATCCCAATCCCTAGAAACCCTTTTTGTTGCTATTTGTGGTTGAAGGGAGGGAGAGTGAAAAGATGAGATTTTGGGTTGGTTTTGATGGATGACTTGGGTTTTAGGCTTGAATCCGTGATTTGTACGTGAAAGGTTTTGTGTTGGTGAATTAAGTTTGGATTGATAGTGAGGATTAGGTTTGGAATGGTTGGAAGGAAGTTAGAAATCGATTGGGGTTAGATCTGCAGTTTCTGCAGAAATCGTAGAATGAGAATGCTGGAAAACGCTGACATCGATCGATCGATGTCAGAGGCTGATGTACATCGATCGATCGATGTATAGTAGAGGGAGAGACTGATGTGCTACAGTTGTACGTGGATCGATCAATGTATAGTTGGGGTGAGAGATCGATGTATCGTGATGGACATCAATCGATCGATGTGAGGGAACGACGTCACATCGATCGATCGATGTAGACTAAGTGAGAGATCGATGTGCCTCAGATGGACGTGGATCGATCGACGTCAGGGGTTGACGTCCATCTGTTTTGTGGGAAAATAAAGGAAGAAATATGGAAGTTAGGGGATCCTTTGGGTGACCTTAGAGACTTCTTAGGACCTGATCGAGGTTAGTATAAGTCTTGGAACACGACCTAGGATGATGAATTGACGGTGAGATCTTGTAGGGTATTTGAATCGGACTTCAACGTGAATGATCTAAGGGGTTAAGAACGAACGCTTGAAGCTTTGATAGGTTTCAAATGGAACGTGTGAAGAGGGTTTACTTCATTCCTCGTATCCTTAGTATGAACGTTTATGTGAGGTAGGCCTGAACATGTGTTGACACGTTTGATAGTGAGAATGGGATTGAATGATGAGAAGTTGTGCATTTTTGCATCATGGCACTTGCATTTGCATTATGATTTGATAAGAGCTGTGCCTCGGCACAGGGTATAAAGTTTGCGAAATGAGCTGTGATGTGTTACAGGGTATAAAGACAAGATGTAACCATCACAGGGTATAAAGTGAGCTGTAATGTGACACAGGGTATAAAGACAAGCTGTGGAATATTACAGGGTATAAAGTTAAGCTATGGTGCATCACAGGGTATAAAGACAAGCTGTGGCCCATCATAGGGTATAATGTTACGCGACCGGACATTATGACATGCATTGCACTGTTTTGAAAAGTATTTGCATAAGAATTTGTGACTGTGTAGTGTAGTGCATGTTTTGAACTGTCATGCATCACGTGAGTCGTTATGGTATGATTGTTTTGTAAGTGGATTATTACTGAATTGTTGATTGCTTATGAATTACTGTTCTTGTTCTGTTATGCTAGTAACCTACGTTCTTGAAATTATACAAGACATGTGCCCCTTCACCCCTTGATATAAATATTACTTATGTCTTGCCATGTGTCGATCCCGTATGTCTTATAAGCGGGATACTTGCTAGCATTTTTCGCTAAGGGTTCTACCCTGTTGTTTTGCAGATGAGCCCGAATACGATATGATTTTCATAGAGGACGATGACAAGTGGGCCGAATGGGATGCTTAGAGTTCTTATTGGGGGATAGTCGAGATTATTTCTAATTATTTCAGTTTCTTTCATTCGTTGAGGATTTAGTTGGCTGCGACCACAAATAATCTTTTGTAAACACATTACAACTTGATGTACGGATTTGATGGTTTAGATTTGTTTTACATATGTTTCCGTGCTTACTCTCTACGTCATTGATGATGTGTATTCGAGAGATGAGACGTCTTGTAGTCCTCTCAGTAGGCTACGACAGGTGCACCGGTTCGGGTCCACTGTCCGGGCCGGGGCGCTACGGGTGGTATCAGAGCCTAGGCTTCAGATCTACCTCGGAGACCTAGGTTATGTCATATAGAGACTTAAGTTATGATTTTGACCTTAAGTTGAAAAATAGGTCTAAGTACTTGATCTTAGATATAAGATGAATTGGGTTGGGTGCGTGCGAGCACGATAAGATTAATCAATAAGCGTTATCTTCCTTTTAGTTTATGAGTTTCGTCCTGTACAACGCATATGGGCTTTCAGTATTTATCTTTGAAACTACTGAATGCTAATAAGCGTTGATTTTGCAGGCAATGCCTCCCAGAAGAGAAAACCAGGGAAATGGCAGTAACGGGAACAACAATCCTCCGCCACCGCAGATGGTAGTACCACAGGCCTTGATGGACGCTATAACAGTAATAACCTCCTCCTCCACCATCGCCCCAGCACGGTATCAGGTATTATATTGGGGAGATGCGAAAGATGCATGCCCCAACCTTTGAGGGACTACTGATCCAGAGGTGTCAGAATTCTGGCTGTACGAGGTAGAGAAATGTTTCAGGCTGGTGCAAGTGCCTGAGGAACTTAAGGTGGATGTGGCCACGCCCTTACTGAGTGGCAGAGCAAATGTCTGGTGAAATGGCATCCTCCCCAAGATGACTCCCCCTATCTCGTGGAGGAATTTGTCGAGGCTTATAAGGACTATTACGTACCTGAAACTGCTATACTGGAGAAGATGAGACAGTTCGATAAGCTGGAGCAAGATCGGATGTCTATTTCTTACTATGCTGATAGATTCCATGCCTTGGAAAAATTCACGCCCATGGTGTTGGAAAACAACAGGATGAAGATGCTCAAGTTTGAGCAAGGTTTGAACCCCCGTATTCGGACGGCTATAGCGGGATCTAGTCTAAAAACTTTTGAAGAGATGTTAGATGCTTGCTATCGCATGGAAAGTGACATGCGCAGGTCACAGCCTAGAGAGGCCCATGACGATACCAGCAAGAGGCCGAGGGATGATAGGAGTGGAGGTAGACCCGGACGTTGGGTCAAGTTTCATAGAAGAGGCCAGACGGGACAGATTCAGAGGGCACCACAGCTGAGTCAACCTGATCGACATAAGACAAGTGTGTGCCCCCATTGCTAGAAGAATCATGTAGGGGAGTGTTGGAAGAAAACAGGAGCGTGTTTTAAGTGTGGCAAGACAGGTCACAGGATAAAGGATTGTCCTGAGTGGAAGCAAAAGCCACAAGGAGAAGCAGGGCCGTTGCAGCAGCAAAGGGGTAGACCCAAGCCCAATGCGAGGGTACACGTCATGACCGACGCTGAAGTACAGGAGAGCACTGACGTTGTGACAGGTACAATTTAAGTTACATCTTAGTTGTTTAAGTTGAATTTTAGTCGTTTAAGTTGAAATTAAATGTGTTATACATGAAAACCTTTATGTGCTATACTCTATGTGTTTAGGTGCGATTCTAGTTAATAAAGTGTCTGCAAACGTATTGTTTGATAGTGGACCGAGTCACTCGTTCATCTCTAAGCGATTCGTCAAAGAACTTGACTGTCTACCCGAGTGGCTTGAGACCCCCTTCAGGGTGCAGGCAGCTGGTGAACAAGTACTGGTTTCACAACACCAGTATAAAGACTGAGAATTGGAGTTGGATAGGAAGGTGTTTCCCGTTACATTGGTCCCGATTGTGATGAGGGATTTCGATGTGATATTGGGCATGGACTAGCTGACCAAGTATCATGCCAATATTGACTGCAGACTAAAGTTGGTAACTGTCAAAGATCCTGAAATGAATGAAGTGACAGTTCAAGGGAACGTCAAGCTAACCAAAGCCCCGAAGAAGATATACTTGACGGCGATTAAGGCTTGCAAGGCTTTGAAGAAGGGAGCAGAGGGACTTATGGTGTATACTTTGGACGTGAAGCAAGAAGTTCCCTCAATGGATCAGATTCCGGTGATCAATGAATTTAAAGACGTGTTTCCGGATGATTTGCGGGGAGTTCCGCCGTTAAGAGAAGTGGAGTTTGAAATCAATTTGATCCCGGGAGCGGAACCTATATCTAAAGCACCTTACAGAATGGCTCCAGCTGAACTTAAAGAGCTAAAGGGACAACTACAGGAGTTGTTGGACAAGAAGTTGATTCGTCCCAGTGTATCACCCTGGGGAGCTCCAGTATTATTTGTGAAGAAGAAGGATGGCAGCATGCGATTATATATTGATTACCGAGAGTTGAACAAAATCACCATTAAGAACAAATATCCTCTGGCAAGAATTGAGGATTTATTCGATCAACTAAAGGGAGCCCGATGGTTCTCAAAGATTGACCTTCGTCAGGGGTACCATCAGTTGCTCGTGAAAGCAAGTGACGTCCCTAAAACAGCTTTCCGGACTCGATATGGGCATTATGAGTTTTTGGTGATGCCTTTCGGATTGACTAATGCCCCAGTAGCTTTTATGGATTTGATGAACACTGTTTTCTGAGAACAGTTGGACCAGTTTATGGTGGTGTTCATCGATGATATCTTGGTCTACTCTTCTGATGAACAATCCCATGCAGAACACTTAAGAGTGGTGTTGGGGATTTTGAGGCAACAGAAGCGATATGCCAAATTTAGCAAATGTGAATTTTGGCTAAGAAAGTAGCCTTCCTCAATCATGTGATTTCAGAAGACAGGATCTCTGTGGATCCTAAGAAGATAGAAGCCATTACTGAATGGCCAAGACCTACAAAAGTGACCGAAGTCAGAGGCTTCCTAGGCCTGGCAGGCTACTATAGGAAGTTTGTTGAAGGATTTTCGACAATAGCAGTTCCATTAAGTCGCCTGACTCAGAAGAAGACTAAGTTTGAATGGACTGCTGAATGCGAGCAGAGCTTCTCCGAGCTCAAGAAGAGATTGCCCATAGCCCCGGTGTTGGCGCAACCCTCCGGCACTGACGGTTTCGTGATCTATAGTGATGCGTCCAAGAGAGGACTAGGTATGTATATCATTACAACTTATGCATTGTATATACATATGCCAGTCTTAAACTAACTTTCTGTTTATAGGTTGTGTTTTGATGCAAAATAGACGAGTTATCTCATACGCGTCGAGACAGTTGAAACCACATGAACAGAATTACCCGACGCATGACTTAGAGCTCGCAGCTGTAGTATTTGCTCTTAAGATCTGGAGGCACTATTTGTACGGAGAGAAATGTGCAGTGTTCACGGATCACAAGAGCCTAAAATATTTGTTCTCGCAGAAAGAGCTTAACATGCGACAAAGAAGATGGTTAGAATTGCTTAAAGATTACGACCTAACCATCAACTATCATCCGGGTAAAGCAAATAGAGTGGCAGACGCGTTGAGCCGAAAATCTAGTCACACCAGACAGTCTCTGTTGGAAAGGGAAATTGAGGAGTTTGGTCTCGATGTGGTGGACTCGGTGGCGAATGTTCTCACAGCTCTGTCTATTAGTCCAGACTTGGTAGATAGAATTAAAGGAGCACAGTATGATGATGCAACACTGAGAGGAATCCGCGACAAATTGTCTACAGGACTAGTAAAAGATTTCTAGTCGAGAGAAGATGGAAGTCTATGGTTCCAGAATCGGTTATGCGTACCAGATAATGATGAACTTCGGAGAGAATTGCTACGCGAATCGCATAACTCGAGGATGTCTATTCACCTCGGAAGCACAAAAATGTACAAGTACCTCAAAAGGAATTATTGGTGGATAGGGATGAAAAGAAATATCGCAGAGTTTGTTGAGAGATGTCTAGTGTGCCAGCAAATTAAAGCAGAACACCAACGACCAGGTGGTTTGATGATGCCACTTGAGATTCCTGAATGGAAATGGGAACACGTGACAATGGACTTCGTAATGGGTTTACCATGAACCCAAAGTGGTAATGACATAATTTGGGTTATCGTGGACCGATTGACGAAGTCAGCACACTTCCTATCTATGCCGCATAGTACCTCGTACGAGAAATTGGCGAACTTGTATGTGGACAACATTGTGAGTATACATGGAGTCCCCGTCAGCATTGTGTCGGACCGTGATTCCAGATTTACTTCTAAATTTTGGATGGCATTTTAGAAAGAGATGGGTACTGAGCTAAGAATGAGTACCGCTTATCATCCTCAGACGGATGGACAGTCGGAGAGGACCATCTAGACTTTGGAAGATATGTTGAGAGCATGTACTCTGGATTTTAAAGGAAACTGGGATAGTATGCTGAAGCTGATAGAGTTCTCATACAATAATAGCCATCACAGTGCAATCGACATGGCACCGTTTGAGGCTCTCTATGGACGGAAGTGTAGATTCCCGTCTTGTTGGGACGAAGTTGGGGAATGGACAATCACTGCCCCAGAATTGGTTGAGCTGACCATAGGTAAAGTGAAGATTATAAGAGAAAGATTAAAGGTGGCTCAAGACCGCCGTAAAAGTTGGACAGATTCCAAAAGGAGGCCTCTAGACTTTGAAATTGGTGAAAAAGTCTATTTACGAGTCTCACCCACGAAAGGAGTGGCGAGATTTGGGATGAAAGGCAAGCTAAGTCCTCGATGTATTGGTCCATACAAGGTGCTTGGTAAAGTTGGTGAAAGAGCATATCGGTTAGCTTGGCCTCCGAGTTTGTCGCAGGTCCATAATGTATTTCATGTGTCGCAACTGAGGAAATACATATCGGACCCGAGCCATGTCCTTGAGGCTCAACCATTGGATGTTAGAGAAGATGTCACATATGAAGAACATCAAGTGAAGATTGTGGATAGAAAAGACCAAGTTCTGTGAAAGCGCGTGATTCCGTATGTCAAAGTTCAATGGAGTAATCATACGGAGCGTGAAGCCACGTGGGAGCTTGAGGAGCAAATGAAGGAGTTATATCCATATCTTTTCCAATAAGGTACGTCAGTTCCGAGGACGAAACTTTTTGTAAGAGGGGTAGAATGTTATGCCCCGCACCCTCCGTAGAATAATTAAAAGATAAAAAAAATTAAATGAGATTGATGACGGTCAATGGTAATGAATTAAGAACTAAATATTATATTAATTGGTATTTATTGAGGGGTTAAATACTAGAATTAATTAGTATTTAATTTAGAATTAAATATTAGAATTTAATTATTAAAGAAAAGGATTTAAGTAAAATACAATTTAGAAATTCCAATTTCACCCCTACCCATATTAAAACTGACAGAATGTCAGTTTCTCTATTCATTCAGAGAAACCGACGCCTCTCCTCCTCTCCTTAGGAGATTTGAGCAACGCTTCAACCCTAAGGAAGATTTTCAATCCGTTCTTCGCTTGTTCTTCAGATCTTCTTCGAGTAATCACAGGCAAGTAACTTTCTTATGAGTTCCTACGATTTACGAAAGAAAAAGGCCTATTTTTGATATCAAAATGGATCACCATGCAGTAGTTTTTTTTCTGTGAATCTATATGTGAAATATGTGTTTTTGTTTTGAGATTTGGCCACTGTATATTGAAAACCGTTTGTTCTTGTTGTTGATTCCGTGAAATCTTGCAAATTCCAATCCCTAGAAACCCTTTTTGTTGCTATTTGTGGTTGAAGGGAGGGAGAGTGAAAAGATGAGATTTTGGGTTAGTTTTGATGGATGATTTGGGTTTTAGGCTTGAATCCGTGATTTGTACGTGAAAGGTTTTGTGTTGGTGAATTAAGTTTGGATTGATAGTGAGGATTAGGTTTGGAATGGTTGGAAGGAAGTTGGAAATCGATTGGGGTTAGATCTGCAGTTTCTGCAGAAATCGCAGAATGAGAATGCTGGAAAACGTTGACATCGATTGATCGATGTCAGAGGCTGATGTACATCGATCGATTGATGTATAGTAGAGGGAGAGACTGATGTGCTACAGTTGTACGTGGATCGATCGATGTATAGTTGAGTGAGAGATCGATGTATCCTGATGGACATCGATCGATCGATGTGAGGAAACGACGTCACATCGATCGATCGATGTAGACTGAGTGAGAGATCGATGTGCCTCAGATGGACGTGGATCGATCGACGTCAGGGGTTGACGTCCATCTGTTTTGTGGGAAAATAAAGGAAGAAAGAGGGAAGTTAGGGGATCTTTTGGGTGACCTTAGAGACTTCTTAGGACCTGATTGAGATTAGTATAAGTCTTGGGAACACGACCTAGGATGATGAATTGACGGTGAGTTCTTATAGGGTATTTGAATCGGACTTCAACGTGAATGATCTAAGGGGTTAAGAATGAACGCTTGAAGCTTTGATAGGTTTCAAATGGAACGTGTGAAGAGGGTTTACTTCATTCCTTGTATCCTTATTATGAACATTTATATGAGGTAGGCTTGAACATGTGTTGACACGTTTGAAAGTGAGAATAGGATTGAATGATGAGAAGTTGTGCATTTTTGCATCATGGCACTTGCATTTGCATTATGATTTGATAAGAGCTATGCCTCGGCGCAGGGTATAAAGTTTGTGAAATGAGCTGTGTTGTTTTACAGGGTATAAAGACAAGCTGTAACCATCACAGGGTATAAAGTGAGCTGTATTGTGCCACAGGATATAAAGACAAGCTGTGGAACATTATAGGGTATAAAGTTAAGCTGTGGTGCGTCACAAGGTATAAAGACAAGCTATGGCCCATCACAGGGTATAAAGTTACGCGACCAGACATTATGACATGCATTGCACTATTTTGAAAAGTATTTACATAAGCATTTGTGACTGTGTAGTGTAGTGTAGTGCATGTTTTGAACTGTCATGCATCACGTGAGTCGTTATGGTATGGTTGTTTTGTAAGTGGATTATTACTGAATTGTTGATTGCTTATGGATTACTGTTCTTGTTCTGTTATGCTAATAACCTATGTTCTTGAAATTATACAAGACATGTGCCCCTTCACCCCTTGATATAAATATTACACATGTCTTGCCATGTGTCGATCCCGTATGTCTTATAAGCGGGTTACTTGCTAGCATTTTTCGCTAAGGGTTCTACCCTGTTGTTTTGCAGATGAGCCCGAATACGATATGATTTTCATAGAGGACGACGGCGAGTGGGCCGAATAGGATGCTTAAAGTTCTTATTGGGGGATAGTCGAGATTATTTCTAATTATTTCAGTTTCTTTCATACATTGAGGATTTAGTTGGCTGCGACCACAAATAATCTTTTGTAAACACATTACATCTTGATATACGGATTTGATGGTTTAGATTTGTTTTACATATGTTTCTCTGCTTACTCTCTTACGTCATTGATGATGTGTATTCTAGAGATGAGACGTCTTGTAGTCCTCTCAGTAGGCTACGACGGGTGCACCGGTTTGGATCCGCTGTCCGGGCCGGGGCACTACAAATAGTGGGTGTGGAAAATGTGGGTTTTAAAATTGTTTTAAACCAAAAACCAACTTCTGAAAACAGTTTCTGTTTTCAGGACTTGTTTTGAAACGTTTTGAAAACTAGGTTGCAGATCTTCAAAAATTCTGAAATTTGGAGAACTTATAGCCTCAGATGTTTGGAGTATCTCCTAAACATTTCAGATCAAAATTCAACCTCTAACCCCTTTAAACATCGTTGATGGTCAGATTGCGCAAATCTGCCAGAAACGGTAGTCTGATTTGAAAAATTAATTCCTATTTAACCGTAACTCCAAATGCTCTGAAAATTTAATGAATAACCTCTTATTAGGTGTATATAATTGAGTTGAAACAGTTTTAAAAAATGCTTTTGGGAAGTTAGTCAAATACGTTCAAAGTCTCAACCTTTGCAAGCCTGAAAATCAGACTGCACTAATCTCAGAACTTTTGACGTTTGAATGACTTATACTTGTCCAAAAAGGTTGGAAATTAAGCCAAAAGAACCTTAAGACGTGTGGCTATGTTTCCTGAAAGTTTCATGATTTTTGAAAATCGTTTTTAGCACTTTGAATTTGCAAGACTTGTCTTGTATTTTGTTTGCTCTCTTCTTTCCTTTTTATCCATAGTGGTCGCCCCCTATAGCCTTCTCTTCCTCTTGAAAATTATCTTCTAAGTCCTTGGAAGAGTATATTGCATCATAGTGACATTTCCTTGCTTACTTGGCAACTCCTCATCGGATGATCACTAAGCTTTTGCTTACTTGACACTCTTTGATTGGATGGAAGTTGTCATCATTTGATGACTAGATAAATCTGAAAATAATCCTTAAAAACATGTGCCAATTAGCCATAAAAGTGTTACCATAATTCAAATAATAATTCCACATAATTAGCATGAGAAATAATCCCCATTTCCTTCATGAAAATCGGCCATTATGCTTCTCCACATGCTGAAATTTCAGCCTGTGTAACATTCACACTTTATTCAAATTGTTGCCAAGTTTGCATTTGATTAATTCCTTGAAAATAAAGAAGAAATAAATCATCATTTAATACATAACATTTCTACTAATTTTGGAATAAAAATTAGTCACCAAGAAGGCCATAAAACCGGCCAAGTACATTACACACATGCTGAAATTTTCATCATGTGTGATATTTGAAAATATCAGTTGATTATTTCCATAATATATTCAAAACATTGCCATACTATCTTTCAATCAATTCATATAATTCAAAATAGTAAATATGTGACAATTAAGTAGGAAATTCGGCCAGCTCTAATCAACACATGCTGAATTTTCAGCATGTGTTACAAATGTGATAAAGTTTGAAATGTTACCTTGTATAGCTCCTTCCTTTATGTCACCAACATTGTATGCTTCATTCTTGGCCAATCAAGATGCCAACAAAGCTCCACGTATGCTCCAACAAGGCTGAGCTAGGCGTGTATGATGAATGTACATGTGCTGAATTTTATTTTTGTAAACTTTGTAGAATAGTGCACATATAATTATACACATATGGTATATTCCAATCAACCCTTAATTGATTTTTCTAGAACACTTTAAAATGTATAGAGTATGTAAAACGTGTCTAGATACATGTTATATGCCATGCCAAAAATGTTCCATGTGTCGTGTTTGTAGAAAACCGAATTTTCGACGTTTGTCGATTACCCGATTTTTCTCCGATTAAATTCCAACTGTTTGCACATGTTATATATATTATGTTATACATAATATACATAAATTAAACTTTAATATTCAGCTCACATGGCTTACTAAAGTGGCGCTTACATGTGACAAAAATGTTGAATTTGAAATCTCCACAATTTGGCCTTAATTGAGGGTGATTTGTGTGTGCCAACATGGAACAATTTCATGGCTGTATATAACATGTAAGCCCACGAAATTTGTGGCTATTTTTGAAGTGTAGGGGCTGGCCATCTATATATGGAAAGTACGTGACACGTTGGAGAAGTTTCGGTATTCACCCGATACGACAATTTTTGGTTTAGAACCTCTTAACGTGTCGTAATAAATTTGCCATCACCATAACTTATATCATATGATATAAGACCTGAATATGCTCATAAATATGAGTTGAATATAGTGGTGTGACGTTAATGTACGTACGTAAAATATATAACGTGTCAGCAGTACGTTAGAATATATGTGTATGTGTCTTTTAAAAAAATCTGAATATATATAAAAACATATGTATAAAAACGTGTATAGAAGGAGAGGAGAACTTTCCATTCTTTAATTTGTTGCCTTTGTGCCTTTTCCAAATATTGCTTCCTTTAATGAACTACTTAGTTTATTTAACTAAGTACTTCACTTAATGAACTAGTTTAGTTCATTAATGATGGCACCTGAAAATAGTTCAAACACAACAAATGCTTGCCATTTGACGTAAGCTTTAAAGCTTCATGGCTCGTTAGTACGAAAACATTATATATGAACTATATAAGGCAAGTTTTATACAAAAACGTGTCATGTCATAAAATATGTCATGCATTTCTTTGTAACACGTTATTTAAATCATGTTTTTTGTAATCACTCAAACCCCCTTTTTCTCTATTGTTATGTCATCAATTATCGTGGAATATGCTTCATCATAGTCAAGCCTAGTTCTTTGCGACTTTCTAATCAAGGGTTTGGATTACAGGTCCAAATGCTTTGCGACTTTCTAATCATCGTAGTTCTGCTTAGATTGCATCTTTCTATTTTGACCAATGATTTCTGTGTCGATATTTTTCAGTTAACATTGGTTCAGGATCCTATTCATAATTTCAGATGCAATCCCTTAATCAAAACATGATCAATAATGATCATTTGTCTATCCCAATTTTCTCTTGTACTTTAGGTGCATAATTCAAAGAGATCTTTTCAAAATTATGTTCACTAGCTTTTTGGGGAGCAGCTTGTTTATTGATTTTTAGACTGATCAGTTTTTATTTCTATAGCGCTTTCAAGTTGTGAACATCTAATCTCTTGTTGAGTATTCTCTTCTGGAGTATTATTTGTACTATTCTCTTTTGAGATCTTTTATCTTTCACACCAACTGGGCGTCCACGTTTTAAACTTGTTTTAGTATATCATTGTCATGTCCTTCAGAGACATCAAGTCGAATCGGCGTGTTCATCGCCAAAACATGGGATTTTGTTATCGTTTTACTTCTTGATCGCATTGATTTGTTCGTATGTTAAGGTGAGAGAGTGAAGGAATGTTCCATGTAATTTCACGCCGTTCTTCAGGAACAGACACTTTCTCTACCCCTAAGGGCGAGAAAACTAACTCACCAAATCAATGCTGATGCATGTATAATTGCATGTCCCCAAGGTCATGTGGGTAAATTGGTCCTTAAAATCAAACATCTAGCAATTAGTTGTAAACGTTTAATAGGTGACACTGCTGAGCCATTTTAAGTGTGCACACTTGCAACTGAATGCTCAACGCCAATCTCAAGACATACAATAACCATTCAAAGCTTGGGATATAAATTCACATGTATTATAAATACTTAATAAATTTAATCGTATAATCATATAATATGGGCAAGAAGCTTGGCAAAATCTACCAGTCTTTTTGAAAGCAAACTCATATGAACAAGCAACACACACAAAATCACGAGATAATGTAATCCTTTTGTTCATGAAAGACTAGAATCTTCTGTTTCTTTAAAGAGTACACATGTCAGTGTTTGTACAATTGTATGTATCATTATTTTATCGGGTGACCAAGTCGATTATGTCATAAAAAACTTTGGATTACGAACTTCTGGTTCATCACAATATTACATTCGACTGGATGTATAGTCGCATAATATAATCCATATGAGAAAATTGGGAGTTTTTCTTTAACAAGCTTCTGGCTTGAATCATTGTCTATAGAAGTTTCATATTTCCCTCATTCGTGGTTTATTATGAACGCCATTAAGACGTATATCTTTTGAACTCAATAGTTTCCTTTCGAATTGGTGGGAAATGATGCCATATTAACCAATATATATGTATCACTCATTGATAAAATGGTTGCTTTTCTGGAGTCTTCGATCAATGTTGCAATACTCGAATTGGTACTAACATTTGCTTTTGCCAATTGAGACTCTTCTGAAGTCCTCAGTCAATGTTGTTTGTGTTGTTCCACTGTCAACTAGACATATATTCAAAACATTCATCTTGAGTAAAATTCTAATATAATGTATACGACTCTTATTATTTGATTCTAAGTATCAGGAAAAGAATAGTAAAAAAATGCCCTAATTTACTAGAATCATTTAAAGAAAATAATAATAATCATAACCGTGCAAATCAAACTTATTCAGAATAACAGTAGTGCAAATTCTAACATTATCTAATAATATCTTAATGGTATATGTTGTGTATATCTAAGTATGTATAAGTTGACAAAAGTATATATACCATGTACAACAAATGAATCACATAAAGTTATATGCATTTTCAAAGGACATACAACTCATAATTAATCATTATGCAGGAAAATTGTTTTTTGCTATCATACATCAAGGCCGGATATATTCTTTCCTAAGGACTATTTTATTTTATTATTATTTTTTAATAATAAATTATATTCAATTTCACAAAATAAAGAGTTACATTCATATATATCCGCTAATAATAATGGTACAACAAACTCAGGACTCAGGAGCTTCATCTATCCATTCAAACATTTTGTTACAAACAGATGAAGCCTTATGTTAGTTTTTGAGGTTCTGACATTACCCTACATGTCGGCTAATCCTCCTCCATAAACAAATTACGCTTCTGAACAAACTCTTTATGAATAATGATAACACCTTATATACGTAGGGAAAATGATAATACTTTTTTTTAAATGCCAGATATATCTTTTGCTTGATGAGATTTCAACCTGCAACAATCACATAAAGGTTCATACACAGTATCCATCAATGTATCATGAGCTTTGACAAATGGGATTGACCTATTCTCAAATTATTAACAAAAGTTCTTCTCAGTTCTCAATGCAGGAACATAGATTTTTACTACAATCGCATGGCCAAAGACCATGCGTGAGTGCTAATGTTAGAGTAAGCATATGATCTTGTCATATGCTATCAACAAACAGTAACGTACATTTTCACATACCCTACCATATAAACAGACAAAAAACACAGAAGCAATAAAAGTTACATATCATTCATGTATGTAGACTATTCATGCTTCGAGTATGTCATGCTTTAGGAATGTTCATTGATCATGCTTCAGGCATGTCAATTATTCAGACACGTCATGTTTCAATCAATTGTTTATGGTTCAGTCATATCTAATTATTCATGCTATAGGCATGATAACTATTCATGACAACGATTTATGCTTCATGCATATCAACTATTCATGCTTCAAACATGTCGGCTATTTACTCATGCTCGGGTATGTCGGTTATTTAGTCATGTCATGCTTCAGGCATGACAATTATTCATACTTCAGGTATATCAAATGGATCTCGGTATCAAGGATCCAAGCCATATAATTTCTTCCAGAAATGTCAAGGGTAGCGAGATCCAGTTTTGTGATGTTTGCCATGTGTCTGAGTATAAATCAAATTTATCAGAAAATGATATATCCACTCAAAACTACAGGTTTGAGTTAAACGTTATATGCTTCTGGCATAATATGCTTCAGGCATAAGTACGATACAGACTATTACGTAATTAAAAATTAAAATACCATAACAACTACATGTCAAAATATTCATGCTTCAGGCATGTCAACTATGCATGCTTTGGGCATGTAAAACGATTCATGCTTCGGGCATGATAAAACGATTTATGCTTCGGGCATAATAACAATTAATGCTTTAGGCATGTTAACAATTCATGCTTCGGGCATGATAAAATGGTTCATGCTTCGGGCATGATAAAACGATTCATGTTTCGGGCATGATAATAATTAATGCTTCAGGCATGTTAACAATTCATGCTTCGGGCATGATAACAATTAATGCTTCAGACATGTTAACAATTCATGTTTCGGGCATGATAAAACGATTCATGCTTCGGGCATGATAACAATTAATGCTTCAGGCATGTTAACAATTCATGCTTCGGGCATGATAAAACCATTTATGCTTCTGGCATGATAACAATTAATGCTTCAGTCATGTTAACAATTCATGCTTCAGGCATGATAAAAGTTTATCTATATGGCTGCAAGCCATATACTATTCTTCTTCTTTCAAAATAAATCTAGACTTCAGGCTAGATTAGTTCTTTTATAAATATTTCGAATATAAGATAGAAATAGGTAACAACAGAAACACAACAAATGAACAAATCATAATTCTGAAAATTTTTGGCAGAAAACTCATTCTCGGAAATTACCATTTCGGCCAGAACTAGGAGTGCCCAGACCACATCTCCATCGTTCAAAACATACCTTTATGTGTTAGGAGTAACCTGCCAAAATTTGGTGATGATCCAACGGTGGATGACTTGGAAAATTCAGTTTTTCTGGATCTGCGCACGGCTGACGGCACCTGCGAAATTTTAAGGATGTTCTCATTCTTTTCATTCTTTCTCTAATACTTTTCTTGACTACTTTTTTTGTTTCTTTGTAGCAATTCGTGCTGATAACGTGTTATAAACTCAAGCAAGAATATAGTAGAGAAGAGAAAAGAGAAATTAGAGAACTTTGTATCTCAATGTGTGTTTTTCATATATGATATGTGGTCCTATTTATAGGACTCATGGAGTGAAGATAAACTTGGACAAACCCTTTGGATATCTATATATAATCTGATATACATGTTATACAAAAGATATAATACTTTGAATATCCACACCTAATATGATCTCTATCTCTACAATGTATATCAACATCATGATTATCCTTGAGATTCCAATATATTCATAACAAACATCACCTATTTTTATCTTTTTTTTGCTATCTCTAGAGAATCTATTGGAACCGGATTAGGCATAATATTACGTTTTTAAAAATAGAGCAACTAAAATCTTAAAAAAATTAGTCGTCAAACTATTGTCTATGAAATTCTTTAACTAAAAGATAAATATGATTTTTCTCTAAGTTAACGATAAATTAACTTTTGACTCCTTTCATTAGGAGAAAATCAGAGATATGCTAAACCATATGAAATCAAAAAGTAATTTTATGCCTATTTTATAGTTAACTTATAACCAAAGAAATTTCTTAGCACTAAAACACACGAGAGGTGAAAGTTGAAAATTAATTAGAAAAAGTTTCAGGTGTGTTTCGTTAAAAATGTGGGTAAGTTAAGATAATTTTTCTTGGTATTTTATTCCGAAGAAAAGGAACTTTTTATTGATCATAGAAAGACAAATGTTACATGACAGAACAGCAAAATAGTTACACAAATGAAGCCATATTGAAATCTAGAGCTCTATCTGCCCTGAACCACTATAAAAGACAAACTTCTTGCTCGATGAACAATATCATGATAAATAGCTGAAGGTAGCGGGAGACGAACTACATTGTCATGCACAAGTTGATTGCGCCAATGCCATATACTATATAATGTTGTGCGAAAATATACCACCAGTCTTCCTCCAAGTTGGAGTTTTGCCAAGATTCCTACAGATTTATGCGTACCCATTCATTGATTGCCTGGGGTTGACGAAACCTCACCATAGCATCAGGACGAAGCAACAGGTGCCAAAGACTAGATGCCCACCAGCAATCTCTCAGAATATGAATAGTATCCTCCTCGCTTTGTTTACATACCATGCACCGGGTGTCATCTTGTATGCGCCGCTGATGAAGAAAAGAGGCTGTAGGTAGCAATCCCATGCACACTTTCCATAAGAAGACATTGAAGCATCCAGGTCCTTTCATTGCCCAAATAGCATCCAACATTTGGCTTGGTTGCGGCAGAGATCCTGAAATTAAGTAGCCATAAGCACTAGAAACCGAGAATTTGCCGGATCTTGTACAATGCCAGCAAAATTCAAAGTCTGAACCGTCCACGCCCACGTCCAAAGTAACGCATTCATGCAAAATCGGAACAGTGGGCACAATGTGTTTCCATAGAGCGGAAGACCCACTTGGTGCTTTGCCAAGTAACAAATTACCGTATTTACACTGGAAAACACGAACCCATAACACATTCGGTAATGTTAACACTTTCCAACGCAACTTGAGAAGCATGGCGATGTTCATCTCACATAACCTTTAATGTTTAACCCGCCCATATCCTTTGGCATGCATATGGAATCCCAGGAGCACCAATGTAATTTACGTTCGCCAGCTGTTTCTCCCCATAAAAAATGCCGTGACAACTGAACAACTTCATCAATTAGTGCCACGGGCAACCGCACAGTTTGCATGGCATATATCGGTATCAAAGATAGTACACTTTAGACCAAGACGTACCGCGATGCCATTGAAAGAGTTTTTGCCTGCCAAGTGGTTAGTCGCGCACGAACTTTGTCGACAATAAAACCATATGCTCTCCATCCACCACGTCCAAACAACAACGGCATGCCCAGGTAAGAACCGAACTCGGTGGTGGTGCTAAGGCCCAGGCGTGTAAAAAAATTAGGGTGGAAATGTGTCGCACAATTTTTTGAAATCAAAACTTGTGATTTCTTAGCGCTAATGGTTTGTCCTGATATTCGACAAAAGTCAGATATAATCTCCTCCATCACACAACTTTGTTCTTCCATAGCCATACCACATAAGATCAAGTCATCCGAAAAGAATAGATGGGATATATCTGGACCATTACGAGACAAACGGACGGGTGCCCACTGGCCTTCTTGGACAGCCTTATGTATACTTGTGCTAAGAACCTCCATACAAAGCAAAAATAAAGATGGGGTTAAAGGATCACCTTGACGTACACCACGTTGTGGTTGGAAAGGTTCTAACGGTTGACCATTCCATAAAAAGTGATGCAGTCGTGTGAACATGATCATGTCAACCATAGCATCGTTGAAACCAATTTTCTCTAGTATAGCTCGTAAGATGGGCCAATGGACCTTATCATATGTCTTTTCTAAATCCACCTTAACTGCCAAAAAACCTCTTTGCCCTTGCTTTTTCCGCATAGAATGAACAAGTTCTTTGGCTACTATGATATTGTCAGAAGCTTGTCTACTCGGGGTAAACGCGCATTGTAAAGGTAAAACTAGTTTCCCTATCACACTCTTTAGAC
The DNA here is from genome assembly GCA_036186865.1 of Eustoma russellianum. NCBI lineage: Eukaryota > Viridiplantae > Streptophyta > Magnoliopsida > Gentianales > Gentianaceae > Eustoma > Eustoma russellianum. The sequence goes on from AP025063.1 coordinate 7,284,470, forward strand.
GATTTTCAATCACCTTGGATATCAATTTAACGATCATATTAGACAATGCAATTGGCCGGAATTGTGTCACATCTTTAGGCGGAGAGTATTTAGGAATTAAAACAACCAAACTTTTATTCATCTCAACTGGGAAACCCTCCGTCGGAACGAGTCTAGAACAAACTCGATAACTGAAGTCCAACCACCACCTAATTCTTCTAAAAAATACAGGTGATAATCTATCCGGGCTTGGGCCCATTTGGAATAGAGCATCCTCAATCTCAGATGCATGCACAGGATGATTAATCCAATCTTTATCAGCTACACTAAAGGTAGAGATGTTAATATGACTAGTATGAAAGTCGGGTGGGGTGGATACCAGGAACAACCGTTTGAAATGATTTTGGATTGTTGCTTGTAGGATAGAATGATCATCCGTCCATACTCCTCTTTCATCCTTTAGTCGCACAATCATGCTGAAACTCCTCCGTATTGCCATAGAGGTGTGGAAAAACTGTGTATTCCGTTCTCCATCACACAACCATTGTAAATTGTTTTTTTGCTGCCAAAGAAGTTCTTACTGTTTCAAGATATTGTCATATTCATTCATCAATTCCTGTTGAAGGTTGGCCAAAAATGTCGACGAACAATCGATCGGAGCCTTCTGGATACCATCAAGTCGAGCCACATAGCGGCGCCTTCTACCCGATATGCTGCCGCCACAGTGCAGGGAAAATTGTCCGTATGTACTTTCCATGCCTCCTTCATAAAGTTTGGGAATTCTTTATGCTGTAACAAAACATGCAAGGAACCGGAAAGGCCGCTATGAGGGTATGTGTGGCCGTGAAGAATGAAGATCAAGCAAGAGAGGGTGATGATCTGAGGAAATACGGGTAAGATGATGCACAACTGCTGTACCAAATTTAGCTCGCTATAAGTCATTAGACCATGCCTGATCTAATCGATGTTCTATAAGAAAATGACCCAACTGGCCATTAGATCACGTAAAGCGAGGTCCAACATACTCGACCTCAAACAAACGACACAAATGAACCATCCTGCGCATATGGTCAGCACCACAGCCGTGAACCGGGCGGCCCCCTCTCTTATCATCTTGTCGGATGGCCTGATTGAAGTCTCCAATAAGTAACCAAGTGATATTCACGTGTGGAGCCATATGTTCTAAATATTCATGTAAAGTGTCGCGAAGAGCTGTAATTGGGGAAGCATATACGAGAGATAGAATCCAAGAGATGGATCTGGCCACCAAGATGCTCACATTAATTTTTTGGGCCGTAACACTAATAACAGAAGCAAAAATCCTTTTGTCGTTCCAAAAACACCATAGACCTCCTGAAAACCCACGTGCTTCGACTGCAGCAACATGTGTAAAATATGATCGTTGCAGGATAGCATGAGCCCGTAAGCTGGGAACCCGAGTCTCTATAAGAAACAATATATCTGGCTTGTGATCCTGTATGAGAGATCTAATTCGCCTACCAGTGTTGGAGGACCCCGCCCCTCTTACGTTTCATGCAAGGATCCGCATAGATGAAATTAATTTAATATAGACTGACCATCCACGTGGTCATCTACATTATTACTATCCATTTCAATATCACACTGAACACCATCGGTTACATGACGAGTTATCTCGAGCATACATAAACTGGCGTCGTTGGGGGGGGGGATACTGCTTTGTTTGATCCGTAACTGCATGAGTAGGCAGATGATTCCCATCCGGCCGAATGTGAGCTGGCCGAATTTCTTCTCGCTGGCTAGTATGGTCAGGTGGTTTAGTGTTAGTAATATCACTCAGCGGGTGATGCAGAATTTGCTTGGACTTGGAGGAGTTGGGTAATGAAGGCCACTGATTCATCCCAAGGTCAAAAGTGTTCCCTTTCAGAGGAAGAGTAATCTCCTTGGTTGAATTTTGAGATGTTCGGACGGTTAGACCTCTTGAGGCTGGCAGCCTGAGCCTTGGGGCTTCCTTAAGAGGAACCCCTTTGCTTCGACGTTCTCGTTGTTTGGGTTGTGATGTTTTGGATACTATGGTAAACTGAACTGCAGGCCCTTTGTCCTGTATGCGTCGGATACTAGTAACAACGGGATCAGCAAGTTGAGAGGACACAAGCACATCATCATCAACAGCGATCAGGCCATATCGTGAACCACTATGCATTGTTTTACTCGCATGTGTGGCTGTACCTTTGTTGCCGAGATTTGCATCCATGTCAGCGGTACTCTGGCTATCTAATTTCCGGGCACTAGTGACCCTTTTACGTCTATTACTCCATACCATCATCCACAGTCCATAGGGGTCAGCGGGCATCTGCGGCTTAGCGGGTATTTGAGGACCAGTGGACGGTCCAGCCTCAGTTGCCAACAGATGAACACTCTTCTCTTCTATGGCCATAAAATCCACATGTGAAGCAAATTAACTGGAGGTTTTCATACTCCACTGTAAGTTCAAAGCTATTCAAGGTTACCATAGATGTTAGTAGTTTCTGTAAATCAATCTCGACGCATACACGAGCATACTTACCACAGGAAACTTGCATGGTATTACCGTCGATCCTTATAGCGTGACCTAACTTGTTTTCGATACACATAAGAACGTTCACGTGAAAGAACTCAAGAGATAACCGAAGAATACGTACCCATACAAGAGTGGAATTGATCACATTCGAAGAAGGGTGAAAGCCGGGCCGCAGCTTTGTAACCATTAGATAATGTCCCTGAATGGTTCAGGGACCATCTCCGAGAGCATGTCGATAATCATCTCTGGAGAAGAAGCGAACTACAAAGATTCCACCTTCAAGATCAACAATGTCTAAATGATGTGAGGAGGACCACATTTCGGATAACCTCTGCGATATAACCCCAAAGGATATGTTGAGTCCTAGTGGCTTCACAACTAGAGCCCGCTTCCATGGTCGCCACAATTGTTGCCATTCGTCGGGTGGGATCTCCACAACCACCTTGCCTGCCCCTACTTGCTGTAGGCCATCAGCCATGGAGTCGACAGTGAAAGGATGGTCATCCTCGTCAATCTCCGTATCCTCATCGTCACCAGTATATATATTGGCTTCAAGATGTTGCATGTTGGCATTTGATTGTTTCAATAAATCTACCCAGGCGTTACCCTCATGCTGAGACGATCCACCAAGAGAGGGTGGAGCAAACTGCTTGCCGTTTATACTTCTTTACACTTGATCCACCTTTTCAGGACTGCGTTCTGGCAGGTCCTCTTCCATCTCACTGGCAACGGTCACTGGAGATGGAGCTGTTACAGACCGCTGCTAGGATTACGGAAGTACAGGGTACGTGATCGCAAGAGAGCAGTCACGCGAGAGAGCAGTTCCTACAAGCTAGAGACCGTTTTTCACTAAAAAAACGGTCTCTAGCTTGTAGGAACGGCTCTCTCGCGTAACTGCTCTCTCGCGTGACTGCTCTCTCGCGTAACTGCTCTCTTGCGATCACATACCCTGTACTTCTGTAATCCTAGCAGCGGTCTGTAACCGCTCCTTCTCCGGTGACCATTGCCGGTAAGATGGAAGAGGACCTGCCAGAACACAGTCCTGAAGAGGTGGATCAAGTGCAAAGAAGTGTAAAGAAATATAAATGGCAAGCACTGTTTGCTCCACCCTCTCCTGGTGGATCGTCTCAGCATGAGGGTAATGCCTGGGCAGATTTATTAAAACAATCAAATGCCAACATGCAACATCTTGAAGCCAAGATATATACTGTTGACGATGAGGATACGGAGATTGACAAGGATGACCATCCCTTCACTGTCGACTCCATGGCTGATGGCCTACAACAAGTAGGGGCAGGCTAGGTGGTTGTGGAGATCTCACCCGATGAATGGCAACAATTGTGGCGACCATGGAAGCGGCTCTAGTTGTGAAGCCACTAGGACGCAACATATCCTTTCGGGTTATATATCGCAGAGGTTATCCGAAATGTGGTCCTCCTCACATCATTTAGACATTGTTGATCTTGAAGATGGATTCTTTGTAGTTTGCTTTTTCTCCAGAGATGATTATCGACATGCTCTCGAAAACGGTCCCTTTCAGGGACATTATCTAACGGTTACAAAGCTGCGGCCCGGCTTTCACCCGTCTTCGAATTTTTCTTAGTATTTTTACACAGACGTTCAATCTGGTGAAAGGTTATTCTTCAAAGGGCAAATAGTCTATAAATTTTTCATGTGTTCTATTTCAGTCCAAACCTAATTTGGACACTGAAACGGCGCATCAGCTGAATTTTTTTCCCTCACAACAATACTATTTATTTGGTCTAGGAGGACGATAGTTTGAGCTTTTTTTAATTATTGCAACCTTCAGTTACAACGGAACATACATTTAATACATGAGGAGGAAGTTTGTGCCTTACCCACTATAACGCATTATTGAAAAATTAGTAATTTACATGAAATGTTGTTTACGTAAGATATTAATCACATATTTACTTTATAATGCACTCTAGTAGCCTAATAAAATTGCCTTAGACCAGCAAGCGCAGTATTGCACAGTTTGTGTTACAGACATGCAAGCACCGTGTTTCCCTAAAAATACTTAGATACGGCTCCAAAGTCTTGCAGGACATATAAATACACCAATTGAGCATGGCTGCTGGAGCAATCACACAACAATACCGTGGTATGAATGAACATCAACGTCCGTGCTCTCTGTTGCGCCTCATGTTAGACGATTTGTCCGGGGAAAGGTTACTCTAATCCATTCCACAAGCCTCTAATGGTATGTACGAGATCCTCTAATATCGTCATCAGTACAGATCCAACCTAGCAACAAAGTACACAAATCCCTCCACCTGGACGTATTTTACCTAGGTTCTATCCTTGCAAGAAGTTCATCATCAATCTGCAACCCGAATAGAATCGTTATGTCCTATAATGTGATAGTCACTTCACCCACCGATAGATAAAACGTATAGGTCTTATGTCTCCATCTTTCGGCAAAAACCGTCATCAATGCATGACCAATCTTAATTCTACTACAAGTAATAGCTCCCTATAATCCTACCGTTTCCATATATGGTATGTACTTAAATATGATGTCGGAATCCTCCTTATACATGTTTACTCTACGTATATTATTCGATGTCTTATAATTATCATTACTCCGAAAATAGAGTGTCCTATGAAATGTCTGAAGAGTTAATAAGTCAGGAATCTCAGGCATAAACTCCTCCATATGTCCTGTACCACGGCCACTACCACTAGCATGTGACGTCATAATTACACCTATTTATCTAATCACGTAACTTCTTAGGCGCGACTGGTAGTATCGTTTAGGGTCTCCTTGAACGACACTGTCAGTTGAGTCTTAGTTATTTTAGAAAATTTCTAATTCGTACCATATTTTAGATTTTTTTTAGAACTATGATAAAATTTGAAATTTCTCGACTTTTCTCATTATTTCTTTTGTCCAAGGCCATGCGTTTTTCTTTTTCGTTCTTGAAATATGACCAGTTGAAAAATAGTACAATAGAAGTGATAGATATATGAATACCTTGCATCTCATTTCCAAGCCTTCGACGCCTGCTATATAAGACTTGATAACACGTTTATGACTGAATCTTTTTAGGATGAAAACATCTACAGCATTGACATATAAAAAAAGAAACATGGAATAGAGAAACTAAACAGCTCTATATATATATATATATATATATATATATATATATATATATATATATATATATATATTATTTTTCTCGTCCATACATTGGATTTCCTTCGATTCCTAAAACTATATAGGCGTCCATATTCACTTGTTTTCGATCTGTACCTTTTGGTAGTTTTTTTGTAAGTTTTTTTTTATTTTAATTTTTTTTTGTGCATAACAATGAACAAAACCCAAAAAAAAATTATTCAAAATATACAAAAAGAAACCAAACATACAAACTTGGAATTCAGTAAATGGAAACTCTCATTCAGTATGAAAAACTGGAGTATTAAAAATCGAATAATGGTCTGAAAAATATATGACGGAAAAACCCTTGTTAGAAACGAAACTTTCACGTAGTTTTCATAAACATTATTGGCCCAACATTAGTGCCCTGAAACCAAATACCGTTTAGATTCGCAACTTCACAGTAAACTATGGCAACACGTCTAGAATTGGGCATTAGTGATGTACGAATGAAATGTTTATTGATCCTCATGGATATTAGTGCATGTCATTGTCGTGCTTTTTCCAAACAGATAAACTCCATTAACACGCCAGATACTTGTAATCATACAATTTGTAATCATATTATTTATTGTGTTATTTTTATTGTGTGATATTATACATGTATTCAACACTTGTTAGAAAAAACTGCAAACACGAGATTACTGACAAAATCACCATCATCATCATACAAGATGATTAATTTCAACAAATTCAATCTATCATCATCTAGTTAACAGCATGAATCATCAAAACAAACAAACAACAACTTAAAACAATCAATAGAATTTAAATTATGCGATTGGCGCCAAATTACGCCAAGAAAGGAAAACTGCCGAACACTTGGAGAAGAAGGAGAGAGAAGAATAGGTGGCAGTTGTTTCATTCATTTCAATTGAGAATTTTTTGTTACAAGCTTTATATACAGATACAAGTGATTAAACACGTGTCATAATGCTGAATAACCGCTAAGTCAGCTGACTGCAGTCGACTATCACCACTGCACACACGCTCTTCTTAGTTGCCGTGTTGGCAGCTGTGTTGTGAAGTTTCTGCAGCAGTTTTGTGCCTTCTCCTTGATCCATCAGCTAGCTAATCCACCAGTCACGTCCTACCTTGAGCTTGATCTGCGTAATTCAGTAGCCTTTGAGCTTCTTCCTCGTGCCAATGCAGCTCCCTCTTCCTGCTCTGTTCTTGCCCGATGCTAACCTTCAAGTTCACCACGCCCTCAAACCTGACTTCATGTAGACTTCACATAATTCTATACTAGAAGTCATATTTGTCATCCTACTATGATCCAAGGCCTTCGTACATAAGTCAACCAGCTGCATCTGTGTGTCAATTGCCATGGGCTTGATAACTCATGCCATGAACTTATCCCTCTCTATATGGCAATTAATCTCCATATGTTTTGTTCTTTCATGAAAGACTGGATTTTCCATAATGTAGATGACACTCTTGTTATCACAGAACAACTCCACAGGCTCCCTTTGTTTAATATTCAGATCTTCCATCAGATTTAGCAGCCATTGTAAGTCGCATGTAGTTGTAGTACTATAAAAAAGAACCAAAATTCCAACAGTAGTGATTAATAGTGACATAATAGAAGTAAGTGGGTCTATCAAATAACCCAATTCTAAACAAAAATCGTTATTAATGATCCAAGACCATACATATTGATAAATAGAATTGCTATTTATTTGTTGAATAGACAGATTGGTTGAAAAAACCATGACTATACTTAATAATAAAAC
>AP025063.1:7291911-7408947 GCA_036186865.1 Eustoma russellianum
TAGCACTAGTAACTAATCCTAACATTGAAGCACTGAAAAAACTCATATAAGTGAAAAATTTCAAATAGGATTGATCATGAGCCATATAATTATCACTATAAAAAAGAACCAAAATTCCAACGGTAGTGATTAATAGTGACATAATAGAAGTAAGTGGGTCTATCAAATAACCCAATTCTAAACAAAAATCTTTATTAATGATCCCCAATTGAAGATGCCCTTTTGGATAAAGCTGTTTCTGCTTCTGCTTTCCCAGCACCCTCTTTCTATCCTCAACTCTATCGCGAAGGAGAGGGCTCTATACTCTGCTTCAGATGATGATCGTGAGACAGTACTTTGCTTCTTTTCTTTCCAAGAAATCATGGAATTTCCTAAAAACATGCAGAATCCAGTGATGGACCTACTAATTTCTGAGCAACCTCCCCAATCAGAATCACTAAACTCATTAACTTCAACTCTCCTTGACTTGGAAAGAGCAAGCCTTTGCCTGGTGTACTCTTAAGGTATCTTAATAGCCTATGTGTAGCGTTAACATGATTTTCTGTAGGTGTGTCCAACAACTGAATAGTCAGCTGCACAGTGTATGAAATGTCTGGTCTTGTAATAGTCAAATAAAGACGCTTGACTATGGTCCTCCTTTAACTTCCAACATCATGCACTAGTGGAGAATCAATGTGTTCTAGTTTTAGGTTTTGCTCCATATATGTCTTAGTTGGCTTAGATCCTAAATACTCACTGTTGCCTAACACTTCAAGCACATACTTCCTTTAGCTCAACATGATCCCCTCTCTGACCTGACTACCTCTAAGCCAAAGAAAAACCTCAGTTCACCAATACCTTTGATGCTAAACTCCAAGTGTAAAGCAGTTTTGAGGGACTGAATCTCTGAGAGGGGGTCACTAGCTAGGATAATATCATCCACATAAAACTAAAAGTACAAGAAAAAAGGAAGCAGTCTGCCTTGTGAACAGGGTATAGTCATGCTTGGATTGCTAACAACCTTGAGAAACCAGAAAACGAGTCAAATTTTCATTTCCACTTTCTACTGGCCTGCTTAAGTCCATATAATGACTTGTTGAGCTAGCAAACAATGTTACAGGGAGCAGAGAGACCTTCAAGAACAACCATGTAAATGTCTTGGTGCAAATCGCTATGCAAGAAGGCATTGTTAACATCCAGTTGGCGTAGATGCCAATTTTTAAGAGCTGCAAGAGAAAGAACCATCCTTACATTAGTCATCTTGGCTACAGGACTGAAGGTATCATTATAGTCAACACCTAACTATTGTTTGTAGCCTTTAGCTGCCGTGGGTGCCTTGTATCTGTCAATACAGCCATCAGACTTCCTCTTAATCTTATATACCTATTTGCAACCAATAGGAGTTTTTTCAGGGGGCAAAGGAACCAAGGCCCAAGTGTCATTGGCCTCAAAGGACGGCAACTCCTCCTGCATAGCTATCTGCCACTCAAGAACCTGTGATGCTTGTTGATGATGAGAAGGTTCCTGTTGCAAACTAATATTGAAAACATAGGAATTGTATTCAAGAGTTAGTGAATCATAAGACATGTAAGGCTCAATAGGGTAAGGAGTAGAACCAATGGAGGAACAAGGGAGAAGGCTCATTTGATGGTAGTAATAGTCCTTTAGATAGCCAAAAGGTTGCCTATGTCTCTGAGGCTTCTTATTAGAGTGGGTAAGGGTAAGGATGGTGTAGAAGAAGCAGATTCTTCAGGAACCATGGGATCAACAAGAGGACTGTGTGTAACAGGCTGAGTAAAAGGTGTAGCTATATGCTGTGGAATAGGGGTAGATGTAAGATTAGGAGTGTTAGGTGGTGCAACAGAAGGTTGAAGAGGATCATCAGTGATAGGGTTAAGAAAGGAAGGCATATCAGGCAATGGTGACAAGTTGAAGGAAATAGAAGGAGAGGAGTTTGTATCATTGGAGGGAAAAGGAAAGATATGTTAATGGAACTGAATTCCATGGAGACAAAGATGTTCTTGATGCTCAAGTCTTGAAGTATGTAACCCTTAAAAATAAGAGGAAGACCAAGGAAAAGGCAGACATGTTCTTGGTGCTCAACCCCCCTCCCCCATCTAATTCAAATAACCCTTCCCTCCCCCACTTTTTTATGAGAAGGTCAATGAAGGGGGTTTTCATGGAGGATCGGCACTGCAAAATTCTGATCCTTATTTGAACGTTATTTTTCTGTCAGAACCCGATATCAGAAATCATATGGTTTCAACAATTTAAGAGAAGAAAATACTTGGCACTAAGAACAATCCACCGTAACCCCGATCCAAGAACTTAGATTGACGTAAAATTGAATTCTTTTAATCTAATGTGTATATATAGTGATATCTTCATTATATATGTGTGTATGTATATATACATACATATATATATACATGTATATGTATTGTCAAAAACGAATCACAAACTAAGAATTAAGCAATGCGCAAGAGAAAGCACGGATCAAAACAACTAAAGCTGGAACAATTTGTGAAAATTCAGAAATGTCGCCAAAGGTGCGCTCAACTTTGAACAGAAGGAATCCTGAAGATATTTTTGATTTCTTCTACACACTTCTTATTTACAACCATTGTAAAGTATTTATACTAGCTATAGAACTAACTAGAACGAAAATGGCACGTGTAAACTAAGCGTTGATCTGCTATGGCACGCACACAGTAAACTTCAGTCGCGCCAGAAATATGCCAAAGGCAGACAGCGTGCCAAACTCCTCTGCTGGACCAACTGCTCTCCATCCTCGTGCCAACCGTGCCAAGAGCTTTAACCTTGGCGTGCCAGGTACCGTGCCAAGCACACCTGACCCGCTAACCTCCCATGCCAGCAAACCAACCTCTGCAACAAGCCTCTTAGTCTGATCTGATGCACCTTCTTTTCTGCTTTCTGAGCTCATCATCTTCAACACCCCCCCTCAAATCTGACTTCCTATAAATGTTACACACTCCCAAGGCTGAAGTCAAGAATTGCAATCTGCTAGAGCTTAAGGCCTTTTTAAACAAATCTGCCACTTGAAAATCTGTCCTAATGGGCATTGGTTTGATTACACCCTCTTGAAACTTGTCTATGACAACATGACAATCCACTTCTATATGCTTGGTCCTTTCATGAAACACCGGATTTTCAACAATATAGATAGCACTTTTGTTATCACAAAACAGCTCCACAGGTTGATCCTGAACCACCCCTAGATCTTTCATGAGATAAAGCAACCACTGTATTTCACAAGTAGCTGCAGCAAGTGCCCTATACTCAGCTTCTGAGGATGATCTTGATATAGTGGACTGCTTTTTAGCTTTCCAGGATACTAAGGCATCACCAAAGAACATACAATAACCTGTGATGGATCTCCTTGTCTCTGAGCAACCACCCCAGTCAGAATCAGCATATGCCTTAAGCAACCTTGATCCTAAACTAGGAAATAACAGGCCCTGTCCAGGACTTCCCTTCAAGTACCTTAGCAACCTGTTTACAGCCTTCATATGCAACTCTGTAGGGGTGTCCAAAAATTGACTCAATTGCTGAACAGTATAAGATATGTCAGGTTTAATGATAGTGAGGTATAAGAGTTTACCAATAAGCCTTCTGTACTTTGGCACATCAGAAATCAAAGGAGAGTCATTATGCTCAAGCTTTAAATTTTATTCCATGGGAGTTACTGCAAGCTTAGCACCCAAGAATCCTATTTCTTCTAATAGTTCCAGTGTATATTTTCTCTGGCATATCATGATCCCCCCTGAGACCTTGCCACCTCAAGGCGCAAAAAATATTTGAGGGTGCCCAAGTCCTTAATCTGAAATGCAGAATGAAGATGGTCTTTGAGACTTTGTATCAGAAGCAAAGAATCACTGGCAAATATTATGTCATCAACATAAACCAACAACACTATGAAGGAACCTGAGCACTTCTTTGTAAACATATTATAGTCATTCTTGGACTGTTGAAACCCCTGAGGTAACAAGCAACAAGTGAGCTTCTCATTCCACTGTCTACTTGCCTGTTTAAGGCCATACAAAGACTTCTGAAGTTTACAAACAGCATTAGACATAGGTGACTCAACTCCTGGGGGTAAAGTCATATAAATTTCTTGATGCAAGTCACCATGCAGGAAAGCATTATTGATATCAATTTGGTGCACATGCTAGTTATTGACAGCTGCCAAAGCCAGAAGCAGACGGACTGAAGTCATCTTAGCCACAGGAGAAAAAGTGTCCACATAGTCTATGCCCGGCTGTTGAGTATAGCCCTTGGCTACAAGCCTAGCTTTATACCTTTCCACCGTGCCATCAGCTTTTCTCTTTAGCTTATACACCCATTTACAACCAATAGGCTGTTTGCCAGGTGGCAAGGGAACAATAGTCCAAGTATGGTTGGCTTCCAAGGCTGCTAATTCAGTCTGCATAGCCTCCTGCCAAGGGACAGAAATGACTGCCTGTTGATAAGTAACAGGTTCTTGATCCAGGCTGAGATTAAGAGTGTATGCTTGATATGCAGGGGACATGCCTTCAAAGGAATGATAAAGTTATATGGGATAAGGCGTGGAAGATGAGGCTAGGGACTAACAAGAGGACTGAGGAGAAGAGGACAAACCATAGTAATAGTCCCGCAGGTAGGAAGGAGCATGCCTGGGCCTAGCAGGTCTGTGATCCAAAGCCTCAGGTGAGGTTACCTCAGCAGGCATTAAGGGAGGCAAATGTACCTGCAAATGTGTAACTGGTATCTCACAAGGTGCAGAGGTATTATCACTGGAAGAAGCAGAAGCTGGCTCACTTGAAGGCATCTCAGAAGTTAGCGACTGAGAAACTTCTGGAGTGAGAGGAATAATGTGCAAAGGGTTGATCTGAGGAGGAGTTTGAGTAGAGGAGGTAGGATGGTCTGCCAACCCCTGAGTCATAGGAACTGAGGATGCTGGCACTGGCGTAGCATCAGAAAATGGAAAAGACTCTTCATGAAACAAAACATCTTTTGAAACAAATACTGACTTATCAGCAATGCTTTGGACAATATACCCATTTATATTCATGGGTATGCCAAGGAACACACAGGAAATAGACCTAGGCTCAAACTTTGGTTTCTGTGGACTAGTGTCACAAGCAAACGCTAAACACCCAAAAACCTTCAAATGACTGTATGTGGGTTTCACACCATTAAGCACCTCATATGGAGTCCTATGCTGTAGAACAGGAGATGGGATAAGATTTATCAAGTATGTAGCATGCTGAAGACAAAAACCCCAATAGGATATAGGTAAGGAAGCAAGGAATCTGAGAGCTCTAGCCACAACAAGTAAATGTTGATGTTTCTTTTCCACTACCCCATTCTGTTGAGGAGTGTAACTACAAGTAGTCGGATGAACAACCCCATGTTTCATATAGAAATCAGTCATCTTAAATTCAAGCCCATTATCACTTCTTATCACCTTAATATGAGCATCGAATTGAGTAAAGACAAAATGAAAGAAACTTTGCAACACTGACCTAACTTCAGACTTTGCCTTTAAGAGGTATATCCAAGTATACCTAGAACAATCATCCACAATGGTCAAAAAGTACTTCTGATTATATATGGTAGGATGTCTATGAGGACCCCAAATATCTACATGAATCACATCAAAAGGAAGCTTAGAGCTAGTAACAGAAGCAGGAAAAGGAGCTCTTTTCAATTTTGCTAATGGACAAACAGTACATTTATTTTCTAAGCTACAAGAAGGAACATCTGGATATAACTTGTGTATCTCTTGAATCCTAGCAGGGGAAGCATGTCCAAGTTTGGCATGCCAATGATAACAATTTGACTCCAAGCTGGTTGAGGAAAGAACAGAGGGCAACAAGGAAAACTTTGAAGCCTCAGTCTGAACAGACAAACTGGAATCATGGAGATAATAAAGCCCACGACACTTTCTAGCTGAACCAATCATCCTCCTGGACAACAGATCCTGAATAAAGCAACAAGAGTCATGAAACGAGAGAAGTAGATGAGGGGAATCTATGAGCTTACTGAGCATTACAAGATTGAAAGAAAACGAGGGGACGTGTAAAACATCCTTCAGAACAAGACCACTACTTAGTCTTACTATACCTCTATGAGTAGCATCCACTGTGATATTATTTGGAAATTTTATAGCAACATGCTCAATGGAATAATAGGAATGGTATAAAGACAGAGAAGAGGAGATGTGATCAGTGGTACCTGAATCCAAAATCCATACACAATCAGTGTTCTCAGAATGTCTACCTGTAGGTCTATTAACTTGGGCAGTCATCGCATCACCATGCACTTCATTACTCACAGTTGAACCTGCACCATTATCATCAGCATCCAAAAGTTTTAAGAGTTTGTTAAACTGCTTAGGTGTAAGACCAGAAGTTTGATTTGCCAAAGTACCACCAGAATTCAAAACCATTTGATCATCATTGCTCAGTCCACCCTTCTCATCAATTACTTCGGACATATTCATCTGATTTCTAAACTTAAATCCAGGCGGAAAACCATGCTTCCTCTAACATCTATCAACGGTATGCCCAATCATACCACAATGAGTACATTGCAGCCTCTTGCTCCCCTCTTGATTAAACCTTCCATTTCCCCTTCTATACGTTTGTCCCTGTCTTTTATTAATAATAGCATTAGCCACAAAGTTTTCTTGCTCATCATTATTGTTCATCAAGGCCGTCGGGGCATTAGAGAAACCAACTGCATTATTATTATTGACTAACTTCCTTTCAAGTTTCAAAGCCATAGCGAAAACAGTTTTGATATCCGGCATGGAGTCATCACAAACACCTGTGATTGCACAGGATCAAATTCCTCATTTAGGCCTTTCACAAACTTAATCACGTAATCATTTTCAATAATCTGATTCACCTTTCTAGTAATATCACAAGTACACCTGAGACATTCACACTTTGGAATAGATCTCAGCGCAGTCAATTCTTCCCACAGCATTTCTAGTTTTGTGAAGTAATCATTGACGCTAAGATTCTCTTGTTTCACAGCATAGAAATCAGACAACAAATCAGCTAATCTAAACGGATCACCACTACCATATCTCATAGTTAAATCATTTCAAACGTCCAACGCATTATCATACCATAGAATACTTTGCGCAATCGAAGGAGAAACGCAATTCATGATCCATGACTGGATCATGTGTTTACCTGCCTCCAAGCTTGAAATTAGGGATCATTCTGTGCTGGTTTCGGCATGGAGCCATCAATGAAGCACGTCTTATTCTTTACCAACAACGCCATTTGGAAAGTCATGCTCCATGAGTGAAAGTTATGCGGATTGAGTGGTGGTTGGACCAATACGATCGTAGGACTGTCATTTGGATGTAAGTAATATGTATTGTTTGATTGATTTTCATTGTTCAAAGGATTGTTTCGAGAACTAGAGGAAGCAACACTCGTGCTTGCCATGATTAATTCGAACTCCCGAACAATTTGACTACGAAACAAAATTTTCAAAGGAAGTTTAAGCTACAGCTATCAGAGAATCAATGACGTACAACCAGAGCTCTGATACCATGTCAAAAACGAATCACAAACTAAGAATGAAGCAATGCACAAGAGAAAGCACGGATCAAAACAACTAAAGCTGGAAGAATTTGTGAACATTCAGAAATGGCGCCAAAGGTGCGCTCAACTTTGAACAGAAGGAATCCTGAAGATATTTTTGATTTCTTCTACACATTTCTTATTTACAACTATTGTAAAGTATTTATACTAGCTAGAGAACTAACTAGAACGAAAATGGCACGTGTAAACTAAGCCTTGATCTGCTATGGCACGCACACAATAAACTTCAGTCGCGCCAGAAACGTGCCAAAGGCAGACAGCGTGCCAGACTCCTCTGCTGGACCAACTGCTCTCCGTCCTCGTGCCAACCGTGCCGAGCTTTAACCTTGGCGTGCCAGGTACCGTGCCAAGCACACCTGACCCGCTAATCTCCCATGCCAGCAAACCAACCTCTGCAACAAGCCTCTTAGTCTGATCTGATGCACCTTCTTTTCTGCTTTATGAGCTCATCATCTTCAACAATATACGTATATATATACGTGTGTATTATATATATATATATATATATATATATATATATATATATATGTCTAGCAAAAAACCTTTAGGTCTAGCGGTTGAGTAGCATTTATCCCATTTCCGGGTCTCGAGTTCGATTCCCCTCCCCAATTTTTTAAATATATATATATATATATATATATATATATATATATATATATGTATGTGTGTGTGTGTGTGTGTATTTATATATGTATGTATGTATGTATGTATGTACACATAAGGAAAATATGGAGCTATACATACACAGAAAATTGGACCAAAAAAGTTCAAATTGGTGAGGCGCCCTATCACTTTGCTACGCCACTGTAGTGCTTACATCTATTCTTGTTTGCCGCCGACATCTTTTGTGCGTATTTTTTATTTTATATTACGAAACACATATTAAAAAAATTCTCCTACCTTTGTGTTATTTATTTATCTTAAATCAATCTTTTCTTCAATAATAAAAATTATTTTTACATTGTTGAACGCATTTCTTCCTATATGCATTCATCTTTGAAACATAAATCTTTACCCTATTAAAATCTGGCGGTAAAGCTATACGTATGGGTCCTACTTTAGCGCATGTAGAAGGATGAACACTCTTTAAGCTTATGAAACATAAATATTTGAACTTTCCGATGGTGGTGTTGTTTTCACGCTTTTTTTGTTTTAATTAAGGTTGACCATAAACACCAAAGAAAACACACATCATCTCTAAAGCCACTTTTGGCAACAAGTAATTCGTTATTGAGCTACGGTTGTTTTTATATCTCCACCTCCATGTTATACAATAATTGATATATTCAATATACACTGTAATAAATATATCATAAGAATACGTATATCAGATTGCAAACCAATCTGATTTCTTTACCAACCATACGCAAATAAAGAAATCTAATGTACCGAGAAGGCTTTTTGATTACGATGTACCTTTATTCTAAGAGATTGTTAATATGGCCACCGCGCGTGGCTGAAAAACCTCTCTTAGTTCAAAGTTGAATGATACTCATTTCAGATCTATAAAATAGGCTAATTTAATCAATAACAAGAACAGGATTGATATTTATAATATAACTATGAAATTTACATCAATGATAATATTTTTTCGTCGAAATGGGGATCTTTATTGATATCTCAAATGTCAGAACTGTACAATATAAAAACAATGAATGAAAAATCTGTACATTGGCTACTAGCGCTACATAGTATCTACCATCTCAACATCAGACGTGTTATAAAGGTTATGAATTATTAGTAAGCGACGAACTCGAAGGAAGATCTCATCCTACACAGAAATTGGATGGGGCAGATGGGCAGTATCCCCGTCCAAGTTTATGAGCTATTAGTACATCAATGATGATAAGATAATAAAGAAGTGTGTTTACGGGCACATCCATGCTATAATAAGGCAATTCACATACATATACCCAATCTACTGTTATATATTCCTGTACTGTCCTCTTTTTTAAGAAGGAAGAAGAAGCTATTATTTTCATAACCGTTTTTCTTCTTTATTTACTTTTTTATTTTTCTTAATTTTCTCTTTATTTCTAACTAACCTTATTTTATCATCTTCAATTCAAGTCACACTTTTTATTATCATTTTTGTTATATAATATATTTATTTTTTATGTTGGTCAACCTGATTTGTACGTAGAACAAAAAAAAGAGATATCAACAATTTAACCAATTGACATAATGATAATTTACTTACGGTAACTTCAATTTTTGTGACATTTCATAAACCTCATTTGAGCATGCATTATGCCAATAGGTCATACCCCTAACTCTAGCCGAGATGTGGAGTCACCCTTCTTTTTCTTTTTCTTTTTCTTTTTCTTTTTCTATGTGTATGATATTACTAAGTTATTTAATCTTTTATACCTCCCAACTCATTTGTTGAAAAAAATTACTAAAGTGAATATTTATACTCCATTATTTATCTTATTTAGTTAGACGGTTGTTTTTTTTATCATTAACATGCATTCAAAGATTAATAAATATTTCCATCTACTTACTACTAGACATTGAAGACAAACTTATATTTTAAAAAATAAATGTCTCTTTTACCTATTATTTTCATCATATTAGTTCTAAACCACTAAAAGATTAAAGATAGAAATTTTACGCATATTCTTTTTTGCTGACTATAATCATAATATGTTGATTATTTTATGATAGTTTCTTTATAAAAGTTAATTTTTATTTGTATGTTATCCTTTTTGTTCGAAGAATTTGTCAAATACAATTAATATGTCGTATTTGTATAGTTCAAGCCAAACACATTTATTTTTGGTTTTTCTTAGGTTTCATACCCTGAAGTTTTAGCATCCGAAATAATGGAGAAATGAGAGTAAAACTATTATAAACCTGACGTGTGTATCAGCCATGCAAAACTTGACAGAATACGTCTTCTGCCTAACGATTTTTAAGTGTGAGTTTTTCATTGAATCCATTGGGGTTACAATCCCTACTTAAACTCTCTTTTCAACAGGTTTAAGAAGCAGGCTAGCCGAAAGAGCACAAGGTCTAAATTCGTTAAAGCCGCAAGAAGCAGGCTAGCAGAAAAAGCACAAGGGCTAAATTCGTTAAAGCCTCTATCACGGCAGTAATCTACTTTATCTGGCATTTTAGAAATATGAAGATTTTTGAGTACCAAACAACTAGTGTCCAGGATGTGGCGCATAAAATTTCTTCACATGTGTATGGATCTATGCAGGAGTGACTAGATTGTATATAACGATTGTATGTTCTGCATCCTGAGTATGTCCAGTGGAACTGTAAATGTATTCACCATATTTTGATCACTGGTTAAATGAAAAATTTTACATTTTAACCAAAAAAAATTCTTGTGCACTAAATGTATTCTCCTGCATAACAATTGCCTTCGTGTTCAAGAAGTTTCCTACACAATAATTTTCTTTTTTGTTCTGTAAATGTGTTGTGAAATCCCTATAACACACATCAATTCGATAATATTTCGGTATCAATAAATGCAAATAATCTATTTGATTGGTATTTCATGTGTAATTGCCGAGGAGTTGGATTGAAGATCTTATCACACTTATTTATACATGTACATTATTTTGCTAATTGGTTATTATGTAAAAGTTTTGGTAATCAATAAATCAAAGAAATCTTTATGTTACTTAATTATCATTGTGGTAATTATTTTGGATTGTGATATTTACGTTTATCTTATCGAACATTTTACATAGGTGTGGTAAAGATTTTTATGAGATGCCTTTCATTTTAGGATACATTTTTTCTCGGAATTTGCATAACATACTTGAGGCTTTATTTTGATCAACTGGGAAATAAAGTAAGAAATTTAAGAATCATGGAGAAATTTTGTAAGCTATTGTAATTTTAAAAAGGAAAAAATGAAACATGATACAAATTAGAAATATTCCTCAAATAATTAAGATGCAACAGCCAGTTCCGTTTTAGGTGACCTTGACGCATCAAGAAAATCATCTTTAGACAACACTAGCAGTTGGGTTATAAATGCTGCTTTTGGGTCATAAATGATGCTTTTGGGGTTACAAAACTTCCCAAGCCAGGACGGGACTGGTAGACGTGTCCAAGACCCAGAATGCGTTGCTAGGCGCGTCTAAGAGTCTAGATGGCATTGCAATATGGGCAATGCCAAGCCCATCTAATTCTAACCCTAACCATAACCTTAAATACTAAACCCTAAACAATAACTCTAACCCTAACCATAACTCCAAACTCCAACCTTAACCATAATCCTAAAATAAATTGTTTGTTTGTTGTTATTTGTCTTTTATACATTCTATGTAATGCTTGCACTCACTAAATAAATAATTTTTCTATGTAATGTTTATGTTAAAGAAATAATAGATTTAAGGTTATGTTCGGAGTTACGTTAGAGTTAAGGTTAGAGTTAGGTTACGGTTAGGCTTAGGGTTAGGCTTAGTATTAGGGTTAGACTAGGGTTAGCGTTAGAGTTAGATTAGAGTTACGTGAAGGTTAGGTTACAGTCAGTGGTAGGGTTAAGTTAGGATTAGGGTTATAGTTAGGTTTAGGGTCAGGGTTAGGGTTAGGATTACTGTTAAGGCTTTAGGGTCAAGTTAGAGTTAGTTTAACGTTAGGTTTATTTTTTCTGTTATACTAAAAAAATAAATCATACGAGACGAACAATTATTACGTGAAATAACAAAATATATGTTTATAACTTAAAACAAATCTGGTATATATTACCAATTTCATGAACGATAGACGCAAAATATTTAACATACCACTGATTTTCAGTCAGGTCATAGAGTAAAAAATACAAAGCTCAATATCTAAACAAAAACTACTGAGAGTCCATATGTCCACCCGTACCGCATCCCTTCTTAGGCCGTTTCCCCCTCTATTACCCAGACCTATCAAACGTGTGTACCGTTCATGAAAATTGTAATTTTGAGTTATGAACATATATTTTATTATCTTAAATAATTTTATGGTTTATTATTTTCTAGTATAACATAAAAAATAAACTTAACTATAACCGAACTCTAACTCTAACCCTAAAAACTATTTATTTCTTTAACACAAACATTACACAGAATAACATACAATAGATGAAAACACACAAATAATTTATTTTTGGGTCAGAGTTAGGGTTAGAGTTAAGGTTTGCAGTTTAGGGTTATGATTATGGTTAGGATTATATGCTGCCGTTGGTATGATTGATTGGTTAATTATGGTTAGGATTATAGTTAGACGAGTCTGGCAGGACAGGCGTGGCTGAGCTTGGCAGGGCCTGATAGGACTCTCCTGGCAGTGTCAACCAGGCCTTTGGATGCGGTTGGCTTGGGCGGGTTTTAAACCACAAAAACAGCTTTTATGGATCGAAAATAACCTACCTCTTGGACGCAACTACCATTATCCTCTAAGGGTGATTTTTTGGACGCGGCTGACAATGCAGTCCATGGTTACCTAAGATGCAACTCGCAGTTGCGTTCTAATTATTTGACAAATTTTCTCAGTCCATAAATATTTCATGTTTTTCTTATCAAAACTACAATAAATTATACAATTTCTCCCGTGCCATGGATATTGAAGAGAAATATTAAAGGACAAGCTACTTCTCTTTAATTTTTTTAGTTGAAAGTATTTATTTATATTAAGTCAATGCTAGCCTCAAAAAGTGAGAGCAGAATACTAATCATAACGAACCAATAAAAATGAGAGCTGAATACTAATCATAGAATCCATTAGGTGTAGGCATAGTTATTTATGATTTGTTGTGTGATTAAATAGATTGAAAATTTCTAGATGCTTAATTTATGATGCAATATAGATGCTTGTTTGCATTTTGACATAAGCTGGATTCTTTTACCTTAATCTATTAGATTGACAATCTAAGAAGCTTAGTTGAGTATTTCAAGTACTAATAACTTGTTAAATCTTAGTTAAGTATTTCAAGCACTAATAACTTGTTATCTTAATAATCACAAGTGTGTCATTGAGTTAATTTAAGTCAATATAGTTAGAACCAGTATTTTGATTTTTTACACTATGAAATTCATAATTATTTAGAATGTCTCTTTTAGTTGTCTTACGTATTAGTTCAATTGGCATTCTAGTTGATTCCTAGATCCATGATTTTGATAAAGAGCCAAAAATAGATACTATATTAAAAAAAAAGCTTGTATATTGTCTGGTGTTAATTAGTTTATCTCAATTAGTATTTCATTAGTTGATAAAGCATTCTCCTAAAAATTGAATAGTGTAATTTAGTTTAGTTAATTAATATTCAACAAAATAGTAATCATCGTTCTTCATGAGATCGTCTCTGACTTGTGCTAGCTACATTAGTTAAAGGAATAATCTAGTTCTATAATTTGTTGCCCTTTTATCGGAATTAGCAATGCCGGTTTAGGGGCGGTTATTCGTCTGTGGGTGCTTCATAGGCCAAGTTCAGATTAGTCTCGACAAAATGGTGTAAATACCATACATTCATAGAGGCGAACAGAAAACATTACGTCGAAACTTAAAGAGTTTCTATTTTTTTTTTTTCAACCGATCTAGTTTCTAATTTTTTTATGGATACATTACATGTAATGACTCAAATTTTTACAGCCGATTTTAGGCCTAACTCCTGTTCAAGTCCTACGACGCCACTATAGGAAAACAATATTGAATGTCAACTAAAATGGGTTTTTCATTCTCGGCAACTTAAAAAGGATTGATCATTGTTGACATTTAGTATTTGGATCATACTTATATATCATGTCATCATCTTTTTTTTTTTTTTTTTTTTGAATCTTTTTAGCTCTTTACGTTATACATCATAACGTGATGACTGTAAGTTTGGAATTATACTTATAACAATAAAAGTTAGAAATTTAGCTTCTGAATAAAATATAAATCATATCTGTTGTCTATATAAACCAAAAGTTGAGCACCAAAAACATTAGCCGTCATCACAAATTTATTTGTGGGCAGGTTAAGACCTAATTAGTAAAATTTGCTTGCACATTGGGTTTTCCTTTAGTTTATGCCCACTGCACCTATTGGGACCCACTATCTTAGATATGATACATTAGTTGTAGATAATATTGTATTTGTTATTATCTTGTGAATATCTTGTAGATAGGATGTAACTTTATTCTAGGGATTTAGTTGGAGAGGTTTCCTATACATACGTACTACACTGTAAACATTATTGATAAGAAATATACAACGTAAACATACGTTTTTTTCATGGTATCAGAGCAGGTTATTTGATACAATCATCAGATAGTTTTTTTTCGTCGATCATACTGCGTCCGTTGTGCAGTCAAAATTTTTTTTTTTCCCAACTCTGTTTGTTGTGCCGCAACAAACCTTCTTTGTTGCCAATTTTCTTTTAATTTTTGATCGACTACACCCATGGCCAACGCTGTCCTGTTGACCACTGATCCTAAATCCGCTGTTTCAGAGCCAGCGGTCGTCCCTCCCACGTTTGCCGGTCTCACTCTCGCCCAACAACACCAGCTAGCACAGTTTATTGATCATTTGAATGGAGGTAACTTTGGATCAAACTTGCAGCTCTCAGGCAAGAAGGAATCGGGTATTGTTTCTTCTTTTCCTGCTTCACGGTCCGGTTGGATATTTGATAGTGGAGCTAATGCTCACATTGTTAAAGATTTGTCAATGTTTACGTCTATGGTTACTGACAAGATAGTTGCCACCGTACAAATTCCGGATGGTACGCGTGTGGCTGTTCGTGCTGTTGGCACCGTCTGGTTATCTGACACATTGGTTCTTCATGATGTTTTGGGCATTCCGGAGTTTGCTTTCAATCTCATTTCTGTCAGTCGATTAGTGAAAGATTCCAAATGTGCACTGACCTTTGGTTCGGATTTTTGTGTTATACAGGAGATGCCCTCGAGGAAGCTGATTGGAGTGGGTAGGCAGCATGATGGCCTCTATCACCTCGTGTCCCATTCGGCTGGTGCAGTGCATGCCGCCATCCAGTCCACTGAGTCTCTTTGGCATCGTCGCATGGGTCATCTTCCACTGTCAAAGTTTCGTTTTCTTCCGTCCATTCTAGTTGCCAATAAAGATGTTTTTTGTGATGCTTGTAATCGAGCTAAGCAGACTCGTTTGCCGTTTCCTGTAAGTGCTAGTGTTACTCGTCAAGTTTTTGAATTAATCCATTGTGACATTTGGGGGCCTTATAAAACACCTAGCTTATCTGGGGCGCGTTATTTTTTAACCATTGTTGATGATTACGGTCGTAGTACTTGGGTCTATTTGATGCACGTTAAATCTGACACTAGTCGTTTCCTGTTGCATTTCTTGCGTTGGGTTCGTACCCAGTTTGGGTGTCCCGTCCAACGGGTTGGAGTTCACTAGTACTACTATTCTCACTTATTATGCCGAACAGGACATTGATGCTAAAACATCTTGCGTTCACACACCACAACAAAATGGTGTGGTTGAACGTAAGCATAGACATATTTTAGAAGTGGCTCGCGCTCTTCGTTTTCATGCTAGTTTACCCGTGTCATTTTGGGGGGAATGTGTCCTTACTGCTGTGTATCTTATTAATCGCATGCCTGCTGCTCCTCTTAAACATAAAACTCCATATGAAATTTTGATGGGTCATTTGCCTTCTTATACTCATCTTTGTGTCTTTGGTTGTTTATGTTATGGCTACACTTACCATGGCACTTGTGATAAGTTTGCTCCGCGATCTGCGCCAGGTATTTTTCTTGGTTATCCCCATTCTCAAAAAGGTTACAAGATTTTTGATCTCTTTAGCCGTCAAGTCTATGTTAGTCGTGATGTCACTTTTTATGAAGATATTTTTCCTTTTTCATTGTCTTCCCCTTTTGATAATGTTCCCGCTACAGCTTCTGTTTCTCCCGCTTTGCCTTGCTGGGATGTCGCAGATACCATCCCACCTGCTGTCAATTCCATCCCAGATGCTGCTGGGTCTTCGACATCATCTTCGCCCCTGCCTTCGCCAGTCCCCCAGCCGACGGCATCCTCTTTGCCGTCGGCTACTGCTGCATCTCTTCCTTCGTCCGACTTGCTCCCTTCTTCGCGTAGCATGCGGACACGTCAGTTGTCACGTCGTCTTACGGAGTTTGACGTTGCCTTGCCTCCTTCTCTTGTGCCGTCTGCTGCGTCCTCCCCTCCTACAGTGAACTCCACGGTATTTCCCTTATCCAGTTATCTTTCGTATGTTCGCTTATCATCCTCTCACTATTGTTTGGTTGCGGCCATCACCGATGGCGATGAGCCGGTTTCTTTTAAGCAGGCTGTCAAACATGCCCATTGGCACGAAGCGATGCAACGTGAAATTGCAGCGCCTGAAGCCAATCGTACTTGGACTGTTGTCCCTTTGCCTCCAGGGAAACGCACTATTGATTCAAAATGGGTTTATAAAATCAAGTATAATCCCGATGGTACTATCGAACGTTATAAGGCTCGCTTGGTGGTGCGTGGGTATACACAGGTTGAGGGTGTTGATTTTCATGAAACTTTTGCTCCCGTGGCTAAATTGGTCACGGTTCGTTGTCTCTTAGCAGTGGCCATGGTACGTGGTTGGCATGTTCATCAGTTAGACGTGAATAATGCTTTTCTGCATGGTGATCTCACTGAGGATGTCTATATGCGTATTCCACCCGGTTTTTCCCATCAGGGGGAGCATCACGTTTTTAAGTTACAAAAGTCCTTATAGGTTTGAGACAAGCGTCTCGTAATTGGTATGCAAAGTTTACTGCTTCTTTACTTGCGCTTGGTTATTCTCAGTCTAATGCGGATCCGTCTTTGTTCCTTTTGAACACCTCGTCTTCGACCGTTGTTGTCTTAATTTATGTTGATGATGTCATTGTTGCTGGTAATGATCTTTCTAATATTAATGCTTTAAAGGCTTATCTTGATCACAAGTTTAAGATCAAGAATCTGGGTCCACTCAAATATTTTCTTGGGATTGAGGTTGCTCGTTCATCTGCTGGTATGGTTTCTTGGTAGTCGTCCCACCGCTACTCCTATAGATCAAAAGGGCAAGTTTTCTGAGACTGATCCTCTTTTAGATGATCCTGCCTTTTATCGTCGTATTGTTGGTCGCTTACTTTATCTCACAGTTACGCGACCTGATATTTGTTTTGCGGTTAACACACTGAGTCAGTTTATGCATGCTCCACGCAAGTGTCATTTAGATGTTGTTTTTTATTTGCTGCGATATCTTAAGCGTGCTCCGGGTCAGGGTCTATTTTTTCCTACTGCGTCTACCTTGTGTCTACAAGCGTATTGTGATGCTGACTGGGCTGGTTGTCCGATTACATGTCGTTCCACCACTGGGTATATGGTTTTTATTGGCGGCGCCCTAATCTCTTGGCGTTCCAAAAAGCAGTCTGTTGTTTCTCGTTCCTCCGCTGAAGCAGAATATCGTGCTATGGCATATGCTACTAGTGAGATTATTTGGTTACGTCAACTTCTCAGTGATCTTGGAGTACCTATTTCACAGCCTGTTGCTCTTCATTGTGACAATCAAGCGGCATTGCATATTGTGGCTAATCCTGTTTTTCATGAGCGTACGAAACACATTGAGGTTGATCGTCATTTTGTTCGTCAGCACTATGCCGCCGGCCGCATTCTTCCGTGCAAGATTCTCGGTCCTTATCAATTAGCGGATGGCTTCACCAAAGCTCTTGGCCCTGAGATGATCGTCATTTTGTTCGTCAGCACTATGCCGCCGGCCGCATTCTTCCGTGCAAGATTCCCGGTCCTCATCAATTGATCGTCATTTAGTTGGAGAGGTTTCCTATACATACGTACTACACTGTAAACATTATTGATAAGAAATATACAACGTAAACATACGTTTTCTTCAACACCATTTATCCAAATTTGTAATCGTCGTGGATATTATATGTTATTTAATTCCCTAAGTCAACTTAGTCGGTGTTTTCGGACAGGCAGTAAAAAAGATACTTTCACATTATGGCAAAGGTGTTCTACTGCGGGTAGGTCGAAAGCCTGGTTTGTGGAGAGACACATTGTGTGGGTCACTGCGTAATTACTTTCCCAGCTTAGAAGGCCGTTGGACTTCTGATTTGCATCATGCATAATGCTCCTTAAGGCTGAGTCAGTAGGGTCTTCAGGGCCAGAAAATAACCTTTTGCTCCAAGAATCACGCATGAAAAGCAAGCAAGGTTTGAGGACCTAGGCCTGTCAAAAGGCAAGCTTGAATTTCAACCTGTAAGCTTGAGATGTGGTGTTTAGAATAACCAGTCGTCAACCTAATTTTTAACTTTAACGCATTTAACATGTCAGATTTTCTGATTAATAGGTATAACAGGTGAGTATTTGACTTTTAAACGTGTAAGATTGGCATTTGGCAGATTATTTTTGAATTTGATTCATCAGATTCGTACCTATTAAGACGGCTTTAACCTGATTCTGATTAAAACCCACATGGACCAAACATGCAAAAAAAACGTATTTCAATTTACGCCGAGTTGTCACATCGTTTTAGAAATTACCGTTTTAGAAATTACAACCCACCCTCGAACGGTGAAACACTAACCCATCCACATTAGAATGAAAAAGACCAACCCATCATACCTATTTGGGTTTTGGTGCAGAAACGGGTTTGGTTATTATAAGAGCAAGATGGGTGTAGGTTCGACGAAACTCTCTTAAAACCCCTCTTGCCATCGGGTTGAGATCTCCCAACCCCCACTTTCCTCACCCCTTTGTGACCACGCGACACGTGGCAGTAGGGATGGTGAGGCTAGATGAGAGTCACCCACATCTAGCCTCACCACCCCTCCTTGCTGCCATGCGTCGCGCGGTCATGCGTCACCGCACCCTCTTTGCGGTGGGGGATCCTATCCCCTTGCCATCCCTACTCGAGTTTGTCAATTTTTTATGTCTAAAACGCACGTGCCAAACGAGGCACATGCGAGGCCTCTTTGATGATTGCTCACGTGTGAAGCAGAGTGGACACGGTTCATTTGAAGTCCAACGTCCAGATTGTGTCCACTTCAACTTCTGTTTGTCAATGCGTGTATCCTTACGCAAAGAGAAAAGAAAATGTGCGTGTATGCCCAGTGTTTTTTTTAGAAGACCTAACGTGTGAATCTCTACTATAACATTGTATTTTTTTAATATAATAGTTTTAATAAGAGAATGGTAAACTATTGACGTTGATATTGATCATAATGGAGGATATAAAAAATAAAAGACTTTTATATAAAAGGATATGTGATTTTCTTGCAATACGTTTACAGTGAGTTAATATATTGATCAATAATAATATTTACATATACACTATTCTTCGTTTCCCTGTGAGGAGTACGAATAAGTCTGGGCTAAGTCTATTTATGAAACTATACAATAATACTGCTGTGTCAAGTAGGTCATAAAATTCAAACCAAAATAAAGCACATGATAAAGCACAAAAATTCGTCACAACATTACTTTAATCTTTTTCCTTATGCTATATATAAGTTTGCACATTACAAGTTTATTTTGTAAAAGGTTAAACATCTAACTTCAAAGATTTTTACTGTCTCATCCCTTAAACTTTGTTGTACAAGATAACATCACAAATTCAGTCCAGAAATTTACAGAATCGATCAGAACTTTCACGCTGCGATTCATTAAATAAAATTCTTTTTGACACCTTGATATTTTTTAAAATAGTGCAAATTCGCTTTACATTTTTTACTTTCGGCAAATTCCACCGGCCAGCCAAGGTAAAATTGTGTATCCAATGCACATTGATGCGTCGCATTGTGGTCCAGTGACGTTTGGTGTAAATATACATTGAGAAGCAACAAATTCGTGTATCTAGTTTTGTGGGATTTTCCGAGTCACACAGTGTAAATACGAAGCATATGTTTAAAGCATTTGGGTAGCGCACATTATAAAATATGGAAGCTTGTATTGCAAAATAGAAGATCATAAATTGGAGGCTAAACATTTAAAATTTTATTTAGACTTCCACCTCTTAAATGTACACGTGTTTGCCTTTTATAAGGCTTGTAAGTGGCAAGAAACCTCAAGCCAACAACGGCTTTCTAACGGCTATATTCTATTTACAATTATTTATTTAGTCCACTCAGCTAGTGGATGTATATAGTGTATTCGTATAAGTACATGTCTTTCTTTTCTGTGTTTTATGCGTTGTGCCATTGCACTGTTCATCTTTTCAGTGTTGCCTCCGAGAGTCTTGTACTTAGCACAACTTGGCACATTTGTTTGTCTTTGACTTCACATTGTCTCCTCAGCTCGGCATCCTATCATTGCTATTCACCTTTAGTGCCTACAGTTTGTCACCTCGACTTGACATTCTTTCCTTCAGCTCAGCCACTTTATCACCTCGACCCTTCTCATTTTAGCTCACGCCGGTACTTCTTATTTTGGCTTGGTAGTACTTGATTCTAACACTTTTCACCTTGTGCTTTATCACATTACATTGGCATTCACCTCGGAACTTTATCACACCACCTCGGCATTGTCTCCTTTCAACTCGGTACTGCATCTTGTCATCTTGGCACTGCATATTTTAGCCCAACACTTCATCTCCTTAGCTTGAGTACTTTACTTCTGCCCTCACCTTGGCTCGGTACTCCTTTACTCCTGTCTCTCTTTAGCTAAGTACCTTAGCTCGGCACTCCTTTTATCTCTGATTCTCACCTCGGCATGGTACCTCAGCTCGGCACTCATTTACTTCCCTCAATTTTGGTTAGGCACCTCAGCTTATTTCTGCGGAAGAATCTTCAACACTCCCCTCAAACTTGTGTATTCATAAATACAACCAAGATTGACTTCTCCTTGTTCTGCTTCTAACCGTGGTTGGCTAGCCATTCTCATTGGGTGACTAAAGGTAAGCTGCCTTCAGCTTAGCTCGGTTAGCACTTACTATAGTTGAGCTGAGCTCAGCTCTGTATGGCATCGTAGCAGCATGTTTTCCTGAAATTATATATATATATATATATATATATATATATATATATATATATATATATGCACACACACACACACATAAGCACATGCATACATATATATTATATTTTAAATGTTATGTTGCCAAGTGGGCAAATGAGCAATCTCATCACCTTTTTTTCTTACTATGATAAGACATGTCACTCCCACTTAGGCAATCACATCACCTTTTTTTCTTCTATCTCTTTTCTATTTATCTTCTTCCTTTTCATATTCAAAGTTTCAAAAGGTAGTAAGAAAAATGAGAATGGGGCTGAGATAGTGCTCAACTAAGCAATATCAAGAAATGTTTTTGAAGATTCAATGGCATAAAAAGGATTTTTTATATTTTTGAAAGATTCTTTGATCAAGTATGTATATTTGAGCAATATGATGAATCCTTTAATGGCGTTTCAAACAATTCAAGAAAATTTCGACATCACGGCTAACACTCTTTAGGCCAAGTCAAGAGATAGATTTCTGCACTATGATAAAGACTCTATAGACGGCCTATTAAAGAAAATAGATTTCAGCTCTATGGATGACCTAACAAGAAGATTTCAGCTCTGCAGCTAAGGCTCTTCTAGCCTAATAAAGATGGCTCAGAGAGATTCATGGCTTAGAAATAGCTCAGTAAGATCCTTGTCCATTGGTGAAAATACAACCCCTGCTCTAGAGCCTTGGAAGAGTCAGTTGAAAGAGTTGAAAGTGTCACTTTGCCTTTTGAAGTTATTGTTTTAAATATGATCTCGGCTCTATGGCTTTGGAAGAGTTAATTGAATGTGGCACATCGGCCGTCATCAACAAACTTTAATGTTTAACAGAAATGACACATAGGCTGACGTCGAAATAAAATATGTACAGAGTTTTGAAAAAAAAAACATGGCACTCAGGCCAATATCTGAAGAACAAGAATCAAGCTTGTTTCTGTACCAGTGACAAGTTGATTGATAATAAGGTAATGTGACCTCTGTAAGATTTCAACCTTTCTGCCCACGCTTTCATTGCCTAAAAAAAGGAAGATTTCGGGTTTTATGCTAAGGCACTTCAAAACCAGTTTAAGAAGAAGATTTTGAACTTATGTCAAGGCTCTTCAAGGCCAGTTTAAGAAGAAGATTTTGGACTTATGCCAAGGCTCTTCAAAGCCAGATTAAGAAGCAGAGCTAGAAAATATTTACAAAGATGTTAGGGAAAAAATTTACGCAGTCAGCTGAGAAGAAGACATCCAAAGGATGTGCTGCCTGAGAAACTTGAACACGTTCCTACTAAGCAACAGAAACGAATGGTTGTCTTTTTCTCGTTTAAAAGCTTCAGCGCATCAATCAAAGAGTGAAGCAAGAATTGGGACACAAGTCTCGGAAGATTTTAGCTTGGTGACTAAGGTTCTTCATGACCTTTAGAAAAGATTTCTGCTTGGCGGTTAAAGTTTTTCATGACCTTTAGAAAAGATTTCGGCTTGGTGGTTAAGATTCTTCATGACCTTTAGAAAATGGTTTTAAAAAGTTATGTGAAGTTGAAAATTTCAGCACAAAGGCTAAGGCCCTTCGCAGCCTATTAAAAAGGATTTAGAAACTAATGTGTGCATATGAAGATTTCTGTCCAAGGAAAAGGCTCTTCTTAGAAATAAGAAACGTTTGAAAATGGTGTGAAGTTGAAGTGTGAAGAGCTTTTGAAAGAATTTAAACGACTGAAAGATTGTCCAGGTGAGTTTTCTAAAAGGGGTTTTTCAAAACAAATGCTGGCAAGACATATTCTCTTTACATCTTCTTCTCCTTTGACCTCCTGGCTTTGATACCATATGGGATTTTCAGTGTCGCAGAGTGTAAATGCAAAGCATGTGTTTAAAGCATTTGGGTAGTATACATTGTAGAATACAGAAGTTTGTATTGTAAAATAGAAGAGCATAAATTGAAGGCTGAACGTTTGAAATTTTTTCAGACTTCAACCTCTTAAATGTACACGTGTTTGCAAGAAACCTCAAGCCAAGAGCGGCTCTCTGGTGGCTTTATTCTATTTACAGTTGTTTCTTTAGCCCATTGAGCTAGTGGATGTACAAGCCATTGCACTGTTCATCTCTTCAGTGCTGCCTCCGAGATTCTTGTATTTATCAAAGTTGTTTTAGCTCGACAGTGATGTCTCTTTGTAGCCGCTGTCAATATCTTTGTTCCGCTGTCGTTATTGTACTTAGCACAGTTTGACACATTTGTTCATCTTTGCCTTCAGTTATTGTTGTCACCTCGGCACTGCAGATTTTAGCTCATCACTTCATCTCCTTAGCTTGAGCACTTTACTTCTGCCCTCACTTCTGCTTGGCACCTCAGTTCGGCACTCCTTTACTGCTGCCTCTCTTTAGATAAGTACCTTAGCTCGCACTTCTTTTACCTCTGATCCTCACCTCGGTATGGCACCTCGGTTCGATACTCTTTTATTTCTCTCCACTTCGGCTAGACACCTCAGTTTATTTCTATAGACGATTCTTCAACAAGTTTTTCGATCTATTTTGTAATTATATGGTTGTATGCACATTGTGAGCTCGATTTATTTATTTCTTTCATATGATACCTTTTTCAGCTGATAAGTAATTACAATTTCACATCATTAAGAATGAGAAAGAAAAAACCTAGCCTCGAGGGCATAATCCAGTTGATATTTGGGTTGGGATTTGCTCTAAAAGGTTAAGATTTTGATTTCAGGGACACGCACAGTGTGTATGTTCCACTGCAGGGGTCACCTTGTGTGGGTCAATGCGTAAGTCCTCACCCAATCTAGGAAACTGTTGGGCTCCTAATTTGCATCCTCCACAATGCTCCTTGTGGCTGGACGGTGGGACCCAAGACGAAAAATTTCGCCTTTTCCTCCCTATAGAAAAAACCTAAAATAATTTAATTTGAAGTAAATACTCTTATAGAATACATATCTATTTATTCTTGCAAATGTTAGTAACCATCGTGCACATAAAAACACCTTAGAAAAATAATCATCGGTATATAAGTGGCACCGAGAACCCGCAGGTCATCGGCTTGATACTTACGTGGCAAAAAGTTAGCCGCTTTACTTAGGTGGCAGTATAAAATATGAGCAAGGTCATTTTTTCCTATTTAATCATTTTTCAGATTTTTCAATTTTTTTTCTCAAAAAAAAGTCTTGAAATAAACAGTCAGAATAGCGATCAAGAACCACCACAGTAGTGCAACGATGATCAAGTTGCGAGTCTTAAATTTAAAACTTTTATAATTTGTTTATGGTTATTGTTTTCTAAAACTTTTGATTTTCATGATTGAATTATGTTAACGTAGAAAGGATCTGTGCTTAATTGTTTTCTAAAAATTTAAAACTTTTATAATTTCACGCCCCTGCACCTGGTTACTCCTAATTATCTTTTGGCACGATTGGTAAGGGTTCCTCATATAGGTTAGTTCAACAAAGTTTCTGCACCCTGAACGAACCTGGTCTGATTCGACTTTGTGAAGTCTACCAGATAGATTGTGATATATTTTATCCTATTCTGCCTCCCTGGGTCAGACAACCTATGGCCCTCCGTAAGATTATGAGGTCGTTTATGAAGAATACTTTAAGATAAGCGTAGATATGCTCGTCCCTAGCCACTTGAAGCTGATCTTGGAGTTCTACCAGCTCAAACTCCCCTAAGCAATGTTCAACGGACTTAGAACAATCACATGTTACTTTTTTCTTTAGAGCCATTCAAGTTGGGTTTGATATCCACACTTTCAATGGCTTTTTTACATGTAAGTCTTCTGAAAGTTGTTACTATTTTGGCTAACAGACCCTGATCAAGGACTTTCAGTTTGTTGAGAACATGCTGACTTTCAACAACGGTAGAATGGACGCTTCTTCTATGTGAAAAAGTTCGGTACGACGAGCCGAGATGCTTGACGAACGTTAAAAGCCAATAACACAAAGCTAGACAAGAATTACAGCAGTGTAGCCTTAAGCCTTCAGAACGTATACGTCGCTGTTAACTGTCTGTGGGTAAATGACCATGTTCTGAAGGAAGGTGACCTAGACTACTTGGTAGGTGGTCCTAGCTTCTAAAGACCGAGTTAGAAGGACTTGGAGATTATTTAGGGTGTGTGTTTGACTTGAATCACTCAATAAATTTTGCTATCTTGTTTATCTTGTACCTTGCGTATTCTATTACGGCCGGGTCCTGCACCAGCAGGTCAGATCTTATCAGCTACGGTGAAGTTTGTTTGAGTTTATACTTATCCAGATTTTTAAGATAAGCTAAGGTTAAATTTTAAAAAGTTGTTGAGCTTTAACCAACCGAGCTGACCTGAATTTGTTATGATCTGACGGCTCAGATTGAATAGTTATTTGATCTGACGGCTGAGGACAGACCTAATGTGGTTATCTGATCCAAGGGTTCAGGCCGACCAGGTATCTAATCCTACGGCTGTGATTGAACTGACTGTAATAGGCTGACCTCAAAATTTCCCTATAAATAGTGGCCAAGCTGACATCTGTGGTCACACACACTCACTCAGAAAATCAAGCTCTTCTCTTTTATCTGCGATCTCCCTTTGCACAATCATTCTTCTGCATACACAAAAACGTACTCTGGATTTCCAAGTAATCCGAGAAGTTCAGGACATCTTACAGGTTTATTGAGTTCATACGCTGCAGTGCCGCTCGTCTGAACTGACTCCATTGTATCCTGGAGACAATTTCTCTATCTCTTGTAGGACCTGTATGGCACCACTAGAGGGGGGTTGAATAGTGAGTGCGGAAAATTTGGTTTTTAGAAGTTTTTGACCCAAATTACTCACTTTTGGAAACAGTTTCTGTTTTCAGATCCTTAATTGAATTATATAAATGACCTAATTGTAGACCTCTAAAAATTACAAAATTTGGTGAGGATGTACTCTCAGATATTGTGAGTGACTCATGAAAATTTCAAATTAATCCAAGGCTAACCCCCTGAAGATACGTTTTTGGTCATATTGCGCAAATCTGCCAGAAACTGTATTCTGAATTAAAAAATTTATTCCTATTAATTGGTAACTCTAAATGGTCTGACACTTTCACTAAAAGACCCTCAAGATGTGTATTTTAATGGGTTGAAATAGTTTTTGAAACTTCCTCTGGGAAGTATGTCAACCACGTTGATGTTCTCAACCTTTGCAAATCTGACAATCAGATTGCACTAGTCGCAGAACTATTAACGTTTGATTGACTTATACTTATCCAAATGAGATCAAACCTGCGCCAAATGAAAACTAGGACGTGTGTCTATGTGTCTGCAAAATTTTACAATCTTTGAAAATCTTTTGTATTATTACCGTTGCAATGAAATCAATGCAGAAAACTGGAAACTAAAAGTAAAGTGCTGAAAAGTAAGAACACCAAGAATTTTATACTGGTTCAGTTAAATCAACCTACTTCAGTCTTCGAGGACATTTGAGGACACATTCTTCAATTATCACTAAACACAACAAATACCTTACCACATGGGTAAGTGGAGTTAAACACTAACTCCACCCTTTTATAATCAAAACAACCAAACAAACCGATCACGAACACCACCACAGATCGAATGAAGTTTTGATCACACCTTGATCAACCTTTTATAAACAATGAACGTGTATGGGTGGTATATTCAAAGCCTATATAATATATAGAATATATGAACAATAGGCTTGAAACTAAGAAGAAGAAGAAGGAAAAGAAGAAGAAGAGAGTAGTCTAGCTTTTTCCACTTGAGAGAATATGAATTGTTGCCTTGGCCTTGTCTTGCACTATCTCCCCTTTTTATCTCCCTTTGGCCGCCCCCTAGGGCTTTCTTCCTACCTTGAGAATTGTCTTTAATGTCCTAGGAAGATTGCCTTGTGTAGAAGATGACACAATGTTTCTTACTTGGTGCAATATGATTGGAATGATGACTTGACCTTGATTAGTTGTCACTTATAGATTTGTCCACCTTGGCACCTTTTTAATTTGTGAATTCTAAAAAAGACTAAAAACATGTGCTTAAAATAAATTCAAATAATTACCATACAATCACACATTAATCCCCCCTTCAATTTTGGAAGACAATTGAAGTGCAATCAAGGGGAAAATCGGCCAGCTATAGAATACATGTGCTGAAATTTTCAGCATGTGTCTTTTTTGAATTCTTTCCTTATGTGGTGCCCTCTTCAATGTCTCCAATCTTGTGTGGCATATCCTCCACCAATTGAAGTGCCAAATAAGCTCTACCTTGGCTCCAACATGGATGTAGTAGGCGTGTATAGAGAGGCTGCACATGTGCTGAAATTTTATTTTGGTAAGCTTTGTCAAATAATGCACAATATTTACACATATATGATAAATAATAATCAGCCCTATTTTGAATTTTCTAGAACACTTTAACATGTCTTGAATGTATAAAAAGTGTCTAGATACATTACGTCTATGCCTCAAAAATGGTCCATGTGTATGTATTCGTAGAAAACCAAATTTTTAACTTTCGCCGATTATGCGATTTTTCTCCGATTAATTTCAAACTTCCTACACATGTAATATATATTATGTCACACATAATATATGCAAAATGAAGTGTATATTCAGCTATAGTGGCTGAGTAGAAAACACCCATGTGCGAAAATAAAGTTGAGTTTGAATTCTCTCCAAATCTAGGCTAACTTGTGGGTGATTTGTGTGTGCCAATATGTTATGATATAGTGGCTGATTGTAATATGTGAGCCATGAAAGTTTTGATCATTTTCGATGTATATGGGTTGACCATCTTTATATGGCAAGTACGTGACATGTCGGTGAAGTTTCGGTACTCGATACGACATTTTTTGGTTTATGACCTTGTAGCATGTCGTTATAATTTTGACGCCACCATGACTTATATCATATGATATAAGACCTGAATATACTCATAAATATGAGATGTATATATAATGGTATGACGTCGACGTACGTTTATAATATATGTGATGTGTCGGTCGTACGTCGAAATATATGTGAATAGTGCCATTTTAAAAAAAAATATGAATATATATATTATATATATATTAGGCGTGTGAGATGAAATGAGGAGAAGACTTTCCATTTTCAAATTTGTTGCCATGTAGCTTTCTCCAAATATGTCTTCGTTTAATGAACTAGTTAGTTCATTAACTTAAGCACTACACTTAATGAACTAGTTTAGTTCATTAATTGTGGTACCTGAAAATAGTACAAAGACAACAAATGTTTGCCATATGATATAAGCTTTAACGCTTCATCGCTTGTTAGTACAACAACAATATATATAAGCATATAAAGCATGTTTATCACACAAACGTGTTGAGCAACACTTTATTCATGCATTTCGTAAGCATGTAGCATTTAAATCATGCATTTGTAAATGACTCAAACCTTTTTTCTCAAAAATCTCCCCCTTTTTATGATTTACAAAATAACATTGGTTCATGATTTAAATGTGATCGCTCCCCCTCCAATTTTCCACAAATTTGAATTTTGGATTTTGAATTTCATATCGTCTTGTGCTTCTTGTGCTCCCCTTTAAATCATGCTTCCCTTCCCCTTAAATCATGCTTTTCTCTCGCCCTTTATTTGTAAATGGCATCAAAAGTACATGTAAGAATGGAAAGCAATAGCAATTTATAGCAAATTAACCGAAATCATGCCTAATTTTGAACGTAAATTTTCATACGTGGCTTGATAAAGTGCTTTGGTAAATATGTCGGCTACTTGGGCTTCAGTACGGACATGTTCTGTGATGATATCACCACTATTTACATGATCACGAATAAAGTGATATCGTATCTCGATGTGCTTTGCCTTAGAATGTAATACGGGATTCTTAGACGAATTGATGGCACTCATACTATCACAATATATAGGGATGCAATTTACAGTTATTCCAAAATCAGATAGTTGTTGTTTTAGCCATAAAAGTTGTGTGCAACAGAGACTAAGTGTCATGCATTCTTCTCCAATGGTAGATAATGCTACACTTGCTTGCTTTTTCGGAAACCAAGATATCAATGAATTTCCAATAAATTGACATATACTACTTGTGCTTTTCTATTTATTTTACATCCTCCATAATCTGCATCAGTATAAGCATGCAAGTCAAATTCACAATTTTTATCATACCAAATTCCTAAGATGGGAGTATGCTTAATGTATCGAAATATCCTTTTTACAGCATTATTGTGACACTTTAGGGTTGCTTTGAAAACAAGCACACATACAAACACTAAACACGATATCGGGGCTACTTGCAGTAAGATAAAACATAGAACCAATCATAGACCTATACAAACCATTATCAAAGTCTTTTCCATTTTCATCTTTATCGAGTTTAGTGGTTACACTCATAGGGGTAGGGGATGGTTTCAAATTTTCAAAGTTGTACTTTTTAATCATGTCATTCACAACTTGGCTTATGTGTATGCCTTTACTAGTTTGTTTAATTTGCAAGCCAAGAAAATAATTTAATTCACCAACCATAGACATTTCATATTCGGATTTTATGCATGTTTCAAATTCTTCAACTAGCTTATGAGATGTAGATCCAAAGACAATATCATCAACATAAATTTGAATAATGAGTAAATCCGACTTTTCTTGTTTCAAGAATAAAGTACTATCTATGGTACCTCTTTTAAATCCATTTTCTAAAAGAAAGGTAGCAAAACGATCATACCAAGCCCTAGGTGCTTGTTTTAAACCATATAGTGCCTTCTTTAATTTATACACACGATTATGATATTTTAAATCCTCAAAACCGGGTGGTCGTTTTACATATACTTCTTCTTGTATAAAACCGTTTAAAAATGCACTTTTTACGTCCATTTGATAAAGTTTAAAATCCTTCATGCAAGCAATAGCAAGTAATGATCGTATGGCTTCTAAGCGTGCTACAGGTGCAAATGTTTCTTCGTAGTCTATTCCCTCTTCTTGATTATAGTCTTGTGCTATAAGCCTTGTTTTGTTTCTAACGACTTTACCCTCTTCATTCATTTTGTTTCTAAAGACCCACTTTGTGCCTATTATCGTTTCATCTTGTGGTCGTGGCACTAAATGCTATACATCATTTCTTGTGAATCGATTTAATTCATCATGGTTAATGAATATCCGACACGTCACAGGCTTATTAGAACAAGATTTGTTCGGCTTCGCAGTTCAGCTCAGCCACACAAAATCTGGGGGCAAATGATAGACCATAATTAAAACATCTGTTAGTCAACAGTCAACGGTTTAACTCCAGTAGTTCAGCACTCAAAGAATTGCAGTTCGGCAGTACATCACCCAAGCATGGCTGTCCAGCCTCGGCTGTACCTCAGCATGGTAACAAGCAAAGGTCTTCGCAAGTTCTTGCGGGCACATTGTGATGGAGAATCTTTAGCAGTGGCTGATTCTAAGCTTGGCAATATTATCAAGGAAAAACTGGTTCGCAAATACCATTTCTATCGGTCCACTCGTGTTTTGCTGTATTTTACATTTTTTATGACATCTAATTCATTTTCTTTGTAGCAAATTGACTGTGTTCACAACAATACCGTTATGGAGCTTATGAGGGGTTTGAGAAGTCAATTATCAGAATTGATATCCGGCTTAGGAGCGCAATACTTGGCTCCAATGAGCTTGGGGTTGTCTCATAGCTTGTCTAGGTACAAGCTCAAGTTCAGCCCAGACAAGGTTTGTTGCTATTTACGTGTGTTTCTTAGGCAACCTTGTATGTATTACCACCACATAGAGCATTTGAGTGTCTGATTCACTCCTAGAGAGTAATTCTTTTTTTCTTAATATGCCTTAAAACTAGATAAGTGGAAGTGGTTGGTTTGGTAATCAAAGTCTTTTCAAGAAGCGAAGGGTCACCCACTCTCTTGTGTAGCCTCTCTTTTCTTGGGCTCTTCTCTATGTCACTGTTGAAGAAAGTTGGTAATGGAACATATTACTCGGCTATGAGTGTCTTTTCTATGCTTTTCTGAAACAAACAGTGAATCCTATTTTAAAGCGTGTGATTTGCTTGCTATTTATTGTTTTAGGATCTTTAGGGAACTACACATGTTGACGTACAAGTGTTTGCTTTGCCGCTGCTTGTCCAACTAAAGATGCATGGTATATGATACCATACTTAGGGGTTGCATGCTTTGTTTTAAGAGCTCTAAACAGAGCTTTTTCTGCGCCTAATATTTGTATAGTACTTCCTGGTTGCTTAGAAAGATTTAACAGGCTGCCTCCATGAGCAATAAGACGAGCACCCACCAGTTCTCCAACAAGAGCAGTGAGATTTGGAGCAACAGTGTTCATACGGCTCTTTAGATAATCAAAGAGTTGGGCTCTGTATTCCGCAAATGAAAGAACTTGGCTACAAAGATCCTTAATGTTAACCAAATCAAGGTCGCTGATTTCAGTACCCGGCCCATAGATATTAATGCTGCCTCCTTCAGTTCTGCTTCAGTCTCTTCAGATAGAAACTGCATTTCAGGGTTACACGAGCATCACCTAAAGTGAGAGCCTTTATGATAAGGAAGTAAGTCGAGTTTAAGAATACCGCTTCAATTAACATATACATCTACTGGAAACTCATCCCGAAATTGCAACAGAAAACCTTAACCATTCCAAGTACCAAGGTGACTATATCAAAAAAGAGAAACATAAAAAAAACAGAAGTCAAAGCTCTACCTCAGAAAAATCAAGCTTGGCAGCATTTACACGGTCACCCATCAACTTTACAGCCTTGGCGTACAGGGTATTATCTTGCGCGATCTTTGCCAGCTCAGGAAAATGCCAACCATACCATTCACGAACTCTCATAGCATATGTGTTCAGCTCTTTGTCAATATCATCTAAGAAGAATCATTCAAAGCATCAAATACATTCTTGTGTTCAATTTCAGATATTATAGCATGGAATTGATTTATTTCATCCTGATTTTTCTTCTACGTGGTCGTACACCTTGTGTTATTTCGCCTATATAAGGTCGTGTGGGTTATACCAATGCCATCTTGGTTGCTTATTTTCTAAGTTTTTATGCATTTCTAAGTGATCATGCATATCTAGTGTGTCGTGTTCATCATGTACGATATTTTCTTCTATATCATCTAACATGGGCTTTAGTTCAAAATCATCGTGATACTCTTTATTTATTTCATATTCACCGAATTCATTAAGTTTCACATGAATAGATTCTAAAATTTGTCTAGTGATAGGATCATCACATCTATATGCCTTAGAATTCACAGAATATCCAACAAAAATGCATTCAATGGGTTTAGACTCAAATTTATCTAGATTATCTTTTGTATTTAAAACAAAGAATTTACAACCAAATGCACGAAAATAATCAATTTTAGGCATGCGATCATTCAAAATCTCATAAAGGGTTTTGTTTATTTTCTTTCTAATCGAAAAGCAGTTAACTATACAGCATGCACATTTTACGGCTTCCGTCCACAAAAATCTAGGAAACTTGTTTTCACATAGCATGGTTCTAGCAATTTCTTGTAATGTCCTACTTTTTCTTTCTACTACTCCGTTTAGTTGTGCTGTTCTAGGTGGTGAAAACTCGTGTTTAATACCTTTTTCTTCGCAAAATGCAATCATGTCCTTATTTTTAAACTCGCCGCCTCTATCGCTCCTAATCTTTTTGCACATTTAAGCCATATTCATTTTCGAGTTGTTTTATTAATTTAGCAATCTCAACGGCACTATCATCTTTATTGACAAGAAATAAAGTCCATGTATAGCGAGAAAAAGCGTCAATGATGGCACATGCATAATGTCGCCCACCAAGACTTCTAGTACGACTAGGACCAAACAAATCAATGTGTAATGATTCTAATACTCTAGATGTGCTAATTTCATTCTTAGACTTAAGTGACTCACGTGTTTGTTTTCCTTTAATACAAGATTCACACAACTTAAAGTTGTCTAAATCAAGTTTAGGCAATCCTCGCACTAGATTCTCTCGTTGAAGTTTCTCAAGGGTTGAGATACCAATGTGTCCTAACTGCCTATGCCATAAGTTCACGTTAGGTTCATTTGACATAAAACATTTTACTTTAGCGCCTAACATATCATCCTTAGAAAGCATAGCAATGTTTCCTTTTCTTTTTTCTTTTAATATCATTTCTCCGTTTTTCTTTACTATATCTCAATATGGGTGAGTGAAACACACATCAAAACTGTTGTCAAGAAACTGTGAGATGCTAAGCAAGTTGTAGAATATGTTACTTACCAAAAAGACGTTGGAGATTTGAAAAGTGCATGGGTGTCCAATTGTACATTTTCCGATGATTCTTCTTTCGTTTTTGTCTCCAAAGATCACCGATCCACCTTTTGTAACCTTCTTCAATTTTGAAAACATGCTCGGGTCACCCGTCATGTGCCTCGAGCAACCACTGTCAAGGAACCACTTGATTGATGTATCTTTAGATGTATGTGTTCCCTGCAATGTGTAACAATGATTTAGGTACCCTTTTATTTTGGGTCCTTAAAAGTTAGTTCTTTACCCC
Source organism: Eustoma russellianum (assembly GCA_036186865.1). Taxonomy (NCBI): domain Eukaryota; kingdom Viridiplantae; phylum Streptophyta; class Magnoliopsida; order Gentianales; family Gentianaceae; genus Eustoma; species Eustoma russellianum. The sequence goes on from AP025063.1 coordinate 7,325,927, forward strand.
TTTGTAAGAGTACCTTTTGGTATTCAAACTTGGGTTATCTTCCTCGGTCTTACAAATAGTGAGAATAGAGATGAAGAAGTAATATAATAGATGTTAGGTGCAAAATCCGTTTGGCCTATATCTGAGAATGCCATCATGCTTATGGTATGATTTTCATTTTTGATATACCTTCGTGTTGGTGTGCATGGTGCGTGATCTAGATGCATTTATGTTGTATGAATATCGTGTATGCATCAATGGTTTCCTTTCATATTTATACGACACATAATTATATTTCGTATGAGATGAAAAGGAAGAAGCACGATGATACGAAATGAGCAGTGATCTAGGCATCCCTTTAGGTTGTATACTTGTCTTGAATGCATGCGGTTTCTTAGATGATGATAAAATGAATATGGTTGACTTATTTTGTATGTCATTTTTCTCAACGTATCCTAATCCGGTTTTGTCGCTTTCATGTTTTTGTAAGGAAATGAGGCGATCTAGCATGTTTGTACCTGTATCAAACTATTTTACAATTTTTTCTCAATCCGCATTTCTTGATTTCAAATTTGAAATCTCAGATTTCATTTCATTATTTTTAGACGTTAATGACGAGACCTCTGATTTCAATGCATTAATTGTGCAAGATGACTCTTCTTTTGAATCGATTGAGATACAAGGTTCGTGTATTATTCTAATAACTTCTTGTCTTCAATTAACCGTTTCTTTTCTTTTGTAATAGTCTTTGTGAATTTATGCCGTTCAAGATATTGACTAAACAAATCATCATAAGAGGGTTTGGAATCAAAATCAGAGTCAGAAGATACCTCGTTTGATGCTTTGGATGCAAAGCATACGTGTGCAGTCTCCTCTTCGGTTTCATCAGTGTCAGAGTCAGATGAGTCACTCTAAGTGGAGGCCTTGAGAGCTCTTCTTGTATTCATTTGTTTAGGTTCTGAGACGGGTCTATTTTTGTTCCAATTTTTGTCACGGTTCTTGTTTGTTTGTCCTTGTTCGGGCAGTCATATGATAAATGTCCAATTTTTTCACATTCATAGCACTTTATGTCTTTATCGTTATTTTTATTTTTATTTCTCTTAGTTGGAATAGCCTTAGGTTTATTCTTTAATGATTTTCTCATAAATTTTCTCAAACATTTAGCCAATAATATTAGATCTTCTTGTCCGATTCAGTATCACTATCATCTACGTGATCGGAAGAGGTAGAAACGTATTCATTTGATTTGAAAGCAATAGTCTTACCTTGTTTTGACGTTGATTCCGATTTTCTTAGTGTAAGTTTGTTTTCGTATACATTTAAGGATCCGATTTGTTCCTCCATTTTTATTGATTTCGTTTCTTTACTTTCCTCAATCGCTGTAACTTTAGGGTCCCATTCAGATGGAAGACTTCTTAGCACCTTTTGAACCTTTTCCTGTGTAGAAAAAGCTTTTTCAAGAGACTCAAGAGAGTTATAAATGTTAGTCAAGTGTAAGTCCATATCAACAATAGATTCATTTGGTAATAACTTGAAAGACTCAAGAGTAGACATAAGCATGTTTATTTTAGACTCTTTAACCTGACTAGTCCCTTCATGTTTTATTTCAAGAATTCTCCACATCTCGTGGGCACTAGAGCAATTTGACACATAACTCGATTCTCTTTTACTCAAATCATTTAAAAGAAGTTGCATGGCTCTAGCATTCATACTTAATTTCTTTTTGTCATCACTAGTATATTCTTGTTTCGGTTTTACGACTTCTAATGTGACACCTGTTGGACCGTGCACCTATAATAAATACCACTAGAGGGGGTGAATAATGGTTAGCGGAAATTACCCAACTACCCTTGATAAAAATCCCCTTTGAAAATAGAATCTGAGACTACCTCAGATTCAGAACCCGTATTTGAAAAATTCAAAACTCCTTGTACACAACTCCAAAAATTATGAAAATTTCCAAATCTCAACTTCAACGTGTTAACAAGACTCTGTCAAAAATTCAGACAAAAGTAAGATCGTTTAGCCCTTAAAACAAATAAAAAGATTCAGATGGTCAATCTGGACAAAATTGGACAGAATGTTGCTGAAATTGAAAAATGTTTTCTCTTTGAATACTTAACCAAAAAGGTTAAATTTTATGTAAAAAAACTCCTTAGGATGTCTAATTTATGATTCCAAAAGGCCCTGACCTTGAAAAATTCTTGATTAATACAGAATTCAAGTTTTCTCAAAACTGGTCATATTGCAGCCAGATTGGAGCAGTTATCTTACAAAGACTGAAAGACTAACTTTCCCTTGCTCAAATTAAGTGATTCTTGTTGCAAATGAAAGCTAACAGTCTAAAAAATAACTCCACCAAAAATCACAAATTTTGAAAGTGTTTGGCTATTTTTTAAAATTGTGAGAAATTGTGTGAAAACTAAAGTAAAAAAGGACAGAAAACAGAAAGGTAGAAACAAGACAAGAACACCGAGGATTTATCCTGGTTCGGCCAATGCGACCTACTCCAGTCCCAAGGAACACCTTTCCTTGGATTTCACTATGGTATGAATCAACTTACCACAAGAACCAAGCTTGATCCTTGGGTTATACACCAACCCTATTCAAGACATGGATGAACACCTTCTATGCAACACTTCTATCACCTATTGATGTAGCCTTATAAAATTGGCTAATCAATCTTACAAATGAAGATCAAGAGGCTTGTAGCTCAACAAAACACCTTTGCTACAAAGAATGGAACAAGAACAACAAGAATAAGATGATAGCTAGACAAATCAACAAATGATTCCAAGTGAGCTTCAAGTGTGTTTCATCTTCTTCACCATTGCCTCCTATTTATAGTGTGAATTGAGCCTTGGAGATAAGAACTCCAATGTGTCACCATATTCATCATTAATGCTTAAGTGTCTTCACATCATTAGTTGGCCTTATACACTTGGCAAAATAACACAACACAATTGGTCCACCTTGGATATCACCTTGGCTGATTTTTTACACCTTGAAAAGTGACTTGGAATTCGCTTGATTATCCTTTGCCAAATGAAGATAATAAGAGAGGATAATGCCACCAAAAAACCTCAACTTCTTTGCTTGAAAATAGTCATGTGAGAATTGAAGAATTCAAACACCAAAAGAGCTCCAAAATCTGCCTAGTAGCCGTTGGCCACCATTTTTGAAAATTCCAAGTTGACAATTTTGCTAACTAGCTCCTTTTTGGTTGGTCCATTTGTCACCAAAGTACACATCATTTCCATCTCAATATACACGTTTTTAAGCATATATAGAAGTATATCAACTTATATTTTTGAAGAAGACATCACCAAATAATAATTGACAAGATTATGTCAATATGTAACACTAAAATTCTAACTATTTCTTCGTGTACGTAGTGATCATTTTCACACCTTTAAAACCTGTGATATCTCTGAATAATGATGATAAATATGCTCCCATAACTTATATAAGTGGATCTTCAAGAAAGAAATAGAATGTGACATCACAACTCGTCACATATCCCGCTATAGTCAATCATATCACCATGTAAGAGAAATAATATTAGATCACCATATAATCTTCAAAATGATCGTAGCTAAAATCCATAATGATGATAATAATATACTCAAGAGATTTCTTGAGTGAAAATACCAAAAATACCCTCAGGGGTGAAATGACCAAAATGCCCCTGGTGAGAGAAAACTCCAGAAATGACCCCGATGGTCAGAAATAGTCACAATATCATCTTTGTCATGATAAATAAGATGAGAATATGTCCTTGATATATATCCATCATATCATGTTCCTACAAAACTCAAAATACCAATTTTGCCCTTTTTGGTAAGTTGTAGAAACTTCCAAGGCACATTAGTCACAATGTATTTATAATCATCAAAAACACATAATATTCACATATAGAACATGTATAAATCATGTACAAATGAAAACAACCAATTTATCACATATTAGAAAAATATTTCTAAAAATCCTAGACATCGATCAATCGAAGTGCCTCAGCTTCAGAGATCGATGTCTCACAGTAAGTTTCAGAATTTGTCTCTGACCTACATCGATCGATCGAAGTGAGGTTTCAATGTACATCAATCAATCGATGTGTCTCAGGTTTAGAGATTGATGTCTCACCGTAAGGTCTTAAACTTTCACTGCCTTACATAGATCGATCGATGTCAGAGATCGAAGTACATCGATCGATCGATGTGCAACAACCTGAGAGATCGATGTCAACTTTTTCATCTTTTTGAACTTTTAATCACACATAACACCATGTATGATATTTTTAAGTAGTTACCACTTAAAATCATGACTTTGAAAATTATCCAAACATATTTCTCAACATTCTCCCCCTTTTGGATGATTTTCAAAATAACCTAACATGATTTTAATGTCACAACTCTTTAACAATTGTTTATCATAAATCTACCAAATACCTCACCAATTACTAATTGTTTCACCAAATTTGTACCAATTGTTTTAAAAACCAATTAACAAGTAATTACCAATTATTTTCATTCAATTCTCATGTATTTATGTGCTCCCCCTCAACCTATACTCTCCCCCTTAACCTATGCTCCAAAACTCATACCAATTAAAACTTAGCATACTATTCAACCAACCAAATCATGACTTAGCAACTAAAATCATGTTCTTATTCTATTTCCCCCTTTATTTTGCAAATCATACAAAAGATAGAACTATGCAATAGTATCGTAAGTCATCATACCTAACTTGGCTCGTAATTTTTCAAAATTGGCTTGATTAAGGGGTTTGGTGAAGATGTCAGCTATTTGATGATCAGTTCTTATATGGTTTATAACTATATCCTCATTTTGAACATGATCTGAAAGGAAGTGGTATCGTACCTCAATGTGTTTAGCCTTAGAATGAAATACCGGATTCCGTGAAAGATTGATCGCACTTGTGCTATCACAGAAAATTAGAATCTTATTCATTTTAATGCCAAAATAACTAAGTTGTTGTCTAAGCCAAAGTATTTGGGTAGTGCATAAACTCAAGGCTATATACTCGGCTTCAGTGGTAGAAAGAGCTACACTAACTTGCTTTTTAGAAAACCAAAAGATCAAGTTGGTTCCTGTGAATTGACAAGTTCCACTCGTGGATTTTCTATCTAAGTTGCAATCACCATAATCAGCATCACTATAAGCATACAGTTCCAACTTAGCATTTCTGTCATACCAAAGTCCTAAGTGAGGTGTGTGTTTAAGATATCTAAAGGTCTTTTTCACCGCATTGTAATAAGATACCTTAGGACAAGATTGAAACCTAGCACACATACACACACTAAACATGACGTCAGGTCTTGATGCAGTTAAGTATAACCGTGATCCAATCATATACCTATAAAGTGTGTCATCAAAAGGTTTACCATTTTCATCCTTGTCTAGTTTGGTGCTAACACTCATACGGGTAGGTGTTGGTTTCAACTCTTCAAAGCCAAACTTCTTAATCATATCATTGACATACTTAAGTTGGCTAATGTGGATTCCTTGAGGGGTTTGTTTGATTTGAAGACCTAAGAAGTAATTCAACTCTCCTACCATTGACATTTCAAACTCTGACTTCATACACTCTTTGAAGTCTTTTTCTAAGGTAGGGTTGGTTGAACCAAAGATTATATCATCTACGTATATTTGAACTATTAATAAATCATTATCTTTTTTTCTTAGGAATAATGTGTTGTCTATGGTTCCCCTTTGATAATTATTTGCCATAAGAAAGTTTGCAACTATATCATACCAAGCTCTTGGAGCTTGTTTCAAACCATATAAAGCTTTCTTAAGCTTGTACACATGGTTATGATTCTTTGGATCTTCGAATCCAGGGGGTTGTTTGACAAACACATCTTCTTGGATGTATCCATTCAAGAATGCAATCTTCACATCCATTTGAAAGATTTTGATGTTGCTTAGACTTGCAATCGCAAGTAACAATCTAATTGCTTCTAGTCGTGCAATGGGTGCAAAGGTTTCTTTATAATCTATTCTTTCTTGTTGATTATAACCTTGTGCGACTAGCCTAGCCTTATTTCGTGTGATGTTTCCTTGTTCATCTATTTTATTCCTAAATACCCATTTCGTTCCTATTATAGACTTGTTTTCGGGTTTAGGTACTAAGTCCCACATGTTGTTCGTTGTAAATTGATTCAATCATATACCTATATAGTGTGTCATCAAAACGTTTACCATTTTCATCTTTATCTAGTTTGGTGCTAACACTCATGTGTGTAGGTGTTGGTTTCAACTCTTCAAAGCCAAACTTCTTAATCATATCATTGACATACTTAAGTTGGCTAATGTGAATTCCTTGAGGGGTTTGTTTTATTTGGAACCCTAAGAAGTAATTCAACTCTCCTACCATTGACATTTCAAATTCCAACTTCATACACTCTTCGAAGTCTTTTACTAAGGTAGGGTCGGTTGAACCAAAGATTATATCATCTATGTATATTTGAACTATTAACAAGTCATTATCTTTTCTTTTTAGAAATAATGTGTTGTTTATGGTCTCCCTTTGATAATTATTTGCAATAAGAAAGTTTGCAAATCTATCGTACCAAGCTTTTGGAGCTTGTTTCAAACCATATAGAGCTTTCTTAAGCTTGTAAACATGGTTAGGATTCTATGGATCTTCGAATCCAGAGGGTTGTTTCACAAACACCTCTTCTTGGATGTATCCATTCAAGAATGAATTCTTGACATCCATTTGGAAGACTTTTATGTTGCTTAAACTTGCAATCGCAAGTAATAATCTAATTGCTTCTAGTCATGCAACGGGTGCAAAGGTTTCTTCATAATCTATTCCTTCTTGTTGATTATAACTTTGTGCGACTAGCCTAGCCTTATTTCGTGTGATATTTCCTTGTTCATCCATTTTATTCCTAAAGACCCATTTGGTTCCTATTATAGACTTGTCTTTAGATTTAGGTACTAAGTCTGTTGTTCCTTGTAAATTGGTTCAATTCCTCATGCATGGCATCTATCCAAGATATATCACCTAAGGCTTCTTTTACATTTTTAGGTTCTAAGTGTGAGATTAAACTATGTTCTTCAGGTTGACTTATATTTCTACGTGTTCCAACCTCAACACTTGGATCCTCAATGATTAATTCTTTAGGATGCCACCAATTCCTAGGTTGACTAGGTTCACCCTCATCTTGTTCAAAAGTTTCATTTGTACGAATATTATCATATGTAACTGAATAGTTAGTTGCATTATCTTCCAATTGCAAAGTTTCTTCATTTATTTCATCTAAGGGTTCATGCATATCTTGTTCAGGGGGAGTTGGTTCTAGATGATTAAGTACAGGCTCAAATAATACATCATCATCATCAAACATACTTTCAACATTATTCTCATGTTTTATTGAGTTTTATCACTAACTTCAAAGCATGCATTTTCATTGAATTTCACATGTATAGATTCAATTATTTTTCTAGATGCAGGATTATAAAACCTATATGCTCTTGAATTAGTTGAATAACCAACAAATATGCATTCAATAGACCTTTTTTCAATCTTGTCGAGATTATCCTTAGTGTTCAACACAAAACATTTACAACCAAATACTATATGATAATCTATCTTAGGTTATCTGTTGTTTAACAATTCATAAGGTGTTTTATATAATTTCTTTCTAATAGAGAGCCTATTTATAATATAACAAGAACAACTTACAGCGTCAGCCCATAAATATCTTGGTACTTTATTTTCACATTACATTATTCTAGCAACTTCTTGAATTATTCTATTTTACGTTCAACAACTCCATTGAGTTGTGGTGTTCTAGGTGGTGAGAATTCGTGTTTAATTCCATGTAATTCACAAAACTTGATTACATCTTTGTTTTTAAATTATCCACCTCTATCACTTCTAAATCTTTTAACATTTTCTTCGTATATATTTTCAAGTTGCTTAATAAGAGTTTTGATTGCCAATGGAGCATCGTCTTGGTGTGTTAAGAACAATGTCCTTATGTAGCGTGAGTAATCATCTACTATGACACACACATAGTAGTGTCCACCTAGACTTCTTGTCCTACTTGGACCAAATAAGTCTAAGTGAAGCAATTCTAGTACATGACTAGTACTCACTTCATGTTTCGGTTTTAATATTTCTTTAATGTGTTTTCCTTTAAAACATGTTTCACATAGTTTAAAATTATCTAAGTCTAACTTAGGCATTCCTCTAATTAAATTCTTCTTAGATAATTTCTTAATGGTTGAAATTCCTATATGGCCTAATCTTCTATGCCATAAATTCACATCTAAGTCATGTGATATTAAACACTTAACTTTAGCATCTAACATGTTATCTAAGGTAAGAGTGTAAATGTTACCATCTCTATTTCCTTTTGATACAATTTCCCCTTTTCATTTATTATATCACAAGAATTGGGAAGAAAAAAAACATTATATCCACAATCTATAAGTTGAAAAATACTTAATAAATTATAAGAAAAATTACTTACTAACAACACATTTCGTATTTGAAATGTGTTAGGGTCCCCAATTGTTCCTTTTCCAACAACTTGTCCTTTGTTGTTGTCACCGAATGTTACTTTTCCTCCATTCTTGAAATGTTCTAACTCGGTGAATAGTTTGGGATTGCCTGTCATATTCTTTGAACATCCACTATCTAAAAACCATTTAGTTTTTAGATTCTTTGACTTTGCCTCCTTCTTGCATTCCTTGCGATTTTCCTACAATGGAGACAAAGTTTTAGGTACCCTTTACTTAGGTCCTTGAATGTTAGGGACACCATCCTTGTTTATATACCCTTTGGGTATCCAAACTTGGATGTACCTTTTTTGCACATTTTTAGCATAGTTATAATAAGAAAAATAAGGAGAATTAGCATATACATTCCATGAAGATGCATTATTATACATGTTGTACCTTGGTTTATAATTATTATAGGATGGCCGATTTTGATAGCATGTATAAGGCATGTGATTTTGTTTCTTGAATGGTGCTATGTATGTATGTTCATATGCATTTCTATACGACTTATATGAATGTTGCCTATACTTAGGCTCATAATAAGTTGGATGCATTTTATTATATCTAGTTGTATTTGTATATATATAGACATAATTTCTAGGTTGTCTAGATGCAAAGTTTTGCCTAGTTGTACGTTTATATGTGTGTACATTTGTGGGTGCATGTTGCATTTTTATCTTTGAATAAGTAGAAGAAGGAGTCGAAGAAGATTTAGCAGGCAAAGTCGTTTTTATAGCTTTATAAGGTTGTTTAGTAGTTGACGATACAAACTTAGTCTTTTTATCTACTTTGTCATCTTCTTCTTTATATCCTAATCCAGTTTTATCATTTCCATATTTTTGTGATGATATAAGTGTATCTAATATATTTGCACTAGATTTAGATTGTTCTAACTTTTTTTCTAAGGTAAGTTTGGAAAATTTAAATTGTATTATTTCATTTTCACAACTTCCTACCTTAGATTTTAACATGCTATTTTCAGTTTTTAGTGTATGTTCGTTTTTCCTATATGATTCAATTTTAATTTTTAAAGAATCAAGAGTATTAGTAGACTCTTGTTTAAAAGATTCTAATTGATCGGAAAAATCCAAGTTGGACATCTTCAACTTGTCGTTTTCTTCAATTCGTTTCTTCTTTTCTTTAGATAGCCTCTTACAGTGAGCATGCATTCTTAAAAGTTCTTCATACATTTCATCAAATATCATGTCACTATCAGAATCATCATCAGAAGAAGAACTTACCTCGTTGGATACGAAGCAGACTTGAGCTTCCTCAGTGTCGGATTCTGAGTCGGATGAGTACCTCCATGTGCTCACCTTCATTGCTCGTTTGCCTTTCCTTGACTTGGACTCCTTTGCCTTAGTCGTTTGTGCCTCCTTATCCTTGGCTTGTTTATTATTGTTGTTATTATTATTTTTCTTTGTCGGGCAATCATATGAGATATGTCCTTTTTGACCGCATTCGTAGCACTTTAACTCTTTATTATACCATTTGTTGTTGTTAGAGTTATTTTTCTTAGGTTGAGGTAAAGAAGAAGAAAAAGAACGTTGTCTATTCCTATTAGGACGTTTGAAAAACTTTCTAAGTTTTCTAGCTATCAATATCTAGTCATCGTCTAATTCAGTATCACTATTACTATCATTATTATTTGTATGTGATTCAGTTGATTTGAAAGCTATTGACTTACCGGATGATTTAGATGACTCGGACTTCCGTTGGTTTAGTTTTACCTCATATACTCTTAGTGAGCCTATCAATTCGTCAATTTTTGTGATCGATTTGGTTTCTTCAATCGCCGTAACCTTTGGATCTCATTCAGCAGGAAGGCTTCGCAGCACCTTTTGCACCTTCTCGCTGTTGGTGAATGATTTTCCTAAAGCTTCAAGGGCATTGAAAATATTAGTGATTCTCAAATCCATAGATGTTATGGATTCGTTTGGCAACATTTTGAAAGATTCTAATTTAGTCATAAGCATGTTTATTTTTGATTCTTTTACACCGCTTGTACCTTCATGCTTTAATACAAGTGATTTCCACATGTCGTGTGCACTTGTGCAATTTGACACATATCCTGCTTCAGAAGTTGTAAGTCCATTCAAAAGTATCATTTACATTTTCTTTTTATCTTCCGATGACCATTCACTTTTATATTTTTCAACCTCTTGAGTGACTCCACTAACTTGTACAACTTTCATTGGAATGTATGGCCCATCTTCAACTACAGACCATAAATCGATGTCTATAGCCATTAAGAATAGCCTCATTCTAAGTTTCCAATGAACAAAATTATTGCCATAAAAAAGAGGAGGACGTTGCGTGGACATACCTTTCAACTCACCTTTGTGAGAGAGTATGGCCATTGTATGTACCTTTAATCTGATATTAGCAGGCTACAAAGAGTTATTGTTTCTTGGCCTTGTGTTGTTTGTACGGTGTTGAATCTTGCTTCTTTGAGTGATGTAGACCTTGCTCTGATACCAATTGTTGGACCGTGAACCTGCAATAAACACCACTAGAGGGGGTGAATAGTGGTTAGCGGGAAATTGCCCTACTACCCTTGATAAAAATCCCCTTTGAAAACAGAATCTGAGACTACCTCAGATTCAGAACCCATTTTTGAAAAATTAAAAACTCATTGTACACAACTCCAAAAATTAAAAAAAATTTCCAGATCTTAACTTCAACGTGTTAAAAAGACTCTTCCCAGAAATTAGATAGAAATAAGATTGTTTGACCCTTCAAAGAAATAAAACGATTCAGGTGGTCAATCTGGAAAGAATTGGACAGAATGTTGCTGAAATTGAAAAATATGTTTCTCTTTGAATACTTAACCAAAAAGGTTAAACTTTATGTCAAAAAACTCCTTAGGATGTCTAATGTATGATTCCAAAAGGCCCTGACCTTGAACGATTATTGATTAATACAGAATTCAAGTTTTCTCAAAACTGGTCAGATTGCAGCCAGATTGGAGCAGTTATGTTGAAAAGGCTGAAAGACTAACTTTCCCTTGCTCAAATCAAGTGATTCTTGTTGCAAATGAAAGCTAATAGTCTGAAGTATAACTCCACAAAAAATCACGAATTTTGAAAATGTTTAGCTATTTTTGCAAATTGTTAGAATTTGTGTGAAAACTGTAGTAAAAACGGGTAGAAAACAGAAAGGTAGAAATAAGACAAGAACACCGAGGATTTATCCTGGTTCGGCCAATGTGACCTACTCTAGTCCCAAGGAACACCTTTTCTTGGATTTCACTACCTATTCAAGACTTGGATGAACACCTTCTATTCAACACTTAGTTGCAACACCTCTACCACCTATTGATGTAGCCTTATAGAATTGGCTAATCAATCTTACAAATGAAGCTCAAGAGGCTTGTAGCTCAACAAATACAACAAGATCACCTTTGCTACAAAGAATGAAACAAGAACAACAACAAAAAGATGATAGCCAGACAATTCAACAAATGCTTTCAAGAGAGCTTCAAATGTGTTTCATCTTCTTCACCATTGCCTCCTATTTATAGTGTGAATTGAGCCTTGGAGATAAGACCTCCAATGTGTCACCATCTTCATCATCAATGCTTAAGTGTCTTCACATCATTGGTTGGCCTTGTACACTTGGCAAAATAACACAACACAATTGGTCCACCTTGGATATCACCTTGGCCGATTTTTACACCTTGAAAAATGACTTGGAATTTGCTTGATTATCCTATGCCAAATGAAGATAATAAGAGAGGATAATGCCACCAAAATACATCAACTTCTTGTCTTGAAAATATGCATATGAGAATTGAATAATTGAAACACCAAAACAGCTCCAAAATCTGCCTAGTAGCCATTGGCTACCATTTTTGAAAATTCCAAGTTGGCAATTTTGCCAACTAGCTCCTTTTTGGTTGGTCCATTTGTCACCAACTCATAAAATGAATTACACATCATTTCCATCTCAATATACACGTTTCTAAGCATATATAGAAGTATATCAACTCAGATATTTGAAGAAGAAATCACCAAATAATAATTGACAAGATTATGTCAATATGTAACACCAAAATTCCAACTATTTCTTCTTGTACGTAGTGATCATTTCCACACCTTTAACACCTGTGATATCTCTGAAAAATGATGATAAATATGCTCCCATAACATATATAAGAGGGTCTTCAAGAAGAAATAGAATGTGACATCACAACTCGTCACATATCTCGCTATAGTCAATAATATCATCATGTAAGAGAAATAATATTAAATCACCATATAATCTTCAAAATGACCATAGCTCAACTCCAGAATGATGATAATAATATACTCAAGAGATTCCTTGATTGAAAATACTAAAAATAACCTCAGGGGTGAAATGACCAAAATTCCCCTGGTGAGAGAAAACTCCAGAAATGACCCCGATGGTCAGAAATAGTCATAATATCATCTTTGTCATGATAAATCATGTACAAATGAAAACAACCAATTTATCAAATTTTAGAAAAATATTTCTAAAAACCCTAGACATCGATCGATCAAAGTGCCTCAGTTTCAGAGATCGATGTCTGACAGTAAGTTTTATAGTTTGTCTTTGACCTACATCGATCGATCGAAGTGAGGGTTCAATTTACATCCATCGATCGATGTGTCTCAGGTTTAGAGATCGATGTCTCACTGTAAGGTCTTAAACTTTCACTGCCTTACATAGATCGATCGATGTGAGGGATTGAAATACATCGATCGATTGATTTGCAACAACCTGAGAGATCGATGTCAAGTTTTTCATCTTTTTCAACTTTTAATCACACATAACACCATGTGTGACATTTTTAATTATTTACCACTCAAAATCATGACTTTGAAAATTATCCAAACATATTTCTCAATAACACCATCAACAGTGGATAACTTAGAAGGAATAAAAGGACCATCTTGTATAATGGACCACAAGTCTATATCAATAGCCATAAGAAAGAGTTTCATTCTAAGGTTCCATTGTACAAAGGACTCACTGTCAAAAAGAGGAGGCCTTTGACTCGACATACCTTCTTGTTTGGTCTTGTGACTCGTGGATGCCATCTCACAAAGATCGTTGGATCCTCTTGTAGTGAGTATGCCTGCGCTTTGATACCACTTATAGGACTTGTATAGCACCACTAGAAGGGGGAGGGTTGAATAGTGAGTGCGAAAATTTTGGTTTTTAAAAGTTTTTGACCCAAATTACTCACTTTTGAAAACAGTTTCTGTTTTTTAGATCCTAATTTTAACTATTTAAATGACCCAGTTTTAGGCCTCTAAAAATTATGAAATTTGATGAGGATGTACTCTCAGATGTTATGAGTGACTCACAAAAATTTCAAATTAAAACTCCAAGGTTAACCCCTTGAAAATACGTTTTTGGCCAGATTGCGCAAATCTGCCAGAAACTATACTTTGAATTGAAAAATTTATTCCTATTAATTGGTAACTCTAAATGGTCTGAAATTTTTTTGAAAAGACCCTCAAGATGTGTATTTTAATGGGTTTGAAACAGTTTTTGAAAATTCCTTTGGGATGATGTTCTCAACCTTTGCAAATCTGAAAATCAGATTTCACTAGTCTCAGAACTATTAACGTTTGATTTACTTATACTTATTCAAATGAGGTGAAACTTGCGCCAAATGAAAATTAGGACATGTGGCTATGTGTATTCAATATTTTATGATTTTTGAAAATCGTTTGCTATTTTTACCATTGCAATGAAATCAATGCAGAAAACTGAAAACTGAAAGTAAAGTGCTGAAAAGTAAGAACACCAAGAATTTTATACATGGTTCGGTTAAATTAACCTACTCCAGTCTTCGAAGACACCTTTCTCGGTTATCACTAAACACAAAAACACCTTACCACAAGGCTGACTGGAGTTAAACACTAACTCCACCCTTTTACAATCAAAGCAACCAAACAAACCGATCACAAACGCCACCACCGATCGAATGAAGGTTTGATCACACTTTGATCAAACTTTTACTAACAATGAACATGTGTGGGTGGTATATTCAAAGCTTATATAATATGTAGAATACATGAACAATAGGCTTGAGACTAAGAAGAAGAAGAGAGTAGTCTACCTTTTTGCACTTGAGAGAATATGAATTGTTGCCTTGGCCTTGTCTTGCTCTATTTCCCTTTTTATCTCCCTTTGGTTGCCCCCTAGGGCTTTCTTCCTACCTTGAGAATTGTCTTTAATAAACTTGGAAGATTGCCTTGTGTAGAAGATGACACAATCTTTCTTACTTGGTGCAATATGATTGGAAGGATGACTTGACCTTGCTTAGTTGTCACTTGTAGATTTGTCCACCTTCTCACCTTTGTAATGAGCTGTAAGTTCTAAAAATCTGAAAACATGCGCTCAAAACCAATTCAAATAATTACCATACAATCACACATTAATTCCCCTTCAATTTTGGAAGACAATTGAAGTGCAATCAAGGGCAAAATCGGCCAGCTATAGAATACATGTGCTGAAATTTTCAGCATGTGCCTCTTTTGAATTCTTTCCTTATGTGGTGCCCTCTTCAATGTCACCAATCTTGTGTGGGATATCCTCCACCAATTAAAGTGCCAAATAAGCTCCACCTTGGCTCCAACATGGATGTAGTAAGCGTGTATAGAGAGGCTGCACATGTGCTGAAATTTTATTTTGGCAAGCTTTTTCAAATAATACACAATATTTACACATATATGGTAAATAATAATCAACCCTATTTTGAATTTTCTAGAAAACTTTAACATGTCTTGAATGTGTAAAAAGTGTCTAGATACATGTTACGTCGATGCCTCAAAAACTTTCCATGTGTGTGTGTTCGTAGAAAACCGAATTTTCAACTTTCGTCGATTATGCGATTTTTCTCCGATTAATTTCAAACTTCCTACACATGTAATATATCTTATTTCACACATAATATATGTAAAATGAAGTGTATATTCAGCTATAGTGTCTGAGTAGAAAACGTCCATGTGCAAAAATAAAGTTGAGTTTGAATTATCCACAAATCTAGGCTAATTTGTGGGTGATTTGTATGTGCCAACATGGTATGATTTAGTGGATGATTGTAACATTTGAGCCACGAAAGTTTTGAGCATTTTTGATGTATATGGGCTGACCATCTTTATATGGCAAGTACGTGACATGTCAGTGAAGTTTCGGTAGTCACCCGATACGATAATTTTTTGGTTTATGACCTTGTAACATGTCATTATAATTTTGACGTCACTATGACTTATATCATATGATATAAGACCTGAATATACTCATAAATATAAGGTGTGTGTATATAGTGGTGTGATGTCGACGTACATTTATAATATATATGACGTGTCGGTGGTACTTCGGAATATATGTGTATAGTGCCTTTTGTTTAAAAAATATGAATATATATATATATATATATATATATATATATATATATATATGTATGTATGTATATTAGGCGTGTGAGATGAAATGAGGAGAAGACTTTCCATTTTCAAATTTGTTGTCATGTAGCTTTCTTCAAATATGTCTTCATTTAATGAACTAGTTTAGTTTATTAATTGTGGTACATGAAAATAGTAAAAAGACAAAAAAGGTTTGCCATATGATGTAATCTTTAATGCTTCATGGCTTGTTAGTATGGCAACAATATGTATAAGCATATAAAGCATGTTTATCACATAAACATGTTAAGCAACACTTTATTCATGCATTTTGTAAGCACGTAGCATCTAAATCATACATTTGTAAATCACTCAAACCCTTCTTCTCAACACAGTTGGGCATAGTAAATCGGATCAATACGTCTTAAGGACAGAGTCCTAGACTCACCTTAGATCTCTGTGCAGTTGAGCTGTTAAGGTTATTGCCAAGCTGAGCTCTACATTGTGCTGAACTCAGCTGATCGAGGGATAGCGTAGCATTGTTATTGTACAGTGTTGCCGAGCTGAGCTCTGCTGTGTGCTAAGCTCTACTGTCTGGCTGAGAGCATTCGTTATTCTACAGATCTGCCGTGTTGAGCTCTGCTGGCGTGCTGAGCTTGGCTGAAGCGGCTGAAAGCACAACTGTTTTTCTATTGTGCTGAGGTGCCGAGGTCTTCAGGTCGACCATCAGTCCAAAATGCAAATACAATTACGCTGACTAGACTGATCTGATCTGATTGATCAATCTGACACTAGTTCAGCTTGGCTGGAGGGCTGATGGCACAGAACAACTGTTCTAAAGTGTTATTGTGCTTAGGTCGGTAGGTCGGCTAACTCTTCAAAACACAAACTCAATTGCACTATCTAAACTGTCTTGACCTGGCAGATCGATCCAACCTGAACTAAGCTCGGCAGGTCGGCTAATGCTTTATTTCACAAGCAAACTATAGAGAAGTCAATTTTGTCTGACTTGAATTTTACCCAGCATTCTTAAGATGTATTGTATATTGATTATGTACTGATTCTCGTTTGTGTCTGACGTGTTACAAAAACTTAATGGAGAACGCTAGCTCAAGCTCAGTTCAAGATGCAGACGTACAGAGTGCTGCTCCTATGGCACCAAGTGCTAGGGTGCCGATGCCTGCTCCTCCTACATAGGGTCCTACGGTGGCCCAAGTGGAAAAACCTGAAAAGTTCAGTGGGAGCTTCTTCAAGCGCTAGCAGGAGAAGATGCTGTTCTACTTGACTGCCATGGGGTTGGCCACGTTTTTGACCGAGGACCCACCACTGAGGAGGACCAGACCCAGGGTATACAAAACAAACTCTTTGTTAAAGTGTGGAACTGCAACAATTTTTTTTGACATATTCATGGGTGCTTGGACAACTCCTTATATGGTTTGTACTGCACGTAGAAAATGACAAAGTCTTTGTGGCAGTGTTTGGAAAAGAAATATTGTACGGAAGATGGCGGCACTAAGAAATTTATTGTCGGCAAATTCCTTGATTTCAAAATGTCAGATTCTCGCACTGTTATTTCTCAAGTTAAGAAACTTCTGACGTTGGTAGTCGAGATAGAAGAGGAGGGCATGTTGCTCAATGAATCTTTCATAGTGGCTGCAGTGATTGAGAAGCTACCTCTTTCGTGGAGGGAATTCAAAAGCTATCTCAAACACAAGAGAAAGGAGATGACATTGGAAGATCTGATTGTCCGACTCCGCATAGAGAAAGATAATCACAGATCTGAACGTAAGCCACATGCAAGTGCAGTTCAGGCCAAGGCCCACATTGTAGAGGCCAAGAAAAAGGAAGAACAACTTGTGTTGAACAAGAAAGACAAACAGATAGCCAAAAAGTTCACTGGAAAACGCTACAACTGTGGCATTCAGGGGCATGTCAGAAATGAATGTCGGAAGCCCAATAAGAAGCAGACAAAGGCAAAGGCGAACATCATTAATACCATGGATGATCTGAACCTCTGTTCGATGGTCTCAGAGTGCAATGTTATGGGGAGCATGCGCGAATGGTGGCTCGATATTGTTGCCACGAGACATGTCTGCTTCACCAGAGAGATGTTCATGGAGTACCATCCTGGAAACAATGAACAACTTTACATGGGGAACTCAGCCTCATCGAAGATCGAAGGCGAGGCAAAGTTGTTCTGAAGCTAAACTCATGGAAGCTACCATATTCACCTCAATCGAATGGTATTACTGAACGCAAGAACCAAACTCTAAAAGAGATGAAGAATGCTATGTTGATAAGTTTGGGCTTACCTCAAAACTTGTGGGGGAAGCCAGTCTTTCAGTTAACGTCATTTTGAATAGAATTCTATCTAAAGGGATGAATGAAACCTCATACGAGGTTTGGAAAGGCCAAAAGCCTAGTTACAAATGCTTGAAAATGTGGGGTTGTTTGGCAAAGGTTGTTGTGCCTAGACCGAGATAAGTCAACAATGGGCCTAAAAAGATTGACTATATATTCATAGGATAGGCGATAAACAGTAGTGCATATCGTTTTTTGATGCACAAGTCGGATATTCCTGACATACATGAAAACGTTGTCATGGAGTCAAGAAATGCAGTGTTCTTCAAGGATGTCTTTTCGAGGAAAGGCAAGAACAATGAAGAAACAAGAACTGGTGAGCAAATGCGTGAGGCAACTCCTCAAGGAAATGAGGAACCTCGTCAAAGCAAGGGAGCCAGAATACCAACTTCGTTTGGACCGAATTTTCTAACCTATATGGTAGAAAAATGAGCCAAGGAACTTTTCTAACGCGATGTCAACTCCAGAAGCTCATTTTTGGAAAGAGGCATATAACAGTGAGATAGACTCGATTCTTCAGAATCACACTTGAGAGTTGGTTGACCTTCCATCGGGAGGTAAACCACTCAGGTGCAATTGGATTTTCAAGAAGAAGATGAAAGAGGATGGGTCTATCGAAAATTACAAAGCCAGGTTGGTAGCTAAAGGCTACCGATAAAAGGAAGGCTTTGACTTTTTTGAGACCTACTCACTAGTAACTAGAATCAAATCTATAAGGATACTAGTTGCTATTGCTGCAAGTTATAATTTGGAAATCCATCAAATTGATGTAAAAACTGCTTTTCTAAATGGTGAGTTGGAAGAAGAAATTTATATGAAACAAACCGAAGGGTGTGTGATTCCAGGACAAGAATCAAAAGTCTGTCGACTTGTTAAGTCGTTGTACGGACTTAAGCAAGCTCCTAATCAACGGCACTTGAAATTTGATCAAGCTATGCTAGCTAATGGTTTCAAGATCAATGAGTGTGACAAGTATGTATACATTAAAAACACACAGAATGCATATGTGATAGTATGCCTCTATATAGATGACATGCTAATCATGAGCAGTAGTCGTGATATCATCTTAAATACAAAGAATATGTTGACGAGAAACTTCGATATGAAGGATATGGGAGTTGCTAACATTATTCTAGGAATTAAAATTTCTAGGATAGCCGAAGGACCTGTATTGTCACAAATTCACCATATTGAATCTATTTTAAAATGTTTCAATATGCTTGATGTGAAACCCGTGAAAACTCCACTCGACTTAAGTACGCACTTAAGGAAGAATCGAGGCGAGCTAGTAACTCAATTGGACTTCTAGCAAGTAATTGAAAGTCTGGTGTACATAACGAACTGTACAAGGCAAAACTTAGCATGATTAGTAAACAAATTGAGCAGGTTTACTAGTAATCCAAGTGATGATCACTGGAATACTCTAAATAGAGTGATGCGATACTTGAAGTATAAATGAATCTTAGACTACATTACTCAAGATATCCACCAGTATTGGAAGGCTATTGTGATACCGATTGGATATCTGATAGTAAAGATTCTAAGTCCACCACTTGATATTTATTCACTGTTGGTGGAGGTGCTGTATCGTGGAAATCCGCGAAGCAAACGTGCATAGCTCGTTCCACTATAGAAGCGGAGTTTATAGCACTAGATAAAGCCGGAGAAGAGGCTGAATGGCTTCAGAATTTCTTGGAAGATGTGTCATGCTGGTCTAAGCCAATCGCTCCTATCAGCATACACTGTGATAGTCAGTCAGCTATAGAACGGATCAAAGCAGCATCTATAATGGTAAGTCTCGGCACATGCGTCAGAGACACAATACCATTAAACAGTTGATCTCTAATGGCGTGATTTCTATTGATTACATAAACTCAAAGGAGAATCTTGTGGATCCGCTTACAAAAGGCTTGCCTAGAGATCAGATGTCAATTTTGACAAACGGAATGGGACTAAATCCTATAATGCATGAATCTTTATAACGGTAACCCAACCTTCTCGACTGGAGATCCCAGAATCTTGGTTCAATGGGACAACTAAGTTATGAAGTTCAGTGAGCACTTACTCTTTCTGATTAAATATAAGTGATGTCTGCAGAAAAGTGAGGGTTAGCTGAAGCTTTTAATGGCTCATATATCTTGATATATGAAATGGGGTATGACGGAATACTCTTGATAGGAAACACCTATGTAAGTGTGAAGTATGGCTACTTCTGTGAGAATTTTGTAAGGAAAAAGTTCTCTAACACACTTTCTGAAACCAGACGGTTCATAGCCAAAATGAACACAATCATGAGAACCAAAAAGTTGTTAAAGGAAATGTTGTGTGAGTACTGTTAGGTTCGAAACACACTGTAGACGGGGGGTGAATAGAGTGTTTGGCAATTTTGTGGAATTTTCTTGTTTGGCTCAACTCAAATAGAGTTCAAAATCAAAGCAAGAATGGGGAACGAGAGACAGTGAATCAGTACACCGGATATATAGTGGTTCGAATCGTAAATGATTCTACTCCACTACCACTTTGTTGCCAAAGTAGATTTTCAACAACTACTCTTCTTATTAAAGCTAATAAGAACAACCACAACAATACTTACACTAACAACTTAGTGTAAGCAACCACAACAACAACTTCTTGCACAAACACCTTTGTGCAACTACAACAACCACAGTTCTAAGCAAGAACAACCTCTTGCTACCTCACAACTTCAACAAAGTTCTCTCAAGAACTTTGTCACAATGGGTTAAAAGAAGCAGTGGGGATCACACTTTCTCACTAATCTAAACACAAGCAAGAGACCAAATATTTATGGTTCCTCTTGTGTTAGACTCACTATCTCTCAATATACAACAACAAAGAACAAAGAAAAGCTTAACAAGCTTTAAGTACTTTTACACATATGAGACAAATATACAAAAATGAAGAATGAAGCTTGGTGATTGTGAAAGTGTGTTTTTGCTCTCATCTGAGCTTCATCCATTTATAGGAGGTGTTGACCACGTTTTTGAATCTCCACCATGTCTTCAAGTCAATGCCCAAGTCTTGAAAAATTGAAAATAGCCTTTAGCCACCCTATGGAAAGATTTGATCCTCAATGGACACCCTAGAAAATCTTAGACATGGATATAATAGTCAAGGAAGCATGTATTATGTTAGAGTAAAGTCCACAAGAAATTTGAGCAAGATTGTAAAGAAAAACAACATAAATCTCCCTTGGATTTTGTTCCAACGGTCATAAAAATTTCAATCCTGGGGGACTTCGATCGATCCATGCGCCTATGCTGAGAGATCGATGTCTTCCAGAAAGTTATTGTTGGACCATGCACCTAAAATAAACACCACTAGAGGGGGAGTGAATAGTGGTTACCGGAAATTGCACTACTACCCTTGATTAAAAACCCCTTTGAAAACAGAATCTGAGACTACCTCAGATTCAGAACCTGTTTTTGAAAAATTCAAAAATAAGTGTACACAACTCTAAAAATTATAAAACTTTCTAACTTAACTTCAATGTGTTAACAAGATTCTGTACAAAAATCTGACAAAAATAAGATCGTTTGTCTCTTCAAACAAATAAAAAAATTCAGATGTTCAATTTGGACAGAATTGGACAGAATGTTGCAGATTTTGAAAAACGTATTTCTCTTTGAATACTCAACAAAAAAGGTTGATCTTTATATTAAAACACTCCTTAGGATGTGTAGTTGATGTTTCCAAAAGGCCCTAACCTTAAAAAATTCTTGATTAATACAGAATGCAAGTTTTCTCAAAACTGGTCAGATTACAGCCAGATTGGAGCAGTTATCTTGCAAAGACTAAAAGACTAATTTTCCCTTGCTGAAGTCAAGTGATTCTTGTTGCAAATGAAAGATAACAGTCTGAAGTATAACTCCACCATAAATCACGAATTTTGAAAGTGTTTAGCTATTTGTTTCAAATTGCAAGAAGTTGTGTGAAAACTGCAGTAAAAACGGGCAGAAAACAGAAAGGTAGAAACAAGACAAGAACACCGAGGATTTGTCCTGGTTCGGTCAATGTGACCTACTCCAGTCCTAAGGAACACCTTTCCTTGGATTCCACTATGATATGAATCACCTTACAACAAGAACCAAGCTTGATCCTTGGGTTATACACCAACCCTATTCAAGACTTGGATGAACACCTTCGATGCAACACTTAGTTGCAACACCTCTACCACATATTGATGTTGTTATGTCCGTGAGCGGTTTCATGTGAAAGTTGTACAAATGCATGAAATATGCAGCACACACGTCACACGTAGGATAGAATACATACATGTATTTACACCAACACACAGAGGAGCAACATACATAATTATAAATATTATAATTATGCACCTTGCGTGCATGGCAAAAGAAAATGAAAGGAAAAGAAAAAAATAAAATAAAGATAAGGGTTACCGCAAAAAAAAAAAGGAAAAGAAAATAAAGAGAGATAAGTTTTAAAAAGAAAAACTAACTAAAATCCTAATATGATCAGGAATTGAATAGTAGATAAAGTGTAATCAAATCACAAATTCAAATTAGAACAAGATAACTTAAATATCTTAGGAGTTTACCTAATATACACCTATATCTACACACATAACACAATTCACCTTATTCTCCATTCTTCAACTAAAATAGCGGCATTCTCCCCCTTATTCTCCCAGAGCGACATCCACCAGCCGCACAAGCCTTCTGCCGCCATCACTCAGGAAGGAGGCCACCAATATTCTCCAAAAAAAAAAAAATGTACCTTATTCTGTCCTCCATAAACTTCAATACAGCAGTCCTATATTTTTCAAGAATTGCAACAATCTGCCGCAACACTAGGAAGCCAAAAGTAATAATTTTCGGTTCATTCAACCTCCAAATTCTTCGTATATCGCGCATGATCGAGACACGAGGCAAGTATTTTTGCTATATTTGTTATGCTTTTACTAAGTTATTATGCTATTTTCATATCACATCGAGTCATGCATTCGTAATTGTGTTTTGTATAGATGGTTGTATATATATGTGTAATTGTTATAATTATAAATATATATATATATAAAACGTCGATGTCCGCATCGATTAAATATATTATTAAGTTTGAGGAATCAAAAATTGTTCCATGCTGTATACTGAAATTCGCTGGAATAGGTGTAAATATATATTAAATAACGATTAACTGTGGCAATATATTTATATAATGATGCATGAAGGACATTTCAAATGCCTTGTGTGTGATGGCTGCTGTGGTTATTCATGCATAAAGGAAATTAAAGTTGATGATAGATGCATGCACGTTGAAAAAAAAAAAGAATTGGTTGTAAGTTTTCTTTTTCATGAGAGTTTGGGTCCGAAAGTTACAAAAAAAAAATTAATACTTTGCAAACTTGTGTTCGGCCAGTGAATATGTGATTTGTATTATATATATTAATTATAAAATATATTCATATGTTTGAAGAATCGAAAGTGCTAAAAGTGGTTGCGCGGAAATTGCTTAAAATATATATATGTGGTGGATAACAATTTGAATAGCCTCCTTTATATCACTTTCGTGAGTGAATTGCATTGAAAATGCATGCATGATTTAAGCAAAGGCTATATTACTTTTATTTTGGTTTCTAATGTTTCGTGGGTGGCTGTCCAAATGGACAGTGGCCTTTTATTTTGCAAAAATAAATTTGGAAAATATGCATATATATATATATATATATATATATATATATATATTAGTATAATACTTGGAGAAGTATAATTTTGGTCGTGGCTGGGGGTGGAACATTTGGTATTTTGGACTTTTGGCCATTTGGATTATTTGTTTGGACTGATTTGGTATTTAGAACACACTTCGATAATTAGACAAAATTGACATTTTGGCCCATTTTGATAAATTAGAATTAAAACGGAAATAAAATGATAAACATTGCTAAAAGTTGTGTTTGTCAACTTCTTGGATTAAGTGTAGAAGTTAAAGTTTTTGTCCTTTTCCAAAGCAACCATCCGAGGCCTTTAGGAAGAAAGGAAGGATTTGCCCAACACCAAGCATAGAGGTCAACAAGGTGGGGAGAAGAGATTCTGCATAGGAAATTAATTCGTCAAAAAGGTAGGTGCATACTATTTATTCCCTCAAAACGGTATGAAGATTGCATGCTCAAAACGGTATTTTATTTGTTTATTGTTGTTCTTCTATTCTTGATTTGATCATGAATTTGTTGGTGTATTATCTTTATGATAACATGAAGCCTATGTGTGTGAAATTATATATGTGTGTTATTGGTGTTAGCCAAATGGTGGTCTTGAATGTGTATTGAATTGGTTGTGTCGATGTTGATGGGATTTGATGTTTGGTTCTCTGTTTTCTTTTGTTGGGAATGCAACATATGTTAAATAATAATAAAAAAAAAGGAAAAAAATAACAAAAAAGGGGTTTAGCCTTTCGGCTGAACCCAATTTAAATAAGAGAATAATAATAATAATAATAATAATAATAATAATAATAATAATAATAATAATAATAATAATAATAATAATAATAATAATAAAAGGGCAAGGGGTTTGGCCAGTTCGGCTGAACCCAATTTAATAAAAAAGGGTAAATAAAGTAAAATAATAAAATAAGTAGACTAAGTAATTGGAGACGGACGTGGTACAGATGGAAGTAATGACGGCTGTGTGGAGTTCCTGCATTCATGGCACGTGCATTGCATGAGGTATACTGCGTCTATAGGGCGTGGGTATCGGGATGACTTACCGTGTCTATAGGGCACCGGGGTCATGAGACATGCTGCGTCTATAGGGCGTGGGTGTCCAAACGGCAACTGGTGGCTAGAGACCACGACGCTGGATTTAGGACCCGGGGACATGCATTGCATATAGGTCTAGGAGCATATTGCCTGACATATTTCTAGTTGCGTGTGACACGTTATTTGAGCATGCATCACGTACTTGTGTATTTTTATGTGGAGTGCTCTACTTTTCCGTATAAGCCATGCTATCATGTTTTATGTGTTATGTGTTGATATCTTTTTGGGTATGTACTCTTTGTATTGTTTTGAGAGGCACCTACTGGGTGATTACCATCACTCACCCCTACTATTCCATATGTAGCCGAGACGGAGTATGATTATATTTTCCTCGAGGATGGTGCCGATGTCGTGGAGTGGGCCGAGTGACCAGTAGATATGATTGCGGCGAGGGCAGAGACGGGCTGTTTATGATATTCTTGGGGTGACATTGAGATTTATATTTTTACGTTAGTACGTTGAGACATTTCTTTTAGACTTTTAATTCAGACAGTTGACTTTGACTTGTAGGACATGGTCAGCCTAATAATGATGTCTTTATCTTATTGAGGTTCATTAAATTCTAATTAGTGTTGTGTTTAATCCTTTTCGCAAAAAAGGAAAAAAAAAATCTATGTCAACACTGACGTGTAACAGGTTGAGGTGACGCTTTGTATTCTCCTTAGTGAGATACGGCGGGTGCACTGCTACCGAGGCTAGGGCTCGGGAGCGGGGCGCTACAGGTGGTATCAGAGCCGAGGCTTTAGATCCGCCTCGGAAACGCAGGATTAATTAGAACACTTAGACATAAGTTAAGATTTTTACCCCTAATAAACAAAGTAGACTTAAGTGATGATCTTAGACCTAAGTTATGATCGGGTCATGGAAGGTGTGTGCCAATGGTGAGCTTTCCCTATCTAATTACCATTTTACTCTGGGTCCAACCCTTTTAACTCGCTATTGACTAATCTGATTTATTTTTATGAACTGATATTATAGAAATGCATCTACGACGTGAGCCAGCTGAAAATGGTGGTGAGAACCACCAGGATCAGGAGATCATCCAAAGCACTTGAAGACGCCATAGTCACCATGACTAACGCTTTGCCGTAGTAGCACCAGCTGCTGAACTAGCATGCACCGCCTCCACCACCATTGCACTCAGCCCTGAGATTCTTCGACAAGGAGATGCGAAGGGATGATGGCGCAGCATAACTGACACCGCCGATCACTTGGATCTAATTTCAAAATGAGTTTAAGAAGTACTACGTGTTCGACAGTGCGATCTATCAGAGCATGGCTCTAGATCCACAGCGGAAGCATAAATTTAGGCTATGATCTTAGAAATTAAGTCACGATTTCGCTCTTAAGTCACGATCTTAGAAATAAGTACCGATTTTTAGTCGTAAACAATGATTAATATGAAGCATCTTATTGGAAGTAAGACGTGACTTTAGAAATTAAGTAATGATCCTACCCGTAAGCCACGATTTTAGACATAAGCGGTGATCTTTATTAAGAGTTGATCTTTGACTTAAGCATTAGTTTTAGTCATAAACGCTAATTATATACTAAGTACGATTTGTAACTAAGAAATGACCTTAGACATGACTTAAACATAAGCACTGGTCTTAGTCGTAAGCTTTGATTATATTCTAAGTATTGAACTTAGAAATAAGTAATGATTTTAGACGTAAGGAATGATGATACTAAGTATCGATTCTAGAAATAAGTCATGATATTAGACCTACGTGATGATCGTATAAGGGATATGCCCACGTATACCTAGGGCGCTCCGTACGACTCTGAATTAGTTGTCGCATCTAAGTGCTGATTATAACCATTTGTATAATTCCTTAGATTCGACCCTGCTAACCCGGTACCATTTCGGTAAATGAACCGGGTTCATGCCCCTACTTTAACAGTAGTGTCCGAACGTGACTAGGTCTAAGTTGGGATCGTAGTTCCTAAGCAATGATTTATAGTAGAATGATAGAGACTAAGAAAGAATTTATTAGTGTTATGATCAGTAGAGTTTAGCAAAGAATACTTTACGAATGGGTTTATAGTTGTAGTTAAGATGTTGAATTTTGGGTTATCAACAGGTCGAAGATATTAGTCTTATTAAGGATATTGATTGGTAGAGATAAGCGAGCTCTACAAAAAAAAAAAACAGTGGAATGACAAATTATTACAAATTTGGGTTAAGTGTTGAGACCTCATAACACATAAGTACTGATGTATCGAGTAGGCTTGAATTGAAATAGAGTAAGCATGTACAAGTAGAGGTTCTTTTTAGGTGAGATCTAACTAAATTAGAATTAGCGATTGAATTAACCAAGTGAAGAAGTACAGTGGATTAGTGTGGCGCACAGAGGCATAGTGATTAGAATGCCCTAAGTCGATCAATTTTTAGCGTGTCATACTAGGATTGGACAACTAAAGCTAAAGATTATAGTATAAGAACCGATCTTAGAGGGCTGCTATGACCGCAGATATAAGTACGATGGCGAATGATGATGACTGGGTTATGGAACCCTTGGTATGGTGACAATATCCTAAGTTTGATTCTAGAGTTATAAGAAGAGTAGGTTATGATCTTAAATAAGCAGAGAATAATGGACTTAGAAACTACCTTGTTGGATGCAAAGAATAATTTTTGAGGCCTTAGCCTATAATATGGAAGTGAAATGATTAACTTATCACAATAAGCAATGGATACTTAGCTTGGTCATTATCTAGGTGAATGGATCAAGTAGGACCATACTAAGTCATTAATTACGTCGTACGCAAGTTTCGAGGACGAAACTTATAATAAGAGGGGAGGAATGTTATGTCCGTGAGCGGTTTCATGTGAAAGTTGTACAAATGCATGAAATATGCAGCACACACGTCACACGTAGGATAGAATACATACATGTATTTACACCAACACACAGAGGAGCAACATACATAATTATAAATATTATAATTATGCACCTTGCGTGCATGGCAAAAGAAAATGAAAGGAAAAGAAAAAAATAAAATAAAGATAAGGGTTACCGCAAAAAAAAAAGGAAAAGAAAATAAAGAGAGATAAGTTTTAAAAAGAAAAACTAACTAAAATCCTAATATGATCAGGAATTGAATAGTAGATAAAGTGTAATCAAATCACAAATTCAAATTAGAACAAGATAACTTAAATATCTTAGGAGTTTACCTAATATACACCTATATCTACACACATAACACAATTCACCTTATTCTCCATTCTTCAACTAAAATAGCGGCATTCTCCCCCTTATTCTCCCAGAGCGACATCCACCAGCCGCACAAGCCTTCTGCCGCCATCACTCAGGAAGGAGGCCACCAATATTCTCCAAAAAAAAAAAAAATGTACCTTATTCTGTCCTCCATAAACTTCAATACAGCAGTCCTATATTTTTCAAGAATTGCAACAATCTGCCGCAACACTAGGAAGCCAAAAGTAATAATTTTCGGTTCATTCAACCTCCAAATTCTTCGTATATCGCGCATGATCGAGACACGAGGCAAGTATTTTTGCTATATTTGTTATGCTTTTACTAAGTTATTATGCTATTTTCATATCACATCGAGTCATGCATTCGTAATTGTGTTTTGTATAGATGGTTGTATATATATGTGTAATTGTTATAATTATAAATATATATATATATAAAACGTCGATGTCCGCATCGATTAAATATATTATTAAGTTTGAGGAATCAAAAATTGTTCCATGCTGTATACTGAAATTCGCTGGAATAGGTGTAAATATATATTAAATAACGATTAACTGTGGCAATATATTTATATAATGATGCATGAAGGACATTTCAAATGCCTTGTGTGTGATGGCTGCTGTGGTTATTCATGCATAAAGGAAATTAAAGTTGATGATAGATGCATGCACGTTGAAAAAAAAAAAAGAATTGGTTGTAAGTTTTCTTTTTCATGAGAGTTTGGGTCCGAAAGTTACAAAAAAAAAATTAATACTTTGCAAACTTGTGTTCGGCCAGTGAATATGTGATTTGTATTATATATATTAATTATAAAATATATTCATATGTTTGAAGAATCGAAAGTGCTAAAAGTGGTTGCGCGGAAATTGCTTAAAATATATATATGTGGTGGATAACAATTTGAATAGCCTCCTTTATATCACTTTCGTGAGTGAATTGCATTGAAAATGCATGCATGATTTAAGCAAAGGCTATATTACTTTTATTTTGGTTTCTAATGTTTCGTGGGTGGCTGTCCAAATGGACAGTGGCCTTTTATTTTGCAAAAATAAATTTGGAAAATATGCATATATATATATATATATATATATTAGTATAATACTTGGAGAAGTATAATTTTGGTCGTGGCTGGGGGTGGAACATTTGGTATTTTGGACTTTTGGCCATTTGGATTATTTGTTTGGACTGATTTGGTATTTAGAACACACTTCGATAATTAGACAAAATTGACATTTTGGCCCATTTTGATAAATTAGAATTAAAACGGAAATAAAATGATAAACATTGCTAAAAGTTGTGTTTGTCAACTTCTTGGATTAAGTGTAGAAGTTAAAGTTTTTGTCCTTTTCCAAAGCAACCATCCGAGGCCTTTAGGAAGAAAGGAAGGATTTGCCCAACACCAAGCATAGAGGTCAACAAGGTGGGGAGAAGAGATTCTGCATAGGAAATTAATTCGTCAAAAAGGTAGGTGCATACTATTTATTCCCTCAAAACGGTATGAAGATTGCATGCTCAAAACGGTATTTTATTTGTTTATTGTTGTTCTTCTATTCTTGATTTGATCATGAATTTGTTGGTGTATTATCTTTATGATAACATGAAGCCTATGTGTGTGAAATTATATATGTGTGTTATTGGTGTTAGCCAAATGGTGGTCTTGAATGTGTATTGAATTGGTTGTGTCGATGTTGATGGGATTTGATGTTTGGTTCTCTGTTTTCTTTTGTTGGGAATGCAACATATGTTAAATAATAATAAAAAAAAAGGAAAAAAATAACAAAAAAGGGGTTTAGCCTTTCGGCTGAACCCAATTTAAATAAGAGAATAATAATA
Organism: Eustoma russellianum; assembly: GCA_036186865.1. Lineage (NCBI taxonomy): Eukaryota > Viridiplantae > Streptophyta > Magnoliopsida > Gentianales > Gentianaceae > Eustoma > Eustoma russellianum. Next base: position 7,356,033 of record AP025063.1, read on the forward strand.
ATAATAATAATAATAATAATAATAATAATAATAATAATAATAATAATAATAATAATAATAATAATAATAATAATAATAATAAAAGGGCAAGGGGTTTGGCCAGTTCGGCTGAACCCAATTTAATAAAAAAGGGTAAATAAAGTAAAATAATAAAATAAGTAGACTAAGTAATTGGAGACGGACGTGGTACAGATGGAAGTAATGACGGCTGTGTGGAGTTCCTGCATTCATGGCACGTGCATTGCATGAGGTATACTGCGTCTATAGGGCGTGGGTATCGGGATGACTTACCGTGTCTATAGGGCACCGGGGTCATGAGACATGCTGCGTCTATAGGGCGTGGGTGTCCAAACGGCAACTGGTGGCTAGAGACCACGACGCTGGATTTAGGACCCGGGGACATGCATTGCATATAGGTCTAGGAGCATATTGCCTGACATATTTCTAGTTGCGTGTGACACGTTATTTGAGCATGCATCACGTACTTGTGTATTTTTATGTGGAGTGCTCTACTTTTCCGTATAAGCCATGCTATCATGTTTTATGTGTTATGTGTTGATATCTTTTTGGGTATGTACTCTTTGTATTGTTTTGAGAGGCACCTACTGGGTGATTACCATCACTCACCCCTACTATTCCATATGTAGCCGAGACGGAGTATGATTATATTTTCCTCGAGGATGGTGCCGATGTCGTGGAGTGGGCCGAGTGACCAGTAGATATGATTGCGGCGAGGGCAGAGACGGGCTGTTTATGATATTCTTGGGGTGACATTGAGATTTATATTTTTACGTTAGTACGTTGAGACATTTCTTTTAGACTTTTAATTCAGACAGTTGACTTTGACTTGTAGGACATGGTCAGCCTAATAATGATGTCTTTATCTTATTGAGGTTCATTAAATTCTAATTAGTGTTGTGTTTAATCCTTTTCGCAAAAAAGGAAAAAAAAAAATCTATGTCAACACTGACGTGTAACAGGTTGAGGTGACGCTTTGTATTCTCCTTAGTGAGATACGGCGGGTGCACTGCTACCGAGGCTAGGGCTCGGGAGCGGGGCGCTACAGGTAGCCTTATAGAATTGGCTAATCAATCTTACAAATGAAGCTCAAGATGCTTGTAGCTCAAGAAATACAACAAGAACACCTTTGCTACAAAGAATGGAACAAAAACAACAAGAAGAATATGATAACTAGACAAATCAACAAATGATTTCAAGTGAGCTTCTAGTGTGTTTCATCTTATTCACCATTGCCTCCTATTTATAGTGTGAATTGAGCCTTGAAGATAAGAATGCACATGTGTCACCATCAAGTCCAAGTGTCTTCAAATTCTTGGTTGGCCTTGTACACTTGGCAACATAAAGCAAAATGATTGGTCCACCTTGGCACAATAATGTTGGCCGAGATTTCCACCATGGATAGTCTTGATTATCCTTTGCCAAATGAAGATAATAAGAGAGGATAATGCCACCAAAATACCTCAACTTCTTGGTTTGAAAATAGGCATGTGGGCATTGACAATTTCAAACAAAAAAAATCAGCTCCAAGGTACCTTAGTAGCCGTTGGCTACATTTAAACTTTCCTAGTTGGCAACTTTTGCCAACTAGCTCCTTTTTGGTTGGTCCACTTGTCACCAACTCATAAAATTAATTACACATCACCTCCACCTGAATATAGACGTTTTTGAGCATATATAGAAGTATATCAACTCAGATTTTTGAAGAAGAAATCACCAAATAATAATTGACAAGATTATGTCAATATGTAACACCAAAATTCCAACTATTTCTTCTTGTATGTTGTGATCATTTCCACACTGTTAACACCTTTTAAATCTCTGTATAATGATGAATAATATCCTCCAATAACATATATAAAAGAGTCTTCAAGAAAAAATAGAATGTGACATCACAACTCGTCACATATCCCGCTATAGTCAATAATATCATCATTTGAGAGAATAAGATAAAGAATCACAAAATAATCTTCAAGATAATAATAGCTCAACTCCAAAATGAAGATAATAATATGCTCAAGAGATTCCTTGAGTGAAAATACCAAAAATACCCTCAGGGGTGAAATGATCAAAATGCCCCTAGTGAGAGAAAACTCCAGAAATTACCCCATGGTTAGAAATAAGCATAATATCATCTTTGTCATGATGAATAAGATAAGAATATGTCCTTGAAGTATTTCCACCATTTCATGTTCCTACAAAACTCAAAATACCAATTTTGCCCTTTTTGGTAAGTTGTAGAAACTTCCAAGGCACATTAGTCAAAATACATTTAAAATCACTAAAACACATAATATTCACATAATGAACATGTATAAATCATATACAAATGAAAACAACCGCTTTATCACATTTTAGAAAAATATTTCTAAAAACCCCAGACATCGATCGATCGAAGTGCCTCAGCTTCAGAGATCGATGTCTCATAGTAAGCTTCAGAATATGTTTCTGACTTACATTGATCGATCGAAGTGAGGGTTCGATGTGTCTCAGGTTTAGAGATCGATGTCTTACAGTAAGGTCTTGAACTTTCATTGCCTTACATGGATCGATCGATGTGAGGGATCGAAGTACATCGATCGATCGAAGTGCAACAACCTGAGAGATCGATGTCAACTTTTTCAACTTTTAATCACATATAACACCATGTATGATATTTTTAATTATTCACCACTTAAAATCATGACTTTGAAAATTACCCAAACATATTTCTCAACATTCTCCCCCTTTTGGATGATTTTCAAAATAACATAACATGATTTTAATGTCACAACTCTTTACCAATTGTTTATCATAAATCTACCAAATACCTCACCAATTTGTTTCACAAAATTTGTACCAATTGTTTTTAAAAACCAATTACCAACTAATTACCAATTGTTTTCATCAATTCTCATGTATTTTTGTGCTCCCCCTCAACTTTTACTCTCCCCCTTAACCAATGCTCCAAAACTCATACCAATTGAAACTTAGCATACAATTCAAACAACCAAATCATGACTTACCAACTAAAATCATGTTCTTATTCTATCTCCCCCTTTATTTTGCAAATCATGCAAAAGATAGAACTATGCAATGGTATTGTAAGTCATCATACCTAACTTGGCTCGTAAGTTTTCAAAATTGGCTTGATTAAGGGGTTTGGTGAAGATGTCAGCTATTTGGTGATCAGTTTTTATATGGTTTATGATTATATCCTCATTTTGAACATGATCTCGAAGGAAATGGTATCGTACCTCAATGTGTTATAGAATGAAGTACCGGATTCCGAGAAAGATTGATTGCACTTGTGCTACCGCATAAAATTGGAATCTTATTCATTTTAATGCCAAAATCACTAAGTTGTTGTTTAAGCCAAAGTATTTGGGTAGTGCACAAACTCAAGGCTATATACTCGGCTTCGGTGGTAGAGAGAGCTACACTAGCTTGCTTCTTAGAAAACCAAGAGATCAAGTTGGTTCCTATGAATTGACAAGTTCCACTCGTGGATTTTCTATCTAAGTTGCAATCACCATAATCAGCATCACTATAAGCATACAGTTCCAACTTAGCATTTCTGTCATACCAAAGTCCTAAGTGAGGTGTGTGTTTAAGATATCTAAAGGTCTTTTTCACCGCATTGTAATAAGATACCTTAGGACAAGATTGAAACCTAGCACACATACACACACTAAACATGATGTCAGGTCTTGATGCAGTTAAGTATAACAGTGATCCAATCATATACCTATAAAGTGTGTCATCAAAAGGTTTACCATTTTCATCCTTATCTAGTTTGGTGCTCACACTCATGGGTGTAGGTGTCGGTTTCAACTCTTCAAAGCCAAACTTTTTGATCATATTGTTGACATACTTAATTTGGCTAATGTGAATTCCTTGAGGGGTTTGTTTGATTTGAAGTCCTAAGAAATAATTCAACTCTCCTACCATTGACATTTCAAATTCTGACTTCATACACTCTTCGAAATCTTTTACTAAGGTAGGGTTAGTTAAACCAAAGATAATATCGTCTACATATATTTGAACTATTAATAAGTCATTATCTTTTCGTCTTAGGAATAATCTGCTGTCTATGGTTCCCCTCTGATAAGTATTTGCAATAAGAAAGTTTGCAAATCTATCATACCAAGCTCTTGGAGCTTGTTTCAAACCATATAGAGCTTTCTTAAGCTTGTAAACATGGTTAGGATTCTTTGGATCTTTGAAATCCAGGGGGTTGTTTCACAAACACATCTTCTTGGATGTATCCATTCAAGAACGCACTCTTGACATCCATTTGGAAGAGTTTGATGTTACTTAGACTTGCAATAGCAAGTAATAATCTAATTGCTTCTAGTCATGCAATGGGCGCAAAGGTTTCTTCATAATCATTCCTTCTTGTTGATTATAACCTTGTGCGACTAGCCTAGCCTTATTTTCTTTTAATATTTCCTTGTTCATCCATCTTATTCCTAAAGACCCATTTAGTTCCTATTATAGACTTGTCTTCAGGTTTAGGTACTAAGTCCCACACGTTGTTTCTGGTAAATTGATTCAATTCCTAATGCATGGCATCTATCCAAGATATATCACCTAAGGCTTCTTTTACATTCTTAGGTTCTAAGTGTGAGATTAAACTATGTCCTTCAAGTTGACTTAAGTTTCTACATGTTCTAACCTCAACACTTGGATCCTCAATGATTAATTCTTTAGGATGCCACCAATTCCTAGATTGACTAGGTTCACCCTCATCCTGTTCAAATGTTTCATTTGTATGAAGATTATCGTATGTAATTGGATCATTAGTAGTATTATCTTCCAATTGCAAAGGTTCTTCATTTATTTCATCTAAGGGTTTTTGCATATCTTGTTCAGGGGGAGTTGGTTCTAGATGATCAATTGCAGGCTCAAGTAATACATCATCATCAAACAAATTTTCAACATTATTTTCTTATTTATGTTGAGTTTTATCACTAAATTCAAAGCATGCATTTTCATTGAATTTCACATGTATAGATTCAATTATTTTTCTAGATGCAGAATTGTAACACCTATATGCTCTTGAGTTAGTTGAATAACCAACAAATATACATTCAACAGACTTTTGTTCATACTTGTCTAGATTATCCTTAGTGTTCAACACAAAACATTTACAACCAAAAACCTTAAGATAATGTACTTTAGGTTGTCTATTGTTTAACAATTCATAAGGTGTTTTACTCAATTTTTTCTAATAGAAAGCCTATTTATAATATAGCATGCACAACTAACAGCTTCACCCCATAAATATTTTGGTAATTTATTTTCACATAACATTGTTCTAGCAACTTCTTGAATTGTTCTATTTTTACGTTCAACAACTCCATTGAGTTGCAGTGTTCTAGGTGGTGAGAATTCGTGTTTAATTCCATGTAATTCACAAAATTTGATTATATCTTTGTTTTTAAATTCTCCACCTCTATCACTTCTAAATCTCTTAACATTTTCTTCCTATATATTTTCAAGTTGCTTAGTAAGAGTTTCGATTGCCAATGGAGCATCGTCTTTGTGTGTTAAGAACAATGTCCATGTATAGCGTGAGTAATCATCTACTACGACACACACATAGTAGTGTCCACCTAGACTTCGTCCTACTTGGACCATATAAGTCTAAGTGAAGCAATTCTAGTACATGACTAGTAGTCACTTCATGTTTCGGTTTTAATGTTTCTTTAATGTTTTTTCCTTTAATACATGTTTCACATAGTTGAAAATTATCTAAGTCTAACTTAGGCATTCCTCTAATTAAATTCTTCTTAGATAATTTCTTAATGGTTGAAATTCCTATATGGCCTAATCTTCTATGCCATAAATTCACATCTAAGTCATGTGATATTAAACAATTAACCTTAACATCTAACATGTTATCTAAGGTAAGAGTATAAATGTTACTATCTCTATTTCCTTTTAAAACAATTTCTCCTTTTTCATTTATTGTATCACAAGAATTGGGAAGGAAAGAAACATTATATCCGCAATCTATAAGTTGAGAAATACTTAATAAATTATAAGAAAGATTACTTACTAACAACACATTTCGTATTTGAAATGTGTTAGGGCCCCCAAATGTTTCTTTTCCAACAACTTGTCCTTTGTTATTGTCACCGAATGTTACCTTTCCTCCATTCTTTATTTGTTCCAACTCGGTGAATAGTTTGGGATTCCCCGTCATGTGCCTTGAACATCCACTATCTAAAAACCATTTAGTTTTTAGATTCTTTGACTTTGCCTCCTTCTTGCATTCCTTGTGATTTCCTACAATAGAGACAATGTTTTAGGTACCCTTTATTTGGGTCCTTGAATGTTAGGGGCACCACCGTTGTTTAGATATCCCTTAGGTATCCAAACTTGGACATACCTTGTAGGCACATTTTTGACATTTGTTGAATATAAAGGATTAACATATGTTTGACCATTCCAGAAAGATAATGCATTGTCACACATGTTATATCTTGGTTGATAATTACTATGTCTTGGCCGATTTTGATAGAGTGTATAAGACATATGATTTTGTTTTTTGAATGGTGCTATGTATATATGTTCATATGCATTTCTATATGACTTATACAAATGTTGCCTATACTTAGGTTCATAATAAGTTGAATGCATTTTATTATTTCTAGTGGTATTCGTATACATGTAGGCATAATTTCTAGGTTATCTTGATGCAAAATTTTGCTTAGTTGCACGTTGATATGTATGCACTTTTGTGGGTGCATGTTGTATTTTTGCCTTAGAATAAACAGAAGAAATAGTAGAAGTAGATGCAGCAGGCAAAGTTGATTTCGTTGTATTATATGGCATTTTTGTACTAGATGAGACAAACTTAGTCTTTTTATCTACTTTAGTGTTTTCTTCTTTATATCCTAACCCGGTTTTATCATTTTCATATTTTTGCGATGGTATAAGTGTATCTAACATATTTGCACCAGATTTAAATTGTTCTAACATTTTTTCTAAGGTAAGTTTTGAAGATTTAAGTTGTAATATTTCATTTTCACAACTTTCTACCTTAGATTTTAACATGCTATTTTCAGTTTTGAGTGTATGTTCATTTTTCCTATATGATTCAATTTTAACTGCTAAAGAATCAAGAGTATTAGTAGACTCTTGTCTAAAAGATTCTAATTGATCGGAAAACTCCAAGTTGGACGTCTTCAACTTGTCGTTTTCTTCAATTAGTTTCTTCTTTTCTTTCAATAGCCTCTTACAATGAGGATGCATTCTTAAAAAGAACTTACCTCGTTGGATACAAAGAAGACTTGAGCTTCCTCGGTTTCGGATTCTGAGTCGGATGAGTCGCTCCATGTGCTCACCTTCGATGCTCGTTTCCCTTTCCTTGACTTGGACTCCTTTGCCTTAGTCGCTTGTGCCTCCTTGTCCTTGGCTTTGTGTTGTTGTACGGTGTTGAATCTTGCTTGTTTGAGTGGTGTAGACCTCGCTCTGATACCAATTGTTGGACCGTGCACCTGCAATAAACACCTTTAGAGGGGGGGCGAATAGTGGTTAGCAGAAATTACACTATTACCTATGATTAAAAACCCCTTTTAAAACAGAATTTGAGACTACCTCAGATTCAGAACCCATTTTTGAAAAATTCAAAGTTCCTTGTACACAACTCCAAAAATTATGAAACTTTCCAGAAATTAGCTTCAATGTGCTAACAAGACTCTATCCAAAAATCAGACAAAAATAAGATTGTTTGTTCCTTCAAACAAATAAAAAGATTTAGATGGTCAATCTGGACAGAATTGGACAGAATGTTGCTGATTTTGAAAAACGTGTTTCTCTTTGAATACTCAACAAAAAAGGTTGATCTTTATATCAAAACACTCCTTAGGATGTTATTTGATTCTTCCAAAAGGTCGTGACCTTAAACAATTCTTGATTAATACAAAATGCAAGTTTTCTCAAAACTGGTCTAAGATTGCAGCCAGATTGGAGCAGTTATCTTCCAAGACTGAAAGACTAACCTTTTGCTTGCTCAAATCAAGTGATTCTTGTTGCAAATGAAAGCTAACAGTCTGAAGTATAACTCCACCAAAAATCACGAATTTTGAAAGTGTTCAGCTATTTTTGCAAATTGTGAGAAATTGTGTAAAACTGCAGTAAAAACGGGCAGAAAACAGAAAGGTAGAAACAAGACAAGAACACGGAGGATTTATCCTGGTTCGGTCAATGTGACCTACTCCAGTCCCAAGAAACACCTTTCCTTGGATTTCACTATGATATGAATCACCTTACAACAAGAACCAAGCTTGATCCTTGGGTTATACACCAACCCTATTCAAGACTTGGATGAACACCTTCGATGCAACACTTAGGTGCAACACCTCTACCACCTATTGATGTAGCCTTATAGAATTGGCTAATCAATCTTACAAATGAAGTTCAAGAGGATTGTAGCTCAACAAATACAACAAGAACACCTTTGCTACAAAGAATGGAACAAAAACAACAAGAAGAATATGATAACTAGACAAATCAACAAATGATTTCAAGTGAGCTTCAAGTGTGTTTCATCTTATTCACCATTGCCTCCTATTTATAATATGAATTGAGCCTTGGAGATAAGAATGCACATGTGTAACCATCTTCATCATCAAGTCCAAGTGTCTTCACATCATTGGTTGGCCTTGTACACTTGGCAACATAAAACCAAATGATTGGTCCACCTTGGCACAATAATGTTGGCCGAGATTTCCACCATTGATAGTCTTGATTATCCTTTGCCAAATGAAGATAATAAGAGAGGATAATGCCACCAAAATACCTCAACTTCTTGGCTTGAAAATAGGCATGTGGGCATTGACAATTTCAAACTAAAAAATCAGCTCCAAGGTACCTTAGTAGCCGTTGGCTACATTTAAACTTTCCTAGTTGGCAACTTTTGCCAACTAGCTCCTTTTTGGTTGGTCCACTTGTCACCAACTCATAAAATTAATTACACATCACCTCCACCTAAATATAGATGTTTTTGAACATATATAGCAGTATATCAACTCAGATTTTTGAAGAAGAAATCACCAAATAATAATTGACAAGATTATGTTAATATGTAACACCATAATTCTAACTATTTCTTCTTGTATGTTGTGATCATTTCCACACCGTTAACACCTTTGAAATCTCTGTATAATGATGAATAATATCCTCCAATAACATATATAAAAGAGTCTTCAAGGAAAAAATAGCATGTGACATCACAACTCATCACATATCCCGCTATATAGTCAATAATATCATCATTTGAGAGAATAAGATAAAGAATCACCAAATAATCTTCAAGGTAATAATAACTCAACTTCAGAATGAAGATAATAATATGATCAAGTGATTCCTTGAGTGAAAATACCAAAAATACCCTTAGGGGTGAAATGACCAAAATGCCTCTGGTGAGAAAAAACTCCAGAAATGACCCCGATGGTCAGAAATAATCGTAATATCATCTTTGTCATGATGAATAAGATAATAATATGTTCTTGAAGTATTTCCACCATATCATGTTCCTACAAAACTCAAAATACCAATTTTGCCCTTTTCGGTAAGTTGTGGAAACTTCCAAGGCACATTAGCCACAATACATTTAAAATCACCAATACACATAATATTCACATAATGAACATGTATAAATCATATACAAATGAAAACAACCACCTTATCACATTTTAGAAAAATATTTCTAAAAACCCTAGACATCGATTGATCGAAGTGCCTCAGCTTTAGAGATCGATATCCCACAGTAAGCTTCAGAATTTGTTTCTGACCTACATCGATCGATCGAAGTGAGGGTTCGATGTTCATCGATCGATCAATGTGTCTCAGGTTTAGAGATCGATGTCTCACAGTAGGTCTTGAACTTTCACTGCCTTACATGGATCGATCGATGTGAGGGATCGAAGTACATCGATCGATCGAAGTGCAACAACCTGAGAGATCGATGTCAACTTTTTCAACTTTTAATCACATATAACACCATGTATGATATTTTTAAGTATTCACCACTTAAAATCATGACTTTGAAAATTATCCAAACATATTTCTCAACATTTTGCAGTTTTGAAACTGCAGTGCATCGATCGATCGATGTGTCTCCTTTAAGAGACTGATGTACATCAACGATCGATGTCCCCTGGCCTGAGAGATCAATGTCTTCCAGAAACTTTCTGGTTTGGAAGCTGCTTGACATTAATCGATCGACGTCTCTTCCAGAGAGACTAACGTGATATGGATCGATTGATATCCTTCAGGCTGAGAGATCGACGTTGGACAGAAAGTTTCAAACCTGAACAACCTCAACATGGATCGATCCATGTCTCCCCCTGAGAGACTGATGTACACATCAGTCGATCCCTGTGAGATATTGATGTCTCACAGTGTGTTTTTCTCATTTTGCTTCAAACTTCAAGTGTGAATTGTAGGATCTTCAAGGCACCACTAGAAGGGGGGGTTGAATAGTGGGTGCGGAAAATGTGGTTTTTAAAATTGTTTTAAACCAAAAACCCAACTTCTGAAAACAGTTTCTGTTTTCAGGACCAGTTTTAAAACGTTTTGAAAACTAGGTTGCAGGTCTTCAAAAATTCTAAAATTTGGAGAGAACTTAGCCTCAGATGTTATAAGTATCTCCCAAAAATTTCAGATTTAAATTCAACCTCTAACCCCTTCAAAAATCGTTGGTGGTCAGATTGCGCAAATCTGCCAGAACGGTAGTGTGAAAATTATCCAAACATATTTCTCAATAACACCATCAACAGTGGATAACTTAGAAGGAATAAAAGGATCATCTTGTATAATGGACCACAAGTCTATATCAATAGCCATAAGAAAGAGTTTCATTCTAAGGTTCCATTGTACAAAGGACTCACTGTCAAAAAGAGGAGGCCTTTGACTCGACATACCTTTGAGTATGCCTGCGATTTGATACCACTTATAGGACCTGTATAGCACCACTAGAAGGGAGAGGGTTGAATAGTGAGTGCGAAAATTTTGGTTTTCAAAAGTTTTTGACCCAAATTACTCACTTTTGAAAACAGTTTCTGTTTTTAGATCCTAATTTGAACTATTTAAATGACCTAGTTTTAGGCCTCTAAAAATTATGAAATTTGGTGAGGATGTACTCTCAGATGTTATGAGTGACTCACAAAAATTTCAAATTAAAACTCCAAGGTTAACCCCTTGAAAATACGTTTTTGGCCAGATTGCGCAAATCTGCCAGAAACTATACTTTGAATTGAAAAATTTATTCCTATTAATTGGTAACTCTAAATGGTCTGAAATGTTTTTGAAAAGACCCTCAAGATGTGTATTTTATTGGGTTTGAAACAGTTTTTGAAAATTCCTTTGGGATGATGTTCTCAATCTTTGCAAATCTGAAAATCAGATTTCACTAGTCTCAGAACTATTAACATTTGATTTACTTATACTTATTCAAATGAGGTGAAACTTGCGCCAAATGAAAATTAGGACATGTGGCTATGTGTATTCAATATTTTATGATTTTTGAAAATCGTTTGCTATTTTTACCATTGCAATGAAATCTATGCAGAAAACTGAAAACTGAAAGTAAAGTGCTGAAAAGTAAGAACACCAAGAATTTTATACATGGTTCGGTTAAATTAACCTACTCCAGTCTTCGAAGACACCTTTCTCGGTTATCACTAAACACAAAAACACCTTACCACAAGGCTGACTGGAGTTAAACACTAACTCCACCCTTTTACAATCAAAGCAACCAAACAAACCGATCACAAACGCCACCACCGATCGAATGAGGGTTTGATCACACTTTGATCAAACTTTTACTAACAATGAACATGTGTGGGTGGTATATTCAAAGCTTATATAATATGTAGAATACATGAACAATAGGATTGAGACTAAGAAGAAGAAGAGAAAAGTCTAGCTTTTTGCACTTGAGAGAATATAAATTGTTGCCTTGGCCTTGTCTTTCACTATTTCCCTTTTTATCTCCCTTTGGTCGCCCCCCTAGGGCTTTCTTCCTACCTTGAGAATTGTCTTTAATAAACTTGGAAGATTGCCTTGTGTAGAAGATGACACAATCTTTCTTACTTGGTGCAATATGATTGGAAGGATGACTTGACCTTGCTTAGTTGTCACTTGTAGATTTGTCCACCTTCTCACCTTTGTAATGAGCTGTAAATTCTGAAAATCTGAAAACATGCGCTCAAAACCAATTCAAATAATTACCATACAATCACACATTAATTCCCCTTCAATTTTGGAAGACAATTGAAGTGCAATCAAGGGGAAAATCGGCCAGCTATAGAATACATGTGCTGAAATTTTCAGCATGTGCCTCTTTTGAATTCTTTCCTTATGTGGTGCCCTCTTCAATGTCACCAATCTTGTGTGGGATATCCTCCACCAATTAAAGTTCCAAATAAGCTCCACCTTGGCTCCAACATGGATGTAGTAAGCGTGTATAGAGAGGCTGCACATGTGCTGAAATTTTATTTTGGCAAGCTTTTTCAAATAATACACAATATTTACACATATATGGTAAATAATAATCAACTCTATTTTGAATTTTCTAGAAAACTTTAACATGTCTTGAATGTGTAAAAAGTGTCTAGATACATGTTACATCGATGCCTCAAAAACGTTCCATGTGTGTGTGTTTGTAGAAAACCGAATTTTCAACTTTCGTCGATTATGCGATTTTTCTCCGATTAATTTCAAACTTCCTACACATGTAATATATATTATATCACACATAATATATGTAAAATTAAGTGTATATTCAGCTATAGTGTCTGAGTAGAAAACGTCCATGTGCAAAAATAAAGTTGAGTTTGAATTATCCACAAATCTAGGCTAATTTTTGGGTGATTTGTATGTGCCAACATGGTATGATTTAGTGGATGATTGTAACATTTGAGCCACGAAATGTTTGAGCATTTTTGATGTATATGGGCTGGCCATCTTTATATGGCAAGTACGTGACATATCAGTGAAGTTTCGGTAGTCACCCGATACGATAATTTTTTGGTTTATGACCTTGTAACATGTCATTATAATTTTGACGTCACTATGACTTATATCATATGATATAAGACCTGAATATACTCATAAATATAAGGTGTGTGTATATAGTGGTGTGATGTCGACGTACATTTATAATATATGTGACGTGTCGGTGGTACTTCGGAATATATGTGTATAGTGCCTTTTGTTTAAAAAATATGAATATATATATATATATATATATATATATATATATATATATATATATATATATTATATTAGGCGTGTGAGATGAAATGAGGAGAAGACTTTCCATTTTCAAATTTGTTGTCATGTAGCTTTCTTCAAATATGTCTTCATTTAATGAACTAGTTTAGTTTATTAATTGTGGTACATGAAAATAGTAAAAAGACAAAAAAAGGTTTGCCATATGATGTAAGCTTTAATGTTTCATGGCTTGTTAGTATGGCAACAATATGTATAAGCATATAAAGCATGTTTATCACATAAACATGTTAAGCAACACTTTATTCATGCATTTTGTAAGCACGTAGCATCTAAATCATACATTTGTAAATCACTCAAACCCTTCTTCTCAACACAGTTGGGCATAGTAAATCGGATCAATACGTCTTAAGGACAGAGTCCTAGACTCACCTCAGATCTCTGTGCAGCTGAGCTGTTAAGGTTATTGCCAAGCTGAGCTCTACATTGTGCTGAGCTCAGCTGATCGAGGGATAGCGTAGCATTGTTATTGTACAGTGTTGCCGAGCTGAGCTCTGCTGTGTGCTAAGCTCTACTGTCTGGCTGAGAGCATTCGTTATTCTACAGATCTGCCGTGTTGAGCTCTGCTGGCGTGCTGAGCTTGGCTGAAGCGGCTGAAAGCACAACTGTTGTTCTATTGTGCTGAGGTGCCGAGGTCTTCAGGTCGACCATCAGTCCAAAATGCAAATACAATTACGCTGACTGGACTGATCTGATCTGATTGATCAATCTGACACTAGTTCAGCTTGGCTGGAGGGCTGATGGCACAGAACAACTGTTCTAAAGTGTTATTGTGCTTAGGTCGGTAGGTCGGCTAACTCTTCAAAACACAAACTCAATTGCACTATCTGAACTGTCTTGACCTGGCAGATTGATCCAACCTGAACTAAGCTCGGCAGGTCGGCTAATGCTTTATTTCACAAGCAAACTATAGAGAAGTAAATTTTGTCTGACTTGAAGTTTACCCAGCATTCTTAAGATGTATTGTATATTGATTATGTACTGATTCTTGTTTGTGTCTGACGTGTTACAAAAACTTAATGGAGAACGCTAGCTCAAGCTCAGTTCAAGATGCAGACGTACAGAGTGCTGCTCCTATGGCACCAAGTGCTAGGGTGCCGATGCCTGCTCCTCCTACATAGGGTCCTACGGTGGCCCAAGTGGAAAAACCTGAGAAGTTCAGTGGGAGCTTCTTCAAGCGCTAGCAGGAGAAGATGCTGTTCTACTTGACTGCCATGGGGTTGGCCACGTTTTCGACTGAGGACCCACCACTGAGGAGGACCAGACCCAGGGTATACAAAACAAACTCTTTGTTGAAATGTGGAACTGCAACAATTTTTCTTGCCATATTCATGGGTGCTTGGACAACTCCTTATATGGTTTGTACTGCACGTAGAAAACGACAAAGTCTTTGTGGCAGTGTTTGGAAAAGAAATATTGTACGGAAGATGGCAGCACTAAGAAATTTATTGTCGACAAATTCCTTGATTTCAAAATGTCAGATTCTCGCACTGTTATTTCTCAAGTTAAGAAACTTCTGACGTTGGTAGTCGAGATAGAAGAGGAGGGCATGTTGCTCAATGAATCTTTCATAGTGGCTGCAGTGATTGAGAAGCTACCTCTTTCGTGGAGGGAATTCAAAAGCTATCTCAAACACAAGAGAAAGGAGATGACATTGGAAGATCTGATTGTCCGACTCCGCATAGAGAAAGATAATCACAGATCTGAACGTAAGCCACATGCAAGTGCAGTTCAGGCCAAGGCCCACATTGTAGAGGCCAAGAAAAAGGAAGAACAACTTGTGTTGAACAAGAAAGACAAACAGATAGCTAAAAAGTTCACTGGAAAACGCTACAACTGTGGCATTCAGGGGCATGTCAGAAATGAATGTCGGAAGCCCAAAAAGAAGCAGACAAAGGCAAAGGCGAACATCATTAATACCATGGATGATCTGAACCTCTGTTCGATGGTCTCAGAGTGCAATGTTATGGGGAGCATGCGCGAATGGTGGCTCGATATTGTCGCCACGAGACATGTCTGCTTCACCAGAGAGATGTTCATGGAGTACCATCCTGGAAACAATGAACAACTTTACATGGGGAACTCAGCCTCATCGAAGATCGAAGGCGAGGCAAAGTTGTTCTGAAGCTAAACTCGCGGAAGCTACCATATTCACCTCAATCGAATGGTATTACTGAACGCAAGAACCAAACTCTAAAAGAGATGAAGAATGCTATGTTGATAAGTTTGGGCTTACCTCAAAACTTGTGGGGGAAGCCATTCTTTCAGTTAACGTCATTTTGAATAGAATTCTATCTAAAGGGATGAATGAAACCTCATACGAGGTTTGGAAAGGCCACAAGCCTAGTTACAAATGCTTGAAAATGTGGGGTTGTTTGGCAAAGGTTGTTGTGCCTAGACCGAGATAAGTCAACAATGGGCCTAAAAAGATCGACTATATATTCATAGGATAGGCGATAAACAGTAGTGCATATCGTTTTTTGATGCACAAGTCGGATATTCCTGACATACATGAAAACATTGTCATGGAGTCAAGAAATGCAGTGTTCTTCAAGGATGTCGTTTCGAGGAAAGGCAAGAACAATGAAGAAACAAGAACTGGTGAGCAAATGCGTGAGGCAACTCCTCAAGGAAATGAGAACCTCGTCAAAGCAAGGGAGCCAGAATACCAACTTCGTTTGGACCAAATTTTCTAACCTATATGGTAGAAAAATGAGCCAAGGAACTTTTCTAAGGCGATGTCAACTCCAGAAGATCATTTTTAGAAAGAGGCATATAACAGTGAGATAGACTCGATTCTTCAGAATCACACTTGAGAGTTGGTTGACCTTCCATTGGGAGGTAAACCACTCAGGTGCAATTGGATTTTCAAGAAGAAGATGAAAGAGGATGGGTCTATCGAAAATTACAAAGCCAGGTTGGTAGCTAAAGGCTACCGATAAAAGGAAGGCTTTGACTTTTTTGAGACCTACTCACTAGTAACTAGAATCAAATCTATAAGGATACTAGTTGCTATTGCTATAGTCTATAATTTGAAAATCCATCAAATTGATGTAAAAACTGCTTTTCTAAATGGTGAGTTGGAAGAAGAAATTTATATGAAACAACCCGAAGGGTGTGTGATTCCAGGACAAGAATCAAAAGTCTGTAGACTTGTTAAGTCGTTGTACGGACTTAAGCAAGCTCCTAATCAACGGCACTTGAAATTTGATCAAGCTATGCTAGCTAATGGTTTCAAGATCAATGAGTGTGACAAGTATGTATACATTAAAAACACACAGAATGCATATGTGATAGTATGCCTCTATATAGATGACATGCTAATCATGAGCAGTACTCGTGATATCATCTTAAATACAAAGAAGATGTTGACGAGAAACTTCGATATGAAGGATATGAGAGTTGCTAACATTATTCTAGGAATTAAAATTTCTAGGATAGCCGAAGGACCTGTATTGTCACAAATTCACCATATTGAATCTATTTTAAAATGTTTCAATATGCTTGATGTGAAACCCGTGAAAACTCCACTCGACTTAAGTACGCACTTATGGAAGAACCGAGGCGAGCTAGTAACTCAATTGGGCTACTAGCAAAAGTTGATCCGCTTACAAAAGGCTTGCCTAGAGATCAGATGTCAATTTTGACAAACGGAATGGGACTAAAGCCTATAATGCATGAATCTTTATAACGGTAACCCAACCTTCTCGACTGGAGATCCCAGAATCTTGGTTCAATGGGACAACTAAGTTATGAAGTTCAGTGAGCACTTACTCATTCTGATTAAATATAAGTGATGTCTGCAGAAAAGTGAGGGTTAGCTGAAGCTTTTAATGGCTCATATATCTTGATATATGAAATGGGGTATGACGGAATACTCTTGATAGGAAACACCTATGTAAGTGTGAAGTATGGGTACTTCTGTGAGAATTTTGTAAAGCAAAAGTTCTCTAACACACTTTCTGAAACCAGACGGTTCATAGCCAAAATGAACACAATCATGAGAACCAAAAAGTTGTTAAAGGAAATGTTGTGTGAGTACTGTTAGGTTCGAAACACACTGTAGACGGGGGGTGAATAGAGTGTTTGGAAATTTTGTGGAATTTTCTTGTTTGGCTCAACTCAAATAGAGTTCAAAATCAAAGCAAGAATGGGGAATGAGAGACAGTGAATGAGTACACCGGATATATAGTGGTTCGAATCGTAAATGATTCTACTCCACTACCACTTTGTTGCCAAAGTAGATTTTCAACAACTACTCTTCTTATTAGAGCTAATAAGAACAACCACAACAATACTTACACTAAGAACTTAGTGTAAGCAACCACAACAACAACTTCTTGCACAAACACCTTTGTGCAACTACAACAACCACAGCTCTAAGCAAGAACAACCTCTTGCTACCTCACAACTTCAACAAAGTTCTCTCAAGAACTTTGTCACAGTGGGTTAAAAGAAGCAGTGGGGATCACACTTTCTCACTAATCTAAACACAAGCAAGAGACCAAATATTTATGGTTCCTCTTGTGTTAGACTCACTATCTCTCAATATACAACAACGAAGAACAAAGAAAAGCTTAACAAGCTTTAAGTACTTTTACACATATGAGACAAATATACAAAAATGAAGAATGAAGCTTGGTGATTATGAAAGTGTGTTTTTGCCTCATCTGAGCTTCATCCATTTATAGGAGGTGTTGACCATGTTTTTGAATCTCCACCATGTCTTCAAGTCAATGCCCAAGTCATGAAAAATTGAAAATAGCCTTTAGCCACCCTATGGAAAGATTTGATCCTCAATAGACACCCTAGAGAATCTTAGACATGGATATAATAGTCAAGGAAGCATGTATTATGTCAGAGTAAAGTCCACAAGAAATTTGAGCAAGATTGTAAAGAAAAACAACATAAATCTCCCTTGGATTTTGTTCCAACGATCATAAAAATTTGAATCCTGGGGGACTTCGATCGATCCATGCGCCTATGCTGAGAGATCGATATCTTCCAGAAAGTTATTGTTGGACCATGCACCTACAATAAACACCACTAGAGGGGGAGTGAATAGTGGTTACCGGAAATTCAAAAATAAAAAAATAATTTCAATGTACACAACTCTAAAAATTATAAAACTTTCTAACTTAACTTCAATGTGTTAACAAGATTCTGTACAAAAATCTGACAAAAATAAGATCGTTTGTCTCTTCAAACAAATAAAAAAATTCAGATGTTCAATCTGGACAGAATTGGACAGAATGTTGCAGATTTTGAAAAACGTGTTTCTCTTTGAATACTCGATAAAAAAGGTTGATCTTTATATTAAAACACTCCTTAGGATGTGTAGTTGATGTTTCCAAAAGGCCCTAACCTTAAAAAATTCTTGATCAATACAGAATGCAAGTTTTCTCAAAACTGGTCAGATTGCAGCCAGATTGGAGCAGTTATCTTGCAAAGACTAAAAGACTAGTTTTCCCTTGCTCAAATCAAGTGATTCTTGTTGCAAATGAAAGATAACAGTCTGAAGTATAACTCCACCATAAATCACGAATTTTGAAAGTGTTTAGCTATTTGTTTCAAATTGCAAGAAGTTGTGTGAAAACTGCAGTAAAAACAGGCAGAAAATAGAAAGGTAGAAACAAGACAGGAACACCGAGGATTTGTCCTGGTTCGGTCAATGTGACCTACTCCAGTCCCAAGGAACACCTTTCCTTGGATTTCACTATGATATGAATCACCTTACAACAAGAACCAAGCTTGATCTTTGGGTTATACACCAACCATATTCAAGACTTGGATGAACACCTTCGACGCAACACTTAGTTGCAACACCTCTACCACCTATTGATGTAGCCTTATAGAATTGGCTAATCAATCTTACAAATGAAGCTCAAGAGGCTTGTAGCTCAACAAATACAACAAGAACACCATTGCTACAAAGAATGGAACAAGAACAACTAGAAGAATATGATAACTAGACAAATCAACAAATGATTTCAAGTGAGCTTCTAGTGTATTTCATCTTATTCACCATTGCCTCCTATTTATAGTGTGAATTGAGCCTTGAAGATAAGAATGCACATGTGTCACCATCAAGTCCAAGTGTCTTCAAATTCTTGATTGGCCTTGTACACTTGGCAACATGAAGCAAAATGATTGGTCCACCTTGGCACAATAATGTTGGCCGAGATTTCCACCATTGATAGTCTTGATTATCCTTTGTCAAATGAAGATAATAAGAGAGGATAATGCCACCAAAATACCTCAACTTCTTGGCTTGAAAATAGGCATGTGGGCATTGACAATTTCAAACTAAAAAATCAGCTCCAAGGTACCTTAGTAGCCGTTGGCTACATTTAAACTTTCCTAGTTGGCAACTTTTGCCAACTAGCTCTTTTTTGGTTGGTCCACTTGTCACCAACTCATAAAATTAATTACACAACACCTCCACCTGAATATAGACGTTTTTGAGCATATATAGAAGTATATCAACTCAGATTTTTGAAGAAGAAATCACCAAATAATAATTGACAAGATTATGTCAATATGTAACACCAAAATTCCAACTATTTCTTCTTGTATGTTGTGATCATTTCCACACTGTTAACACCTTTTAAATCTCTGTATAATGATGAATAATATCCTCCAATAACATATATAAAAGAGTCTTCAAGGAAAAAATAGAATGCGACATCACAACTCGTCGCATATCCCGCTATAGTCAATAATATCATCATTTGAGAGAATAAGATAAAGAATCACAAAATAATCTTCAAGATAATAATAGCTCAACTCCAAAATGAAGATAATAATATGCTCAAGAGATTCCTTGAGTGAAAATACCAAAAATACCCTCAGGGATGAAATGATCAAAATGCCCCTAGTGAGAGAAAACTCCAGAAATGACCCCCATGGTTTGAAATAAGCATAATATCATCTTTGTCATGATGAATAAGATAAGAATATGTCCTTGAAGTATTTCCACCATTTCATGTTCCTACAAAACTCAAAATACTAATTTTGCCCTTTTTGGTAAGTTGTAGAAACTTCCAAGGCACATTAGTCAAAATACATTTAAAATCACCAAAACACATAATATTCACATAATGAACATGTATAAATCATATACAAATGAAAACAACCGCTTTATCACATTTTAGAAAAATATTTCTAAAAACCCTAGACATCGATCGATCGAAGTGCCTCAGCTTCAGAGATCGATGTCCCACAGTAAGCTTCAGAATTTGTTTCTGACCTACATCGATCGATCGAAGTGAGGGTTCGATGTTCATCGATCGATCAATGTGTCTCAGGTTTAGAGATCGAGGTCTCACAGTAGGTCTTGAACTTTCACTGCCTTACATGGATCGATCGATGTGAGGGATCGAAGTACATCGATCGATCGAAGTGCAACAACCTGAGAGATCGATGTCAACTTTTTCAACTTTTAATCACATATAACACCATGTATGATATTTTTAAGTATTCACCACTTAAAATCATGACTTTGAAAATTACCCAAACATATTTCTCAACATTCTCCCCCTTTTGGATGATTTTCAAAATAACGTAACATGATTTTAATGTCACAACTCTTTACCAATTGTTTATCATAAATCTACCAAATACCTCACCAATTTGTTTCACAAAATTTGTACCAATTGTTTTTAAAAACCAATTACCAACTAATTACCAATTGTTTTCATCAATTCTCATGTATTTTTGTGCTCCCCCTCAACTTTTACTCTCCCCCTTAACCAATGCTCCAAAACTCATACCAATTGAAACTTAGCATACAATTCAAACAACCAAATCATGACTTACCAACTAAAATCATGTTCTTATTCTATCTCCCCCTTTATTTTGCAAATCATGCAAAAGATAGAACTATGCAATGGTATTGTAAGTCATCATACCTAACTTGGCTCGTAAGTTTTCAAAATTGGCTTGATTAAGGGGTTTGGTGAAGATGTCAGCTATTTGGTGATCAGTTTTTATATGGTTTATGATTATATCCTCATTTTGAACATGATCTCGAAGGAAATGGTATCGTACCTCAATGTGTTATAGAATGAAGTACCGGATTCCGAGAAAGATTGATTGCACTTGTGCTACCGCATAAAATTGGAATCTTATTCATTTTAATGTCAAAATCACTAAGTTGTAGTTTAAGCCAAAGTATTTGGGTAGTGCACAAACTCAAGACTATATACTCGGCTTCGGTGGTAGAGAGAGCTACACTAGCTTGCTTCTTAGAAAACCAAGAGATCAAGTTGGTTCCTATGAATTGACAAGTTCCACTCGTGGATTTTCTATCTAAGTTGCAATCACCATAATCAGCATCACTATAAGCATACAGTTCCAACTTAGCATTTCTGTCATACCAAAGTCCTAAGTGAGGTGTGTGTTTAAGATATCTAAAGGTCTTTTTCACCGCATTGTAATAAGATACCTTAGGACAAGATTGAAACCTAGCACACATACACACACTAAACATGATGTCAGGTCTTGATGCAGTTAAGTATAACAGTGATCCAATCATAGACCTATAAAGTGTGTCATCAAAAGGTTTACAATTTTCATCCTTATCTAGTTTTGTGCTCACACTCATGGGTGTAGGTGTCGGTTTCAACTCTTCAAAGCCAAACTTTTTAATCATATTGTTGACATACTTAAGTTGGCTAATGTGAATTCCTTGAGGGGTTTGTTTGATTTGAAGTCCTAAGAAATAATTCAACTCTCCTACCATTGACATTTCAAATTCTGACTTCATACACTCTTCGAAATCTTTTACTAAGGTAGGGTTAGTTAAACCAAAGATAATATCGTCTACATATATTTGAACTATTAATAAGTCATTATCTTTTCGTCTTAGGAATAATCTGTTGTCTATGGTTCCCCTCTGATAAGTATTTTCAATAAGAAAGTTTGCAAATCTATCATACCAATCTCTTGGAGCTTGTTTCAAACCATATAGAGCTTTCTTAAGCTTGTAAACATGGTTAGGATTCTTTGGATCTTCGAAATCCAGGGGGTTGTTTCACAAACACATCTTCTTGGATGTGTCCATTCAAGAACGCACTCTTGACATCCATTTGGAAGAGTTTGATGTTACTTAGACTTGCAATAGCAAGTAATAATCTAATTGCTTCTAGTCATGCAACGGGTGCAAAAGTTTCTTCATAATCATTCCTTCTTGTTGATTATAACCTTGTGCAACTAGCCTAGCCTTATTTTCTTTTAATATTTCCTTGTTCATCCATCTTATTCCTAAAGACCAATTTATTTCCTATTATAGACTTGTCTTCAGGTTTAGGTACTAAGTCCCACACGTTGTTTCTGATAAATTGATTCAATTCCTCATGCATGGCATATACCCAAGATATATCACCTAAGGCTTCTTTTACATTCTTAGGTTCTAAGTGTGAGATTAAACTATGTCTTTCAAGTTGACTTAAGTTTCTACATGTTCTAACCTCAACACTTGGATCCTCAATGATTAATTCTTTAGGATGCCACCAATTCCTAGATTGACTAGGTTCACCCTCATCCTGTTCAAATGTTTCATTTGTATGAAGATTATCGTATGTAATTGGATCATTAGTAGTATTATCTTCCAATTGCAAAGGTTCTTCATTTATTTCATCTAAGGGTTTTTGCATATCTTGTTCAGGGGGAGTTGGTTCTAGATGATCAATTGCAAGCTCAAGTAATACATCATCATCATCAAACAAATTTTCAACATTATTTTCTTATTTATGTTGAGTTTTATCACTAACTTCAAAGCATGCATTTTCATTGAATTTCACATGTATAGATTCAATTATTTTTCGAGATGCAGAATTGTAACACATATATGCTCTTGAGTTAGTTGAATAACCAACAAATAAAATTATAAAACTTTCTAACTTAACTTCAATGTGTTAACAAGATTCTGTACAAAAATCTGACAAAAATAAGATTGTTTGTCTCTTCAAACAAATAAAAAAATTCAGATGTTCAATCTGGACAGAATTGGACAGAGTGTTGCAGATTTTGAAAAACGTGTTTCTCTTTGAATACTCAACAAAAAAGGTTGATCTTTATATTAAAACACTCCTTAGGATGTGTAGTTGATGTTTCCAAAAGGCCCTAACCTTAAAAAATTCTTGATTAATACAGAATGCAAGTTTTCTCGGAACTGGTCAGGTTGCAGCCAGATTGGAGCAGTTATCTTGCAAAGCCTAAAAGACTAATTTTCCCTTGCTCAAATCAAGTGATTCTTGTTGCAAATGAAAGTTAACAGTCTGAAGTATAACTCCACCATAAATCATGAATTTTGAAAGTGTTTAGCTATTTGTTTCAAATTGCAAGAAGTTGTGTGAAAACTGCAGTAAAAACGGGCAGAAAACAGAAAGGTAGAAACAAGACAAGAACACCGTGGATTTGTCCTGGTTCGGTCAATGTGACCTACTCCAGTCCCAAGGAACACCTTTCCTTGGATTTCACTATGATATGAATCACCTTACAACAAGAACCAAGCTTGATCCTTGGGTTATACACCAACCCTATTCAAGACTTGGATGAACACCTTCGATGCAACACTTAGTTGCAACACCTCTACCACCTATTGATGTAGCCTTATAGAATTGGCTAATCAATCTTACAAATGAAGCTCAAGAGGCTTGTAGCTCAACAAATACAACAAGAACACCTTTGTTACAAATAATGGAACAAGAACAACAAGAAGAATATGATAACTAGACAAATCAACAAATGATTTCAAGTGAGCTTCTAGTGTATTTCATCTTATTCACCATTGCCTCCTATTTATAGTGTGAATTGAGCCTTGAAGATAAGAATGCACATGTGTCACCATCAAGTCCAAGTGTCTTCAAATTCTTGGTTGGCCTTGTACACTTGGCAACATGAAGCAAAATGGTTGGTCCACCTTGGCACAATAATGTTGGCCGAGATTTCCACCATTGATAGTCTTGATTATCCTTTGCCAAATGTAGATAATAAGAGAGGATAATGCCACCAAAATACCTCAACTTCTTGGCTTGAAAATAGGCATGTGGGCATTGACAATTTCAAACTCAAAAATCAGCTCCAAGGTACCTTAGTAGCCGTTGGCTACATTTAAACTTTCCTAGTTGGCAACTTTTGCCAACTAGCTCTTTTTTGGTTGGTCCACTTGTCACCAACTCATAAAATTAATTACACATCACCTCCACCTGAATATAGACGTTTTTGAGCATATATAGAAGTATATAAACTCAGATTTTTGAAGAAGAAATCACCAAATAATAATTGACAAGATTATGTCAATATGTAACACCAAAATTCCAACTATTTCTTCTTGTATGTTGTGATCATTTCCACACTGTTAACACCTTTTAAATCTCTGTATAATGATGAATAATATCCTCCAATAACATATATAAAAGAGTCTTCAAGGAAAAAATAGAATGCGACATCACAACTCGTCGCATATCCTGCTATAGTCAATAATATCATCATTTGAGAGAATAAGATAAAGAATCACAAAATAATCTTCAAGATAATAATAGCTCAACTCCAAAATGAAGATAATAATATGCTCAAGAGATTCCTTGAGTGAAAATACCAAAAATACCCTCAGGGATGAAATGATCAAAATGCCCCTAGTGAGAGAAAACTCCAGAAATGACCCCCATGGTTTGAAATAAGCATAATATCATCTTTGTCATGATGAATAAGATAAGAATATGTCCTTGAAGTATTTCCACCATTTCATGTTCCTACAAAACTCAAAATACTAATTTTGCCCTTTTTGGTAAGTTGTAGAAACTTCCAAGGCACATTAGTCAAAATACATTTAAAATCACCAAAACACATAATATTCACATAATGAACATGTATAAATCATATACAAATGAAAACAACCGCTTTATCACATTTTAGAAAAATATTTCTGAAAACCCTAGACATCGATCGATCGAAGTGCCTCAGCTTCAGAGATCGATGTCCCACAGTAAGCTTCAGAATTTGTTTCTGACCTACATCGATCGATCGAAGTGAGGGTTCGATGTTCATCGATCGATCAATGTGTCTCAGGTTCAGAGATCGATGTCTCACAGTAGGTCTTGAACTTTCACTGCCTTACATGGATCGATCGATGTGAGGGATCGAAGTACATCGATCGATCGAAGTGCAACAACCTGAGAGATCGATGTCAACTTTTTCAACTTTTAATCACATATAACACCATGTATGATATTTTTAAGTATTCACCACTTAAAATCATGACTTTGAAAATTACCCAAACATATTTCTCAACATTCTCCCCCTTTTGGATGATTTTCAAAATAACGTAACATGATTTTAATGTCACAACTCTTTACCAATTGTTTATCATAAATCTACCAAATACCTCACCAATTTGTTTCACAAAATTTGTACCAATTGTTTTTAAAAACCAATTACCAAC
The DNA here is from genome assembly GCA_036186865.1 of Eustoma russellianum. Classification (NCBI taxonomy): domain Eukaryota; kingdom Viridiplantae; phylum Streptophyta; class Magnoliopsida; order Gentianales; family Gentianaceae; genus Eustoma; species Eustoma russellianum. Next base: position 7,381,783 of record AP025063.1, read on the forward strand.
TAATTACCAATTGTTTTCATCAATTCTCATGTATTTTTGTGCTCCCCCTCAACTTTTACTCTCCCCCTTAACCAATGCTCCAAAACTCATACCAATTGAAACTTAGCATACAATTCAAACAACCAAATCATGACTTACCAACTAAAATCATGTTCTTATTCTATCTCCCCCTTTATTTTGCAAATCATGCAAAAGATAGAACTATGCAATGGTATTGTAAGTCATCATACCTAACTTGGCTCGTAAGTTTTCAAAATTGGCTTGATTAAGGGGTTTGGTGAAGATGTCAGCTATTTGGTGATCAGTTTTTATATGGTTTATGATTATATCCTCATTTTGAACATGATCTCGAAGGAAATGGTATCGTACCTCAATGTGCTATAGAATGAAGTACCGGATTCCGAGAAAGATTGATTGCACTTGTGCTACCGCATAAAATTGGAATCTTATTCATTTTAATGTCAAAATCACTAAGTTGTTGTTTAAGCCAAAGTATTTGGGTAGTGCACAAACTCAAGACTATATACTCAGCTTCGGTGGTAGAGAGAGCTACACTAGCTTGCTTCTTAGAAAACCAAGAGATCAAGTTGGTTCCTATGAATTGACAAGTTCCACTCGTGGATTTTCTATCTAAGTTGCAATCACCATAATCAGCATCACTATAAGCATACAGTTCCAACTTAGCATTTCTGTCATACCAAAGTCCTAAGTGAGGTGTGTGTTTAAGATATCTAAAGGTCTTTTTCACCGTATTGTAATAAGATACCTTAGGACAAGATTGAAACCTAGCACACATACACACACTAAACATGATGTCAGGTCTTGATGCAGTTAAGTATAACAGTGATCCAATCAGAGACCTATAAAGTGTGTCATCAAAAGGTTTACCATTTTCATCCTTATCTAGTTTGGTGCTCACACTCATGGGTGTAGGTGTCGGTTTCAACTCTTCAAAGCCAAACTTTTTAATCATATTGTTGACATACTTAAGTTGGCTAATGTGAATTCCTTGAGGGGTTTGTTTGATTTGAAGTCCTAAGAAATAATTCAACTCTCCTACCATTGACATTTCAAATTCTGACTTCATACACTCTTCGAAATCTTTTACTAAGGTAGGTTTAGTTAAACCAAAGATAATATCGTCTACATATATTTGAACTATTAATAAGTCATTATCTTTTCGTCTTAGGAATAATCTGTTGTCTATGGTTCCCCTCTGATAAGTATTTGCAATAAGAAAGTTTGCAAATCTATCATACCAAGCTCTTGGAGCTTGTTTCAAACCATATAGAGCTTTCTTAAGCTTGTAAACATGGTTAGGATTCTTTGGATCTTCGAAATCCAGGGGGAATTTCACAAACACATCTTCTTGGATGTATCCATTCAAGAACGCACTCTTGACATCCATTTGGAAGAGTTTGATGTTACTTAGACTTGCAATAGCAAGTAATAATCTAATTGCTTCTAGTCATGCAACGGGTGCAAAGGTTTCTTCATAATCATTCCTTCTTGTTGATTATAACCTTGTGCGACTAGCCTAGCCTTATTTTCTTTTAATATTTCCTTGTTCATCCATCTTATTCCTAAAGATCCATTTAGTTCCTATTATAGACTTGTCTTCAGGTTTAGGTACTAAGTCCCACACGTTGTTTCTGGTAAATTGATTCAATTCCTCATGCATGGCATATATCCAAGATATATCACCTAAGGCTTCTTTTACATTCTTAGGTTCTAAGTGTGAGATTAAATTATGTCTTTCAAGTTGACTTAAGTTTCTACATGTTCTAACCTCAACACTTGGATCCTCAATGATTAATTCTTTAGGATGCCACCAATTCCTAGATTGACTAGGTTCACCCTCATCCTGTTCAAATGTTTCATTTGTATGAAGATTATCGTATGTAATTGGATCATTAGTAGTATTATCTTCCAATTGCAAAGGTTCTTCATTTATTTCATCTAAGGGTTTTTGCATATCTTGTTCAGGGGGAGTTGGTTCTAGATGATCAATTGCAGGCTCAAGTAATACATCATCATCATCAAACAAATTTTCAACATTATTTTCTTATTTATGTTGAGTTTTATCACTAACTTCAAAGCATGCATTTTCATTGAATTTCACATGTATAGATTCAATTATTTTTTTAGATGCAGAATTGTAACACCTATATGCTCTTGAGTTAGTTGAATAACCAACAAATATACATTCAACAGACTTTTGTTCATACTTGTCTAGATTATCCTTAGTGTTCAACACAAAACATTTACAACCAAAAACCTTAAGATAATGTACTTTAGGTTGTCTATTGTTTAACAATTCATAAGGTGTTTTACTCAATTTCTTTCTAATAGAAAGCCTATTTATAATATAGCATGCACAACTAACAGCTTCACCCCATAAATATTTTGGTAATTTATTTTCACATAACATTGTTCTAGCAACTTCTTGAATTGTTCTATTTTTACGTTCAACAACTCCATTGAGTTGCAGTGTTCTAGGTAGTGAGAATTCGTGTTTAATTCCATGTAATTCACAAAATTTGATTATATCTTTGTTTTTAAATTCTCCACCTCTATCACTTCTAAATCTCTTAACATTTTCTTCGTATATATTTTCAAGTTTCTTAGTAAGAGTTTCGATTGCCAATGGAGCATCGTCTTTGTGTGTTAAGAACAATGTCCATGTGTAGCATGAGTAATCATCTACTACGACACACACATAGTAGTGTCTTGTGAAGCAATTCTAGTACCTGACTAGTAGTCACTTCATGTTTCGGTTTTAATGTTTCTTTAATGTGTTTTCCTTTAATACATGTTTCACATAGTTGAAAATTATCTAAGTCTAACTTAGGCATTCCTCTATTTAAATTCTTCTTAGATAATTTCTTAATGGTTGAAATTCCTATATGGCCTAATCTTCTATGCCATAAATTCACATCTAAGTCGTGATATTAAACAATTAACCTTAACATCTAACATGTTATCTAAGGTAAGAGTATAAATGTTACTATCTCTATTTCCTTTTAAAACAATTTCTCCTTTTTCATTTATTATATCACAATAATTGGGAAGGAAAGAAACATTATATCCGCAATCTATAAGTTGAGAAATACTTAATAAATTATAAGAAAGATTACTTACTAACAACACATTTCGTATTTGAAATGTGTTAGGGCCCCCAAATGTTTCTTTTCCAACAACTTGTCCTTTGTTATTGTCACCGAATGTTACCTTTCCTACATTCTTTATTTGTTCCAACTCGGTGAATAGTTTGGGATTCCCCGTCATGTGCCTTGAACATCCACTATCTAAAAACCATTTAGTTTTTAGATTCTTTGACTTTGCCTCCTTCTTGTATTCCTTGCGATTTCCAATAATGGAGACAAAGTTTTAGGTACCCTTTATTTGGGTCCTTGAATGTTAGGGGCACCACCGTTGTTTAGATATCCCTTAGGTATCCAAACTTGGACATACCTTGTAGGCACATTTTTGGCATTTGTTGAATATAAAGGATTAACATATGTTTGACCATTCCAGAAAGATAATGCATTGTCATACATGTTATATCTTGGTTGATAATTACTATGTCTTGGCCGATTTTGATAGAGTGTATAAGACATATGATTTTGTTTTTTGAATGGTGCTATGTATATATGTTCATATGCATTTCTATATGACTTATACGAATGTTGCCTATACTTAGGTTCATAATAAGTTGAATGCATTTTATTATTTCTAGTGGTATTCGTATACATGTAGGCATAATTTCTAGGTTATCTAGATGCAAAATTTTGCCTAGTTGCACGTTGATATGTATGCGCTTTTGTGGGTGCATGTTGTATTTTTGCCTTAGAATAAACAGAAGAAGAAGTAGAAGTAGATGCAGCAGGCAAAGTTGATTTCGTTGTATTATATGGCATTTTTGTAATAGATGAGACAAACTTAGTCTTTTTATCTACTTTAGCGTTTTCTTCTTTATATCCTAACCCAGTTTTATCATTTCCATATTTTTGCGATGGTATAAGTGTATCTAACATATTTGCACCAGAATTAAATTGTTCTAACATTTTTTCTAAGGTAAGTTTTGAAGATTTAAGTTGTAATATTTCATTTTCACAACTTTCTACCTTAGATTTTAACATGCTATTTTCAGTTTTGAGTGTATGTTCATTTTTACTATATGATTCAATTTTAACTGCTAAATAATCAAGAGTATTAGTAGACTCTTGTCTAAAAGATTCTAATTGATCGGAAAACTCCAAGTTGGACGTCTTCAACTTGTCGTTTTCTTCAATTAGTTTCTTCTTTTCTTTCAATAGCCTCTTACAATGAGGATGCATTCTTAAAAAGTTTTCATACATTTCATCAAATGTCATGTTACTATCAGAATCATCATTAGAAGAAGAACTTACCTCGTTGGATACAAAGCAGACTTGAGCTTCCTCGGTTTCGGATTCTGAGTCAGATGAGTCACTCCATGTGCTCACCTTCAATGCTCGTTTCCCTTTCCTTGACTTGGACTCCTTTGCCTTAGTCGCTTGTGCCTCCTTGTCCTTGGCTTTGTGTTGTTGTACGGTGTTGAATCTTTCTTCTTTGAGTGGTGTAGACCTCGCTCTGATACCAATTGTTGGACCGTGCACCTGCAATAAACACCTTTAGAGGGGGGGGTGAATAGTGGTTAGCAGAAATTACACTACTACCTATGATTAAAAACCCCTTTTAAAACAGAATTTGAGACTACCTCAGATTCAGAACCCGTTTTTGAAAAATTTAAAGTTTCTTGTACACAACTCCAAAAATTATGAAACTTTCTAGAAATTAGCTTCAATGTGCTAACAAGACTCTGTCCAAAAATCAGACAAAAATAAGATTGTTTGTTCCTTTAAACAAATAAAAAGATTTAGATGGTCAATCTAGACAGAATTGGACAGAATGTTGCTGATTTTGAAAAACGTGTTTCTCTTTGAATACTCAACAAAAAAGGTTGATCTTTATATCAAAACACTCCTTAGGATGTTATTTGATTCTTCCAAAAGGCCGTGACCTTAAACAATTCTTGATTAATACAAAATGCAAGTTTTCTCAAAACTGGTCTAAGATTACAGCCAGATTGGAGCAGTTATCTTCCAAGACTGAAAGACTAACCTTTCCCTTGCTCAAATCAAGTGATTCTTGTTGCAAATGAAAGCTAACAGTCTGAAGTATAACTCCACCAAAAATCACGAATTTTGAAAGTGTTCAGCTATTTTTGCAAATTGTGAGAAATTGTGTGAAAACTGCAGTAAAAACGGGCAGAAAACAGAAAGGTAGAAACAAGACAAGAACACCGAGGATTTATCCTGGTTTGGTCAATGTGACCTACTCCAGTCCCAAGGAACACCTTTCCTTGGATTTCACTATGATATGAATCACCTTACAACAAGAACCAAGCTTGATCCTTGGGTTATACACCAAACCTATTCAAGACTTGGATGAACACCTTCGATGCAACACTTAGTTGCAACACCTATACCACCTATTGATGTAGCCTTATAGAATTGGCTAATCAATCTTACAAATGAAGCTCAAGAGGCTTGTAGCTCAACAAATACAACAAGAACACCTTTGCTACAAAGAATGGAACAAGAACAACAAGAAGAATATGATAACTAGACAAATCAACAAATGATTTCAAGTGTGCTTCAAGTGTGTTTCATCTTATTCACCATTGCCTCCTATTTATAGTGTGAATTGAGCCTTGGAGATAAGAATGCACATGTGTAACCATCTTCATCATCAAGTCCAAGTGTCTTCACATCATTGGTTGGCCTTGTACACTTGGCAACATAAAAGCCAAATGATTGGTCCACCTTGGCACAATAATGTTGGCCGAGATTTCCACCATTGATAGTCTTGATTATCCTTTGCCAAATGAAGATAATAAGAGAGGATAATGCCACAAAAATACCTCAACTTCTTGGCTTGAAAATAGGCATGTGGGCATTGACAATTTCAAACTCAAAAATCAGCTCCAAGGTACCTTAGTAGCCGTTGGCCACATTTAAACTTTCCCAGTTGGCAACTTTTGCCAACTAGCTCCTTTTTGGTTGGTCCACTTGTCATCAACTCATAAAATTAATTACACATCACCTCCACCTGAATATAGATGTTTTTGAACATATATAGCAGTATATCAACTCAGATTTTTGAAGAAGAAATCACCAAATAATAATTGACAAGATTATGTCAATATGTAACACCAAAATTCTAACTATTTCTTCTTGTATGTTGTGATCATTTCCACACCGTTAACACCTTTGAAATCTCTGTATAATGATGAATAATATCCTCTAATAACATATATAAAAGAGTCTTCAAGGAAAAAATAGCATGTGACATCACAACTCGTCATATATCCCGTTATATAGTCAATAATATCATCATTTGAGAGAATAAGATAAAGAATCACCAAATAATCTTCAAGATAATAATAACTCAACTTCAGAATGGAGATAATAATATGCTCAAGAGATTTCTTGAGTGAAAATACCAAAAATACCCTCAGGGGTGAAATGACCAAAATGCTTATGGTGAGAGAAAACTCCAAAAATGACCCCGATGGTCAGAAATAATCGTAATATCATCTTTTTCATGATGAATATGATAATAATATGTTCTTGAAATATTTCCACCATATCATGTTCCTACAAAACTCAAAATACCAATTTTGCCCTTTTCGGTAAGTTGTGGAAACTTCCAAGGCACATTAGCCACAATACATTTAAAATCACCAATACACATAATATTCACATAATGAACATGTATAAATCATATACAAATGAAAACAACCACCTTATCACATTTTAGAAAAATATTTCTAAAAACCCTAGACATCGATCGATCGAAGTGCCTCAGCTTCAGAGATCGATGTCCCACAGTAAGCTTCAGAATTTGTTTCTGACCTACATCGATCGATCGAAGTGAGGGTTCGATGTTCATCGATTGATCAATGTGTCTCAGGTTTAGAGATCGATGTCTCACAGTAAGGTCTTGAACTTTCACTGCCTTACATGGATCGATCGATGTGAGGGATCGAAGTACATCGATCGATCGAAGTGCAACAACCTGAGAGATCGATGTCAACTTTTTCAACTTTTAATCACATTCATCGATCGATCGATGTCTCTCCTTTAAGAGACTGATGTACATCAACGATCGATGTCCCCTGGCCTAAGAGATCAATGTCTTCCAGAAACTTTCTGGTTTGGAAGCTGCTTGACATTAATCGATCGACGTCTCTTCCAGAGAGACTGACGTGATATCGATCGATTGATATCCTTCAGGATGAGAGATCGACGTTGGACAGAAAGTTTCAAACCTGAACAACCTCAACATGGATCGATCCATGTCTCTCCCTGAGAGACCGATGTACACATCAGTCGATCCCTGTGAGATATTGATGTCTCACAGTGTGTTTTTCCCATTTTGCTTCAAACTCCAAGTGTGAATTGTAGGATCTTCAAGGCACCACTAGAAGGGAGGGTTGAATAGTGGGTGCGGAAAATGTGGGTTTTAAAATTGTTTTAAACCAAAAACCCAACTTCTGAAAACAGTTTCTGTTTTCAGGACCCGTTTTAAAATGTTTTGAAAACTAGGTTTCAGGTCTTCAAAAATTCTAAAATTTGGAGAGAACTTAGCCTCAGATTTTATGAGTATCTCCTAAAAATTTCAGATTTAAATTCAACCTCTAACCCCTCAAAAATCGTTGGTGGTCAGATTGCGCAAATCTGCCAGAACGGTAGCGTGAATTGAAAACTTAATTCCTATTTGTACGTAACTCCAAATGCTTTGAATATTTAAACACTAACCCCTTATAAGTTTTATTTAAACGGGTTGAAACAGTTTTGAAAAATTCTTTTGGGAAGTTAGTCAAATACGATCAAAGTCTCAACCTTTGCAAGCCTTAAAATCAGACTGCACTAGTCTCAGAACTTTGGACGTTTGAATGAATTATAAAACTTGCGCCAAAAGAACCTTAAAACGTGTGGCTATGTTTTCTGAAAGTTTTGTGATTTTTGAAATCCGTTTACTATTTTTATGAACGTGATCAAAAACGATAAACAGTGCTGAAACTGAAAGTAAGTGCTGAAAGTAAATGACACCAAGAATTTTATACTGGTTCGGTTATCAACAACCTACTCCAGTCTTCGAGGACACCTTCCTCGGTTAGCACTAATCACACAACACAAATAACACCTTGTTGTGATATATTATGTTTGAGTGATTGCAAAATGTATATGTGAGCATATGTGTAATTGTTGTGCAAAATGTATATGTGTGCATATGTGTAATTGTTATGATGATTGCAAATAGATATATCATGTTTGAATGATTGGAAGATGCATATGTGAGCATGTATGTGTAACGTTTAAATGTGAAATTGTTTTGGCAAGGCATGAACTTATGAACTTATGAGCTAAATGTGAAATTGCTTGAATGAATCAAGATTGAACAAGTTTGATTAAGATCATGAGATTGAACTTGGCCAATTCAATCACATATCTTAATCAAGACATGTTCAAACTGATCTTAGATTATATATGCCAATACATGTTGTTCAAACTGATCTTAGAAGATATATATGCCAATACATGTTGATAATATGATCTAACCAAGCCTTGAAGTCACATGACTTACAATATAAGGCAAATTGTTCGGTTTAGTATCCTATTGCAGGTTTTGGTTCATATCTTGGGCAAATGAACTCCAAATTGAGTCATTCAAAAGCCCACATGATCCTTATTCAATTTAGAATCTAATTGGCTGAGGAAAGGCATGCTTGGCACGGGTTAAAACTGAATTGACCCGGTGGGAAGCTTATTGACCTATATAAGGGCTATTTTGGTAATTTCACCATTTGGACTTCTCATTCTTATTTGGTCTTCTTCCAACTGATTTATATGATCATATGACACATTTATAAGTCATGTCACATCATGGCAAAAATGAATCTGGAGCAGCACCATGTCTAGGTTCATCCTAGGACAAAATTCCTATTTTTGTGCTAAGGGGTATTCTGGTCTTTTCACTTGCCAATGGATCTTCCAACATGTTATATATTGCTTATATGATGTTTATATGTGTTTATGTCACATATGGTACGTGCCCTATTTTTATGGAAACGGGCAGCATGGCATATCAAGTGGAATTCTTATGTTATGGTTATCACATTTATGGTTTTCTTGGAATTCTTGGTATTCTTCATATGGTTTTCTATGCTACATGTTGAAGACTATATTTTATATGGTTACACACGGATGTTGGCGCATATATAATGATCAAATTTTCAGATTTTGAACAAGTCAAGGCAAGTTGAAATACATTCTATTTTGGTGCTGATTTTAGATGATTGTTCTTGGCTATTCTTGTGATGATTACAACGGCTATTTTGGTCAAAAATGGAGCAATATTTTCGTATGGTATATGATCAAAAATTCAGATTATGATGAGTGACAAAAAGCAAGTCCTACAATGTAGCAAAGTTGAAGCAAAACTCAATCATATGCAACGGCTATATGATAAGGAGTTGAAGACCAAGTCAAGCTGAATTATCTCTATCTTTTAGCTACATTCCAACGTTTATTTATTATTCAAAGTTGGAGCAAAAAATTCTCTCAATATTTGAAGTAAAAGGCAACGGCTATGAGATCAAAACGTTGAAGACTTATTCAAATTCAAAGGTGAGCTGATTTATCTCTATCTTGGAACTACTATCCAATGCCTTGATTGTAGGCATACCAACGTTTACTTAACATTCGAAATAAGGAGCTGAATTTGTTCAAAAACACACGCAAATTTGCTGCATACATGGCAAGATATTTACACATGGATGTTGATGATTGGAGCTGATTTTTAAACATTCAAATGGAGTCATTGTCTATCTCATTCCAACGGCTATAGAGGATAAATATTCAGATTGGAAGACCATTTCAAAGTAGCAAAAAATCAGATTTATTTTGAAATTCAAAGGCTGAATTTTGGTAGCTAAAAAGGTGCTGAATTTTCTCTCATTCTCAACCATGCCAACGTTCACTTTGAGGAGCCTTTAGGCTGTCCTCTTGGCTATAAATAGCTCCAAAGGTGAAGAAGAGATGCACACCAACGAAAGCAACAAAGAAAGCAAGCAAGACAATTAGCTCTTTGTCTCCATTCTTCTCTTCTTCTCTTCTCTATTGAAGAACACATTTGTAGCAAGCTTTATGATTGTATAGTTCTTCATTTCTTGTCATTTCAACACCTTTTAAACGACATATTGTAAGGGAGAAGCTGGTGTATAAAGCTTACTCCTTAGAGGTGAGCAAAAGGTGCAAAGGTGCAAAGGTGAAACATACTAGTGCTGATTTTCAGTTTTGGTGCAGCCTCTTGAAGAAGTTGGTGAAAAGCTTCTTCCTTTGGCTTTGTAAGGTGACTTTGGTGTTTGGTGTTTAGTGAAATCCAAGAGAAGGTGTCTCTTGGGACTGGAGTAGGTCACATAGACCGAACCAGGATAATTCCTTGTGTTCTTTACTTATTTCCTGCACTTACTGTTTTCTGCCTGAGAATTACACTAACTTGGCACGTATAATTGAACAAGCAAACAGTCTTAGAATTGCATGAATTTTGGATATATTATACTTCAATGTGTTAGCTTTCATTAGCCGCAAGAATCACTAAATTCTAAGGTGTTTAGCATATTCAAATCATCTTCACAAAATTGTTGCTACATTCTGTGAACAGTTCTGACCAGTGTGCAAACTTGTGCAATTTGGATAGGCTATCCTTCGAATCTTGGAGTGAGCCTTATATCAAATTAAACTAGACATCTTGAGGTTTAATTTGACATAAGATTCATTAAAATAGCACGGGTAGATTTTGAGATATTGTTGTTTGAAGTTAAGCTAACATTCTGCCTGAAACTGCCAGAATTGCACACTTTACTTCTCTTGCTTATTTGAACGTGCTAACTTGCTTGGAATTGACTGAATTTTTTATGACATATTATAAACGTTCTAAACTTGATCTCTGCCAAGTTTGAGAGCTTGCACAGGTGTATAAGTGGTTCAACCAAAACGTTCAAAGTAGTGAACTGTTTCTGGAATTTTCAGAATCTGAGGCTAAAGAGGCAAAGGGGTCTTCAAACAAGTTTTTGAAGGTAATTGTAGTGTAATTTCCGCTAACCCACTATTCACCCCCCCCTCTAGTGGTGCTATACAGGTCCAACAATTGGTATCAGAGCAAGGTTGAGCACCATATTCTTATTTGAGCTGAAAACAGTTTACTCTCCAAGTTGCAAAGTTGCTGGAAATTTTCTGGTTGTCTTATATTCTTCATATTTGGTATCTACAACAAGGTGACACTTTCTTTTCTTCTTATAAGTGTTTTAAAACGTTTTCTCACACACTAAGAAGCATGTCTAAGTCACACATGAAAACAGAATTAGAAGGCATGTCCACACAAAGACCACCTCTTTTTGATGGAGAAAACTTTAGTCATTGGAAACTTAGGATGAAATTATTCTTAATGGCTATTGATATAGACTTGTGGTCTATCATTGAAGATGGACCTTATGTGCCTACTAAGCATGTTATAATTGATGGCTTATCACAAGAAGTTGAGAAATATAGAAAAGATTGGAGTGATGAAGATAAAAAGAAAATGAGTCTTAATGCTAAAGCAATGCAATTATTGTTGAATGGTTTAAGTAGGAGTGAATCTGCCTATGTCTCTTCATGTTTAAGTGCAAAGGATATGTGGAAATGTCTTGAAATGAAGCATGAAGGAACTAATCAAGTAAAGGAATCAAAGATTAACATGTTAATGACTACACTTGAAACATTTCATTTACTGCCTAATGAATCAATTGTTGATATGGATTTAAGGCTTACAAACTTATACAACTCACTTGAATCCCTTGGTAAAACGTTTTTGATGAAAGAAAAAGTGCAAAAAGTTTTGAGAAGTTTGCCAATTGAATGGGATGCCAAAGTTAGTGCCATTGAAGAAAGCAAAGATCTTTCTCAAATAAAACTTGATGAATTAATAGGTTCTTTAAAAGTTTATGAAAACAAGTTGAATATAAGAAAGGCTGAAACTAGTAACAAGTCTAAATCACTTGCATTTGTAACAAATGAACCCGAATCATCTAATCAAGCCGAGTATGAAAGTGATGATGAAAGTGATGAAGAAGACATAATGTTGTTAGCTAGGCGTTTAAGGAAGTTTTTCAAGAAAAGACCAACTAAAAGACAAGCAAAATCAGCTGCCCCTATCAATGTGAAATCTAACAAACAAGATGGTAAATGGTATGATAAAGAACTCAAGTGTTATGAATGTGGCAAACAAGGACACATATCATATGATTGTCCAAACAAGAACAAAAACCGTGACATGGATGAAAAGACAAGGACAAAAACTAGAGTAGAACCTATGCAAAGGAGGAAGAAAGCTCTCAAGGTAAGTTCAAGCACTTGGGATGACACATCTTCATCCGAATCCGAGGAGGAACCTGAAGTTGCACAAACATGTTTGGCTTCAAAGTCTACAAATGAGGTAACATTCGATTCTGACTCCGAATGTGATTTTACTCAAGATGAATTGTTGGATGAATTAGAAAAGTTGCATGATAAATATAAGAAGCTATCCAAGGAGAAGAAAAGAATAGTTGAGGAGAAGAACAAGTTGGAGACGTCTAACTTGAATCTAACTTCTCAACTAGAAGTTCTTCAACTTGAATCATCTAACACTATTAGTTCAATGCAAAATCAGATTAAGGAACTTAAGAACAAACATGAAAATGTGCAATGTGTGCAATGTGTTGATTACAATGTTTTAAAGTCTAAATTACATGAAATACAAACTGAATTTGAATCATTAAAAGCATGCAACCTAGACTTGATCAAATCTTTAGAACAATTTAAGAATGGTTCCAACATGTTAGACACTCTTATTGCATCTCAAAAGCATGGAAATGACAAACAAGGTCTTGGATATGTTAAAGAAGCTGAATACACACCTAAGGAAACAACATTTGTATCATCTTCAACCAACATGAAATATAAGCCAAATGCATTTAGAAATGAACCTATTCTGCCCACACCACCTTCATCACAAAGATTGCAAAATGCATCAACATATAGGAAGGTAAATACACCTAGAAACCATGCTTACATGTATACAAGAATGCCTAAACAAAGTAGTATGAAATTTGCTCAAGTTATGCCTTATATGCAACAACATGCTTATGTGAAGAACATGACATACTCTCGGCCTAAATCAGTTTACAACACACGGCCTAGACACACACAACATCTTGCTTATACACGGCCTAAATTCAATGCTTATACACGGCCAAGATATAACTCATATACATGGCAACATTCAAATGCATATAGATCTTACAATGCTTATTCAACTAGACAAAAATGTGCAGCCCCTTTTCCATCATATTCTATGTATCAAAATCCACTATTTGATCATTATATGCAACATGATTTTAACATTTCAAAACCAAGAAAGGTTGTTCAAGTTTGGGTACCTAAAGGTACACTAACATGAACTTAACTTGTCTAACCTTGAAAGGACCCAAAATCAAAGGGTACCTAAGTTGTTATTTACATTTGTAGGTACATAACATCAAAGAAAGACAAGTGGCTGGTTATAACAACAAAGAAGATGAAAAGAACAAAACCAATTGGATAGTTGATAGTGGTTGCTCAAGACATATGACGGGCAACAAAAATTTGTTTAGCACACTTAAAAACGTTGCAAAAGGTGGCAAAGTTACCTTTGGAGACAACAACCAAGGCCAAATAATTGGCAAAGGCAAGGTTGGTGATCCCAACAAATTTGAGATCAAAAACGTCCTACTTGTAAGTAACTTAACCTTTGAGCTTTTAAGTGTTTCTCAACTATGTGACAACAACTTGAATGTTCTCTTCTCCTCCACTTCTTGTAAGATAATGGATAAAAACAATCAAGTTGTGTTAAAAGGAAAACGTGAAGGAAACATATATGTGCTTAACATGGATGATATGCTAAGTAGTAACACAAAATGTCTTGTTTCACATAAATCTGATCCCAATCTTTGGCATAGACGTTTAGGACACATAGGTATATCAACCTTAGAAAAACTACACGCTAAAAGTCTTGTTAAAGGATTGCCTAAACTTAACTTGAATGATTTTCAACTATGTGAATCTTGTATCAAAGGCAAACATGTTAGAGAATCCCTTAAGCCTAAAACCAAGGTCACAACGTCAAGAATACTAGAACTCTTGCATATAGACTTATTTGGTCCATGTAGAACAAGAAGCTTAGGTGGAAGTTATTATGTATGTGTAATAGTTGATGATTTCTCAAGATATACTTGGACATTGTTTCTTGCTTCAAAATATGAAAGTGCATCATCTATAGCTAATCTAATTAGACAACTTGAAAATGAACATGAATCACATGTTATTAAGATAAGGAGTGATAGAGGTGGTGAGTTTAAAGATAGTGTATTAATCAAATTCTGTAATGAAAAGGGTATAAAACATGAATTCTCCCCACCAAGAACTCCTCAACTTAATGGTGTAGTTGAAAGAAAGAATAGGACTATTCAAGAAGTAGCAAGAACAATGATGGTAGAAAACAAAGTACCTAAATTCTTATGGGCTGAAGTAGTAAACACTTCAAGTTATATGATCAACAGACTATCAATAAGAAAGAAATTGAACAAAACACCATTTGAAATCTTAAATGGACGACTCCCAAAAGTAAACTATCTAAAAGTCTTTGGTTGTAAATGCTTTGTATTGAACACGAAAGATAACTTAGATAAGTTTGATCCTAAGTCTGATGAACATATATTTGTGGGATATTCAATGAACTCTAAAGCATATAGATGTTATAATGCACAAACAAGAAAGATAGTTGAATCTATACATGTGAAGTTCAATGAAAATGCATATCTCCAAACAAGTAATCAACATGAAATCTATGTACCAAATGATCAAATACTTCATGATGAAGATGAACTTATCCTACCACCTACAAATGATCAAATTGAAACACCCAATCAAACTCTTGAAATGCATGAAGTTCAAACTCCCCCTACACAAGAACATAATGAAGAAAATGTGCCTAACCAACCTATTGAACATCATGAACCTATTGAAGATGCACAACCAAGTAATTGGTGGCAAATAAGAGATAAACAAAAGCATCCTCAAGAACTTATCATAGGAGATGTAAATCAAGGGGTTAGAACACGTAGGCAAATAGATCCTAATGAATATGATCAATGGCATGCACTTATATCCCAAATTGAACCTAAGAATGTGAATGATGCCTTAAACGATGCATATTGGATAGATGCAATGCATGAAGAGTTAAACCAATTTGAAAGAAACAATGTGTGGGATTTAGTACCTAAACCCGAGGATAAATCAATCATTGGAACTAAATGGGTGTTTAGGAACAAAATGAATGAACAAGGGGTTGTAGTAAGAAATAAAGCAAGACTTGTAGCTCAAGGATATAATCAAGAAGAGGGTATTGATTACGATGAAACATTTGCCCCCGTAGCAAGATTAGAATCCATACGCCTCTTATTAGCTTTTGCATGTTATAATAACATCAAACTATTCCAAATGGATGTTAAGAGTGCATTCTTAAATGGCTATATCCAAGAAGAAGTTTTTGTTAAACAACCACCAGGCTTTGAAGATCCAAAGAACCCTGATCATGTATATAAACTTAAGAAAGCCTTATATGGTTTGAAACAAGCCCCCCGTGCATGGTATGAAAGATTTGCCAACTTTTTACTAAGTAACAACTTTCAAAGAGGAACCATAGATAGTACCTTATTCTTGAAAAAGAAAGACAAAGATTTGCTTGTAATACAAATATATGTAGATGACATAATCTTTGGTTCAACTAATCCTAACTTAGTAAAAGACTTTGAAGATTGTATGAAGTCTGAGTTTGAAATGTCTATGGTTGGTGAATTAAACTATTTCTTAGGCTTGCAAATAAAACAAACATCAAATGGTATACATATCAATCAAGCCAAATACATAAGAGATATGATAAAGAAATTCAACTTTGAAAACTTGAAACCATCTCCAACACCAATGTGTACTTCAACAAAATTAGACAAAGATGAAAATGGTGTTGCATTTGATGAAAAACTATATAGGTCTATGATTGGTTCATTGCTATATCTAACTGCTAGTAGACCTGATATTATGTTTGCAGTATGTATGTGTGCAAGATTTCAAAGTATGCCTAAGTTGTCACACTTTAAAGCTGTAAAAAGAATATTTAGATATCTTCAACATACACCAACATTAGGCTTATGGTATGATAGACAATCTAGTCTAAGTCTACATGCATATTCAGATGCAGATTATGGTGGATGTAGAGTAGATAGAAAGAGCACTAGTGGAACATGTCAATTCCTAGGAAACTCACTAATATCTTGGTTTTCAAAGAAACAATCTAGTGTTGCACTTTCTACTACTGAAGCAGAATATATGGCTTTAAGTCTATGTTGTACTCAACTGTTATGGATTAAACAACAACTTTCAGACTTTGAAATACAAGTAAATAATATTCCCATCTATTGTGATAGTACAAGTGCTATAAATTTGTCTAAAAACCCTGTACTACACTCTAAGGCAAAGCATATAGAAGTACGTTATCATTTTCTCCGTGATCATGTTAATCTTGGACATATACACATTGAACATGTTAGAACTGATCAACAAGTAGCTGATATATTCACTAAACCCCTTAATCAAGCTATCTTTGAGACTTTACGTGCAAGACTTGGATTAATTGCTTACAACTGACTACTACACCATTCAGTCTTTTGCATAATTTACAAAATTAAGGGGGAGAAATAAATGTGTATATATATCATGTTAAGGGGAAGATAGATATCATGTTAAGGGGGAGATAACACATTAAGGGGGAGCAGCTTAACTTGATTTAAAGAGTAGCTTACACTTGATTTAGATGCTTACTTGATTACACAGATTACAACACTTGATTTAGATGCACACTTGATTTAAATGCTTAATATACACATATGTGGGGTAATTTTGAAAATCATCAAAAGGGGGAGATTGTTGTGATATATTATGTTTGAGTGATTGCAAAATGTATATGTGAGCATATGTGTAATTGTTGTGCAAAATGTATATGTGTGCATATGTGTAATTGTTATGATGATTGCAAATAGATATATCATGTTTGAATGATTGGAAGATGCATATGTGAGCATGTATGTGTAACGTTTAAATGTGAAATTGTTTTGGCAAGGCATGAACTTATGAACTTATGAGCTAAATGTGAAATTGCTTGAATGAATCAAGATTGAACAAGTTTGATTAAGATCATGAGATTGAACTTGGCCAATTCAATCACATATCTTAATCAAGACATGTTCAAACTGATCTTAGATTATATATGCCAATACATGTTGTTCAAACTGATCTTAGAAGATATATATGCCAATACATGTTGATAATATGATCTAACCAAGCCTTGAAGTCACATGACTTACAATATAAGGCAAATTGTTCGGTTTAGTATCCTATTGCAGGTTTTGGTTCATATCTTGGGCAAATGAACTCCAAATTGAGTCATTCAAAAGCCCACATGATCCTTATTCAATTTAGAATCTAATTGGCTGAGGAAAGGCATGCTTGGCACGGGTTAAAACTGAATTGACCCGGTGGGAAGCTTATTGACCTATATAAGGGCTATTTTGGTAATTTCACCATTTGGACTTCTCATTCTTATTTGGTCTTCTTCCAACTGATTTATATGATCATATGACACATTTATAAGTCATGTCACATCATGGCAAAAATGAATCTGGAGCAGCACCATGTCTAGGTTCATCCTAGGACAAAATTCCTATTTTTGTGCTAAGGGGTATTCTGGTCTTTTCACTTGCCAATGGATCTTCCAACATGTTATATATTGCTTATATGATGTTTATATGTGTTTATGTCACATATGGTACGTGCCCTATTTTTATGGAAACGGGCAGCATGGCATATCAAGTGGAATTCTTATGTTATGGTTATCACATTTATGGTTTTCTTGGAATTCTTGGTATTCTTCATATGGTTTTCTATGCTACATGTTGAAGACTATATTTTATATGGTTACACATGGATGTTGGCGCATATATAATGATCAAATTTTCAGATTTTGAACAAGTCAAGGCAAGTTGAAATACATTCTATTTTGGTGCTGATTTTAGATGATTGTTCTTGGCTATTCTTGTGATGATTACAACGGCTATTTTGGTCAAAAATGGAGCAATATTTTCGTATGGTATATGATCAAAAATTCAGATTATGATGAGTGACAAAAAGCAAGTCCTACAATGTAGCAAAGTTGAAGCAAAACTCAATCATATGCAACGGCTATATGATAAGGAGTTGAAGACCAAGTCAAGCTGAATTATCTCTATCTTTTAGCTACATTCCAACGTTTATTTATTATTCAAAGTTGGAGCAAAAAATTCTCTCAATATTTGAAGTAAAAGGCAACGGCTATGAGATCAAAACGTTGAAGACTTATTCAAATTCAAAGGTGAGCTGATTTATCTCTATCTTGGAACTACTATCCAATGCCTTGATTGTAGGCATACCAACGTTTACTTAACATTCGAAATAAGGAGCTGAATTTGTTCAAAAACACACGCAAATTTGCTGCATACATGGCAAGATATTTACACATGGATGTTGATGATTGGAGCTGATTTTTAAACATTCAAATGGAGTCATTGTCTATCTCATTCCAACGGCTATAGAGGATAAATATTCAGATTGGAAGACCATTTCAAAGTAGCAAAAAATCAGATTTATTTTGAAATTCAAAGGCTGAATTTTGGTAGCTAAAAAGGTGCTGAATTTTCTCTCATTCTCAACCATGCCAACGTTCACTTTGAGGAGCCTTTAGGCTGTCCTCTTGGCTATAAATAGCTCCAAAGGTGAAGAAGAGATGCACACCAACGAAAGCAACAAAGAAAGCAAGCAAGACAATTAGCTCTTTGTCTCCATTCTTCTCTTCTTCTCTTCTCTATTGAAGAACACATTTGTAGCAAGCTTTATGATTGTATAGTTCTTCATTTCTTGTCATTTCAACACCTTTTAAACGACATATTGTAAGGGAGAAGCTGGTGTATAAAGCTTACTCCTTAGAGGTGAGCAAAAGGTGCAAAGGTGCAAAGGTGAAACATACTAGTGCTGATTTTCAGTTTTGGTGCAGCCTCTTGAAGAAGTTGGTGAAAAGCTTCTTCCTTTGGCTTTGTAAGGTGACTTTGGTGTTTGGTGTTTAGTGAAATCCAAGAGAAGGTGTCTCTTGGGACTGGAGTAGGTCACATAGACCGAACCAGGATAATTCCTTGTGTTCTTTACTTATTTCCTGCACTTACTGTTTTCTGCCTGAGAATTACACTAACTTGGCACGTATAATTGAACAAGCAAACAGTCTTAGAATTGCATGAATTTTGGATATATTATACTTCAATGTGTTAGCTTTCATTAGCCGCAAGAATCACTAAATTCTAAGGTGTTTAGCATATTCAAATCATCTTCACAAAATTGTTGCTACATTCTGTGAACAGTTCTGACCAGTGTGCAAACTTGTGCAATTTGGATAGGCTATCCTTCGAATCTTGGAGTGAGCCTTATATCAAATTAAACTAGACATCTTGAGGTTTAATTTGACATAAGATTCATTAAAATAGCACGGGTAGATTTTGAGATATTGTTGTTTGAAGTTAAGCTAACATTCTGCCTGAAACTGCCAGAATTGCACACTTTACTTCTCTTGCTTATTTGAACGTGCTAACTTGCTTGGAATTGACTGAATTTTTTATGACATATTATAAACGTTCTAAACTTGATCTCTGCCAAGTTTGAGAGCTTGCACAGGTGTATAAGTGGTTCAACCAAAACGTTCAAAGTAGTGAACTGTTTCTGGAATTTTCAGAATCTGAGGCTAAAGAGGCAAAGGGGTCTTCAAACAAGTTTTTGAAGGTAATTGTAGTGTAATTTCCGCTAACCCACTATTCACCCCCCCTCTAGTGGTGCTATACAGGTCCAACACACCTTACCACAGGGTTGATGGAGTTACACACCAACTCCAACCCTTTACAAACATTGTATGAGAATACAATTGTCACGAACACCACCACCTCGCAAGTGCAAGATTGATCACACCTTGATCAATCTTTTACAATGATAAAGAATATGTGATGGACTATATGAAGCCTATTCAAGTATATGAATGTAAGTACAATAGGCTTTTAGAGAGAAGAAAG
The DNA here is from genome assembly GCA_036186865.1 of Eustoma russellianum. Classification (NCBI taxonomy): domain Eukaryota; kingdom Viridiplantae; phylum Streptophyta; class Magnoliopsida; order Gentianales; family Gentianaceae; genus Eustoma; species Eustoma russellianum. Next base: position 7,402,130 of record AP025063.1, read on the forward strand.
AAAGAGAGTGTGTAAGAGAAGGCTAAAAACGTTTTTGATCTTTAAAATTTGCAAGGCTTGTTCTTGTTTTTGTTTTGTCTCTTCTTCTCTTTTTATCTTGAGTTGGCCGCCCCCTATGATCCTCTTCCCCTCTTGAAAATTATCTTCTAAGTCCTTGGAAGAGTATATGGCATCATTGTGACATGTCTTTGCTTACTTGGCATGTTCTCATTGGATGATCATTAAGCTCTTGCTCACTTGGCACTCATTGATTGGTTGGATGTTGTCATCACTTGATGACTAGACAAATATTAGAATAACTCTTAAAACATGTGCCAAAATTGAAATTGGAATCTCCACAATTTGGCTTTAATATGGGGTGATTTGTGCGTGCCAACATGGAATGATTTTATGGCTGTACATATCATAAAAGCCACGGAATTTATGGCTATTTTTTAAGTGTATGGGCTGGCCATATATTTATGGCAAGTACGTGACACGTTGGCGAAGTTTTGGTATTTGCCCGATACGACAATTTTCTGTTTAGAACCTTTTAACGTATCGTATTAAATTTGTCATCACCATGAATTATATCATATGATATAAGACCTGAATATACTCATAAATATGAGTTAAGTATGGTGGTGTGATGTTAACGTACATACGTAAAATATATAACGTGTCGGTAGTACGTTGAAATAAATGTGTATGTGTCTTTTTTAAAAAATCTGAATATATACATATATATGTTTATATGCGTGTGATATGTGTGGAGAGGAGAGGGAGAACTTTCCTTTCTTCAACTTGTTGCCTTTGTGCCTTGTCCAAATATTGCTTCATTTAATGAACTACTTAGTTTAAGTAACTAAATACTTCACTTAATGAACTAGTTTAGTTCATTAATGGTGGCACCTGAAAATAGTTCAAACACAACAAATATTTGTCATTTGATGTAAGCTTTAAAGCTTCATGGCTCATTAGTACGGCAACATTATATAAGAACTATATAAGGCAAGTTATGTGTAATATGTCATTCATTGCTTTGTAACACGTTTAAATCATGTATTTTGAAATCACTCAAACCCCTTTTTCTCTACATGAATTTCCATTTTAACCCATTCAAAACATCTTTTAATAACATCAAAACATTTCATATCCCAACAATCTCCCTATTTTTGATGATTCAAAACCAAGATTTTAAAAGATTTTTTGCTTGAGAATTCGCATTTGAACTAGCAAACTTGAAATTTTCAATCTCCCCATTAGTATATGCATTTTATACTTTCCTAATGACATAACACGTGTGAACTTATTCAAAACTTCTCCTTAATAAATAATCTTCTCAAACCCAATGAATATGTCGAAAATATCAAAATGCTCCCCCTCAACCAAACATGCATCAAAATCCAAAATTTTCAATTTTCACTAGCCATTTAACATATGTGCCAAAATTCTGAATGTCAATCAAGTATTCCCATCAAAGCCATCAAAGCCATTAATATCAAGCAAGCAAGCAATACACTTTTTCATCAAGATTCATATGCAAGCAAGCAATTCACTTTCTCATCAAGATTAATATCAAGCAAGCAAGCAATAAGCAATACACTTTTCCATCAAGATTCATATTAAGCAAGCAAGCAATACACTTTCTCCCGCTTTTTGAAAGAATCAAAAAACAATTGTCGAAGGGAAACATACTACGTCATTAAAACTTTGAAATATAACAATGTTTAACAAATACATAAGCCAATAAGTATTTAATCCAGAATCTAAAAATGGGGATAAACGAGAAATGAACGATAAAAAAGTGGCCTAGTCTTCATCGGATGAAAATGTGATTCCGGGGATGCACGCCTTCATCTTCGCTTTGAGCTTTGCAAATCTTGACTCGTGCATTGTCACCTTGCCTCGTAGCTCACCGACCTCCTGTTGAAGACTAGTAACTTGAGCTTGAAGGTCCGGAACATTGGAGCTCAAGTCACTAGGTTCTTCTTGAGTGTTGGGTACGGGAATTTGTGGCTCTTCCGAAGCACCCACGTCTTCACCCGTTTCTTCTTCTTGTGCCCGACCCTTCATAGCTTCTTTCCTAGCCTTGAGCACTTGTTGTATGTTGACCTTATCATAATAATCCTTATGTATGATTTGGTCAAGGTCCGTGTCGTCTACATATACCCTCGACTTCACGAGCATCCAATAAATGAGATTACTATAGGGGAGTGCTTTGTTTTTCTTTGTTGCGGCCTCAATAACATTTGTCATAAAAAGCTCTCCAAAATTTACTCTCTCTCGGTTGGCTATTCGGAAGGCAATGTAGAAGTCCAAGTTTCTAGGCCCTTTAGCGCACTTGCCATTGGTACAAAACGTAACTATGGCAAGTAGTTTTCGGTATATTAAGGGCATGTCATTAGTGTTCTTGGTTGGATGATAACCTAAAAACGTTTTCACTTCATCCTCAGTGACTTTCTATCGTGCCGTATCCCACTTCCACATATCAAACTCAAAGTACCCTTCGTTTGGTACTCCAATCAACTCACAAATGTTTCTAACATCCTATTCAATATGAGTATCATCAATGATGGTGTGCAAGGCTAACGGTAGATCATTAATATATTGAACCCATAGATTTGCATAGAAAATCCTAGTATACCTAGTGGACATTTTGTCCATCTCCCTTTCAAGAAAAATACTTCTCCATTGTTGGACATCCAATCATTCAATGGTAGGACTTAACTCATTATTGCTTACAATGTCATTGATTCTAAGCAATTTGAGTGGAATGGTTGCCCGTTCTTCTCTACCCCACTTATCATATAAAATTTGAGAATGTCTAGTAATGTAACTCACATTTCAGGGTGGATATTGTAGCGCCCCGTACTCGGCTACCCTCGTACGGTGCACCCGCCGTACCTTCCCTTTCGGAAAAGTACAAAGCGTCGATACTTAACTCGTAAAACCCATGGATAAACATGGATTACAAAGTCACGATCTTAACAGGTAGATAAAAATACGGCAGAATTTGAAACTTTTACATAAATCATTCTATACATCCGTCATAAGTTTTACAACCACATTCATTACATCAGTACTTCTGCAATCATCGCTTCCAACATAAATCCGTCATATTATGAATCCATCATAATAGAATCCCTAAGCTGTCATCCACTCGCATTCTCACGGATGTGGGATCCTATGCTCGTCATCAATCCTTGCTACCCGGTTCCTGTAAACTCTGGGAGGAAAAATAGGGGGTGAGCGACAGAGTCCCCAGCAAGTACACCATAAACAATCATGCATTAAATGGAAAGTACATACAAGAACCGAACTCCCAAAATTTGGTCATCATACCTGTCTTTCCATTCAAATGCCACCAAGGTAATAGAAGCATTACTTGATCATAAAGGGAATAAGATCATAGCTTACATAACAACCAACAATAAGATCGTAACTTAGGAACGAAAGATCATGACCTAAGCAAACATTTCGTCTAGCGTTTAGCTAGCATCTCATCCCTTCCCGTCAATAGCTACTAAGGCAATAAATCATAACTTAGTCATGTAGCACGTAAAGACACAACTCAGGGCACAGACTCGACATCATGCTCATGACCATATGCAATGTGTATGAGTATGCAAATGCAAGTGCATAATGAAAAACACTGAAAATACTGAACTTTCTTTCTTTCTTTTAAATCATGCTCATCTTAAAACAAGAGAGTGTGTCAGCCTATTATACCGGGCATGACTCGGTTCTTATAACATGATCACCTTCAGGTCTATTATACCGGACCTGGCTCGGTTCTTACACTCTTCAGACCTATTATACCGGGCCTGGATCGGTTCTTATAATCTTCAGACCTATTATACCAGGCCTGGATCGGTTCTTATAATCGTGATCATCTTCAGACCTATTATACCGGGCCTGGCTCGGTTCTTATAACTCTTCAGATCAATTAACCCCCGGATCTGGAGCGGGTTAAGCTGGCCAGAAATAAATGGTACCATAGGAATCTTTTCGCAATCGTAAACCTCTCTTTCAAAGATCTTTCTTTCAAAACTCAAAACTTCTTTTCAAAAGATCTTTCTCATCATTCTTTTTCATAAAATCAGTTTCGTGAACTGTATGAACATGGACAATGCGATGTATGATATGCAACATGCGACTCGTGAACAAATACATCATAACACGCATATGCTGACTCGTCTCTTAAGCTGGAAAAACTGTCCAGCAATCATACTCTGTTCATACAGCCTCATGCTCATCAATTCGTGCTCATTTTCATCGACTCATATCATACACATGCATAATGAAGTCTTAGACACATGCCATAAAAATTTCGTAACATTCCGAAATGTCTAACGACCTCAAAACATCAAGTATCATCAAAGGTACTGCTGAAATCAGCAGGGAAGTACCGCCTTACCTCATTTTTGATGGATCATCAAACCTTAATCACTTTGATCCAACACCTGGAAAACATAGCTAACATACCTAGGAATAATATTCATAAGGATAAACATCACATTTAATCCTAAATGATCCAGAACAAAGCCTCACAACTTAAGACATTAAGTTGTCCTGTTTTCCAGTTTTGTACTCCAACTTCCATTCAGTTGTTAACCATCAAAATGGTGGTTTTATGATGGTTTATTTACATGACCCTGTACCTCTATGTCTTGGGTAGTTACCATAAAAATTCCAAGGCAATCCAATAAGCTTAAGGGGGTCATCTAATTACATTCCCAAACTGGGTACCTGCAGAAACTGGAATGACCAGTTATATCACGAATTGAATTGTGACCAAACCACAACTCTTTTTACCAAAATTCCAACTCACAGATGTCACAAACACATCAAAGTATCACCATGTCAAAAATCATCCCGTTTGGACATTCCTAAGGTGCATTTTAGAGCCACACAACTTACTACTCAAAACTGTCCTGTTCCAGCAACTCTGTTTGAGCAGTTTTACTAAGAATTTCATTAAAAATAAACCATGACTCCTTTCAATGAAATTCCAGCTCTCAAACTTAATAAATACATAGGTATATCACTATACCAGAAATTAGCACATTTGAACCCTCACAAGGTCCATTTTCAGGTCATACCACACGTTACCAAAAACTGTCCAGTTTCAGTATTTCTGTTTGACCAACCCTTACTAAAAATTTCATTAAAAACAATCCACAACTCCTTTTAATGAAATTCCAACTCTCACACTTCATATACATATGAGGCTAACATCATACCAAATATTAGCCAATTTGAACACTCTTAAGGTTAATGTTCAGATCATATAACATGACACATCAAAACTGTCCAGCTCCAGTACTTCTGTGTGAGCAGTTTTACCAAACGAATTATCAAAAATAAACCAGAACTCTTTTTACTGCAATTCCAACTCTCACACTTACTCAACACATAGAGCTAGTGTCATGCCAAAACTTAGCTTAATTTAACATTTCTAAGATTCGTTCTCAGACCACACAACCAGCAACACAAATCTGCCAGTTCCAGTAGTTTTAGCACTTCTTTACCTTTTTATTGTTCAAGCTTCCTTCAACTAAGATTAATAACTTAAAATGGCTAGACATTCAAGCATGCACTTCACAAATAAGGCAAGATTGGCTAGAGTATACTTGCCTCTTTGAACCTTAGAGTTTTTCCTTAGCTTGAACCTTGGTTGAAATGGAAATGAAGTCTTCCTCCACTTCACTTGTGTAACACGTTTTTGAAGAGGAGAAGAAGGAGAACATTAGCTACCATTTTAAATGAAGAATGGAGCTAGATTGAGGCTAGATTCCCTTACCAAAATGAAGTTTGAATGGAGCTTGAAATGGATTCAAACCACCAAGATGTTAGCTTCTCTTAGTAGCTTGAAGAATCTTCTCCTAGTGACCATTTGATGGTCACGTTTTTGACATGAAAGAGGGGTACCATGGTGAGTTTCATTCTTTGAAATATAGAACTCACTTAGGAGAATCAACATTCAACTTACCTAGATGAGTTCTTCAAGGCTTGAAGATGAAGATGATCCCACACTCCTAGCTTCATCATGGCCGAAAGTTTGATGATGTTAGAGGAGTGGTCTAAGTTTCATAAGTCTTGAATGGTTTGCTTATGAGAGCCCTTGAGAGTGTTCAAAAACTTGGAGATGAAGAAGAGCTCCATGGATGAACTTGAAGATGTAAGAGAGCTTCTTAGTAGAAGAAGTCTTCTTGAGGGAAGACAAGGGGAGGGGGCGTGCCTTAGGGGGGGAAGGGAGACATGGAGGATTTCCAAGAATGCCTAGAAAGAGGAAGTTTCTTGTGTCTTACATTGGGTTTTGCCCTTTTGTCTCCCATGCTTGCAATTTTTTTTTTTATTTATTTATTCCAAGACAACTTGTCTTGTCTTTCCTTTATTTTATTTTATTTCTTTAAATAAGAGTTTGTTATTTTAGTTCAACTATAGTTACTTTATGCCAACTATAGTTACTTTATGTCAACTATAGTTACTTTATGTCAACTATAGTTACTTTATGCCAACTATAGTTACTTTATGTCAACTATAGTTACTTTATGGCCAACCTTGGTTACTTTACCCAACTAGAGTTACCTTGTAGTAAATATTAAGTAACCATGGTAATTTTTCTTGGTCAACTAGGGGGGCCGATTTTTTTTTTTTTTTTTAGGTTTGGTTGATCCCTTCATCATGCTTAATTCTTCTTGTTCCAAGACAACCTATTTCATTGTAGTCTTACTAATTACATAATTGTGATAATAAGGAAAATTTTATAACTCCTCCAAGGCCCTCATGGCCGAATTCTACATATGTGGGAAGGGTAATTTTGTCATTTCACT
>AP025063.1:7408957-7477154 GCA_036186865.1 Eustoma russellianum
TTAGAGATTTCACCAGAACTTATCCTTATTCTCTAGAGGTGTTGTCGTAACCTATCTCATATCTAGCACTTGCAACCTTGATACTATGTACTTGATAACAAAATCCATTCCGTATAATCATGATCATAGTAGGCTTATAATTTCCTTTTTCATAAAATATGAAAAAAAACTTGGCAGAGATCATTAACTCTGGGAAATAGACCTTTATCTCTTTTCTGTAAACATCCTTTCAGTGATCATGTGACGGTCATTCTATGTACAAAATAGCTTCCAAGGACCTCCAGAATAATTCCCATAAGGTACACATACCAAGCTCTTCATAAGTATGTGCCACGTTTATCTGTCTTGCTGATCGTCTTATCACGTAATAACTTTTACCCCCTTTTTGCGATCATTTCATAAAATCGATCTAGAAGTTGTGGATTCTCCTTTGAAACTTATATTCCCTTTAGGATGTTTCAAATCATCCGAAGGTGGCCCACTCTCTTAAAACATGGTTTTCATAATCATGACATATTCCCTCTATACTGCATTAAGATGCGTACAAGTGTTAATAGTGACGCATTATGGCGAGGACCTCGAGTCCCATACATAGTGTCATACTTAGTCATGTTATCACTAATAATCTCACTTGCTTACTTGTGGCCTACTCATCATAACTTAAAGAAAACTATCATAATCACTCATACTTGGTTAATAGGAAGTAGAGCAGAGGACATAGGTACTTCACACTTATTAGGCGTACCTTGGTAGTTTCTGAGTCATCTGCATAAACTAGCCTTATATGGATACGGTTTCCACCTTCTACTTCATTTGCTTGTTAAATCGTTTCTTTCATTCTTTCGTTCCTTTACTATCGCATTCCGCTCCATAGCGGTCCTCTAATAATTCACCAAAGGTCTCTGAATACGACTTAACTTAGCCTAATTAGATCTGGGGGTCTGATCACCTTAAACCTTTCATTTCTCATAATCAAAGGAACATACTGTCCCAAAGTAATGAATGGGTATGGTGATGCGTGACCCTTGTCTTAGTGAGTCATATTCCTCAGCCCTTCTCGTGACTAAGTTCTGAGAGAGGAAGAACTCACAAAACTCCTCTTAGAACTTTGCTCTTACTCTATCAGTACCAGTATCAGCATGGAGTTACCTTCAACTTTACCTAACCATCTTTCTGCCCACTATGAACTAAATTCCCTGCCAAACCTTGGAATACGTGTTCTTACTAACTATTGCTAGTAAAGTCTACTGCCTCCTGAGGTGATAGTGATGATGTTATTTTTGCTGAATTGTGGTGCCATCCGCACCACGAAGTGTCGCAGTCTTACTTAAGGTACAAATATTCAGGATAAGCGATACCATTTAATTCGTAATCCATATACGATCTTATGATCATGCAAACAGTCATGATTACATTCCATAGATGGCCATCGACTAGGGCTTTATCATATGGTCAAAACTCTAATTTCCAGTCTAAATCATCCTGGTCTAAGGTCAACTCTCATCTAAGATCAGAACTTAGGTCTAAGATCAAACTTAGTTGACTATAATCATCACTTAGTTCGACATTCTGCCCGGATCTGGAGCCTTCGCTCTGATACCACCTGTAGCGCCCCGTACTCGGCTACCCTCGTACGGTGCACCCGCCGTACCTTCCCTTTCGGAAAAGTACAAAGCGTCGATACTTAACTCGTAAAACCCATGGATAAACATGGATTACAAAGTCACGATCTTAACAGGTAGATAAAAATACGGCAGAATTTGAAACTTTTACATAAATCATTCTATACATCCGTCATAAGTTTTACAACCACATTCATTACATCAGTACTTCTGCAATCATCGCTTCCAACATAAATCTGTCATATTATGAATCCATCATAATAGAATCCCTAAGCTGTCATCCACTCGCATTCTCAGGGATGTGGGATCCTATGCTCGTCATCAATCCTTGCTACCCGTTTCCTGTAAACTCTGGGAGGAAAAATAGGGGGTGAGCGACAGAGTCGCCAGCAAGTACACCATAAACAATCATGCATTAAATGGAAAGTACATACAAGAACCGAACTCCCAAAATTTGGTCATCATACCTGTCTTTCCATTCAAATGCCACCAAGGTAATAGAAGCATCACTTGATCATAAAGGGAATAAGATCATAGCTTACATAACAACAACAATAAGATCGTAACTTAGGTAACGAAAGATCATGACCTAAGCAACATTTCGTCTAGCGTTTAGCTAGCATCTCATCCCTTCCGTCAATAGCTACTAAGGCAATAAAATCATAACTTAGTCATGTAGCACGTAAAGACACAACTCAGGGCACAGACTCGACATCATGCTCATGACCATATGCAATGTGTATGAGTATGCAAATGCAGTGCATAATGAAAACATGAAAATACTTGAACTTTCTTTCTTTCTTTTAAATCATGCTCATCTTAAAACAAGAGAGTGTGTCAGCCTATTATACCGGGCATGACTCGGTTCTTATAACATGATCACCTTCAGGTCTATTATACCGGACCTGGCTCGGTTCTTACACTCTTCAGACCTATTATACCGGGCCTAGATCGGTTCTTATAATCTTCAGACCTATTATACCGGGCCTGGATCGGTTCTTATAATCGTGATCATCTTCAGACCTATTATACCGGGCCTGGCTCGGTTCTTATAACTCTTCAGATCAATTAACCCCGGATCTGGAGCGGGTTAAGCTGGCCAGAAATAAATGGTACCATAGGAATCTTTTCGCAATCGTAAACCTCTCTTTCAAAGATCTTTCTTTCAAAACTCAAAACTTCTTTTCAAAAGATCTTTCTCATCATTCTTTTTCATAAAATCAGTTTCGTGAACTGTATGAACATGGACAATGCTGTATGATATGCAACATGCGACTCGTGAACAAATACATCATAACACGCATATGCTGACTCGTCTCTTAAGCTGGAAAAACTGTCCAGCAATCATACTCTGTTCATACAGCCTCATGCTCATCAATTCGTGCTCATTTTCATCGACTCATATCATACACATGCATAATGAAGTCTTAGACACATGCCATAAAAATTCCGTAACATTCCGAAATGTCTAACGACCTCAAAACATCAAGTATCATCAAAGGTACTGCTGAAATCAGCAGGGAAGTACCGCCTTACCTCATTTTTGATGGATCATCAAACCTTAATCACTTTGATCCAACACCTGGAAAACATAGCTAACATACTTAGGAATAATATTCATAAGGATAAACATCACATTTAAGCCTAAATGATCCAGAACAAAGCCTCACAACTTAAGACATTAAGTTGTCATGTTTTCCAGTTTTGTACTCCAACTTCCATTCAGTTGTTAACCATCAAAATGGTGGTTTTATGATGGTTTATTTACATGACCCTGTACCTCTATGTCTTGGGTAGTTACCATAAAAATTCCAAGGCAATCCAATAAGCTTAAGGGGGTCATCTAATTACATTCCCAAACTGGGTACCTGCAGAAACTGGAATGACCAGTTATATCACGAATTGAATTGTGACCAAACCACAACTCTTTTTACCAAAATTCCAACTCACAGATGTCACAAACACATCAAAGTATCACCATGTCAAAAATCATCCCGTTTGGACATTCCTAAGGTGCATTTTAGAGCCACACAACTTACTACTCAAAACTGTCCTGTTCCAGCAACTCTGTTTGAGCAGTTTTACTAAGAATTTCATTAAAAATAAACCATGACTCCTTTCAATGAAATTCCAGCTCTCACACTTAAAAATACATAGGTATATCACTATACCAGAAATTAGCACATTTGAACCCTCACAAGGTCCATTTTCAGGTCATACCACACGTTACCAAAAACTGTCCAGTTTCAGTATTTCTGTTTGACCAACCCTTACTAAAAATTTCATTAAAAACAATCCACAACTCCTTTTAATGAAATTCCAACTCTCACACTTCATATACATATGAGGCTAACATCATACCAAATATTAGCCAATTTGAACACTCTTAAGGTTAATGTTCAGATCATATAACATGACACATCAAAACTGTCCAGCTCCAGTACTTCTGTGTGAGCAGTTTTACCAAACGAATTATTAAAAATAAACCAGAACTCTTTTTACTGCAATTTCCAACTCTCACACTTACTCAACACATAGAGCTAGTGTCATGCCAAACTTAGCTTAATTTAACATTTCTAAGATTCGTTCTCAGACCACACAACCAGCAACACAAATCTGCCAGTTCCAGTAGTTTTAGCACTTCTTTACCTTTTTATTGTTCAAGCTTCCTTCAACTAAGATTAATAACTTAAAATGGCTAGACATTCAAGCATGCACTTCACAAATAAGGCAAGATTGGCTAGAGTATACTTGCCTCTTTGAACCTTAGAGTTTTTCCTTAGCTTGAACCTTGGTTGAAATGGAAATGAAGTCTTCCTCCACTTCACTTGTGTAACACGTTTTTGAAGAGGAGAAGAAGGAGAACATTAGCTACCATTTTAAATGAAGAATGGAGCTAGATTGAGGCTAGATTCCCTTACCAAAATGAAGTTTGAATGGAGCTTGAAATGGATTCAAACCACCAAGATGTTAGCTTCTCTTAGTAGCTTGAAGAATCTTCTCCTAGTGACCATTTGATGGTCACGTTTTTGACATGAAAGAGGGGTACCATGGTGAGTTTCATTCTTTGAAATATAGAACTCACTTAGGAGAATCAACATTCAACTTACCTAGATGAGTTCTTCAAGGCTTGAAGATGAAGATGATCCCACACTCCTAGCTTCATCATGGCCGAAAGTTTGATGATGTTAGAGGAGTGGTCTAAGTTTCATAAGTCTTGAATGGTTTGCTTATGAGAGCCCTTGAGAGTGTTCAAAAACTTGGAGATGAAGAAGAGCTCCATGGATGAACTTGAAGATGTAAGAGAGCTTCTTAGTAGAAGAAGTCTTCTTGAGGGAAGACAAGGGGAGGGGGCGTGCCTTAGGGAGGGGGAAGGGAGACATGGAGGATTTCCAAGAATGCCTAGAAAGAGGAAGTTTCTTGTGTCTTACATTGGGTTTTGCCCTTTTCTCCCATGCTTGCAATTTTTTTTTTATTTATTTATTCCAAGACAACTTGTCTTGTCTTTCCTTTATTTTATTTTATTTCTTTAAATAAGAGTTTGTTATTTTAGTTCAACTATAGTTACTTTATGCCAACTATAGTTACTTTATGTCAACTATAGTTACTTTATGTCAACTATAGTTACTTTATGCCAACTATAGTTACTTTATGTCAACTATAGTTACTTTATGGCCAACATTGGTTACTTTACCCAACTAGAGTTACCTTGTAGTAAATATTAAGTAACCATGGTAATTTTTCTTGGTCAACTAGGGGGGCCGATTTTTTTTTTTTAGGTTTGGTTGATCCCTTCATCATGCTTAATTCTTCTTGTTCCAAGACAACCTATTTCATTGTAGTCTTACTAATTACATAATTGTGATAATAAGGAAAATTTTATAACTCCTCCAAGGCCCTCATGGCCGAATTCTACATATGTGGGAAGGGTAATTTTGTCATTTCACTGGTGTTGTGCGACACACTTACATAACTATATAAAATTTCCTATAATTTTACTTTAAGGAAATTCTATCGGAGAATGTCAAATTAATGTAGTTACATTTAAATAATGTAACTGGTTGACTGATTCTTAGTGACTCGTCTCTTAAGAGTCGACGGTATAGATGAATTCCCGTGTGGTATAACATTATTTCCTCCTTAAACCGCTTTATACGATTCTCAGTATATACCAATTTTCGCGGGGTACAACAGATATGGTTCCTTCAAAGCATCTTTGGCTTCTCAAGTTTTGATCCAAAGAAAATCAGAAAAGTTTAGCCCACTTCTTATTTCGGACAACACTTGGGCTTGGCTAAAGTCCATGGTTTGTTTCCTCTTAGGTTGAGTTCTTGCTTGTGTTTGAGAAGATCGTCCATGGGGAGGATTGCTTGACCCTTCTTCTTCACTTCAAGTTGATCTTGCCCTTTTTGTGGGGTTCTTGCTTCTTGTCGACATTTTTGAAGAAAATTAGGTCACTGGAGTGAGAATTTTCCAGAAGAGATTAGAGAGAGATGAAGTTAGAAAGTGAGAATTAAGTGTAGAGATGATGAAACTTTGATTGTGAGATGAAATTGAAGAGAGGGAAGGTTTTTGGAGAGGGAGACGCAGTATTTCTGATGGGTTCAATCGATTTTCATGGTTTGGAAATGAAAAGAACGCGTTTCTAACTGAAATTAAAAGTGTAGAAATAGATGACGTCAATCGATCGACGTCAGAGATCGACGTACATCGATTGATCGACGTTAGAGATCGACGTACATAGATCTCTCAGTTTAATACATGGATCGATCCATGTATGCCTCTTTTTGAAATTTGTAATTTTAACCCCTTAAACATTGTTTATCATCCCTAATCTTGTTCTAATATATTCGAATGTCTCAGTAGGAAGGGATTTGGTAAAGATATCTGCTAGTTGGTCATTGGTTGGAACAAATTCAACGCATACTAATCCTTTTTGAATGCAATCCCTTATTAAGTGATGTCTCACTTCAATATGTTTGGTCCTACTATGATACACCGGGTTTTGTGCTATACTTATGGCTGATGTGTTGTCACATAAGATAGGAACTTTGTCAAACTTGGCATTGTAATCATTCAAGGTCTTTATCATCCAAAATAGTTAAGCACAACATGAAGCGGCCGATACATATTTAGGTTCCGCTGTTGAAAGTGACACACTATTTTGTTTCTTGGAGAACCAAGAAACTAAGCAATTTCCAAGGAATTGGCATGCCTGGATGTGGTTTTTCTGTCGACTAGGTTTCCAGCGCATCCGGAGTCACTACACCCTTTTAAGTCAAAACATCCATTTTTAGGATAAAATAACACAAAGTTCAAAGTTCCTTTCAAATACTTAAAATACGTTAAATAGCAACTAGATGCGATTCCTTAGGTATACTTTGAAATCTAACACATAAACACACAGTATGTAAAATACCCGGTCTACTAGCAGTTAAATAAAGTAAACTACCAATCATAACCCTACATTTGGTTACCTCAACTGGCTTTTCTTTTTCATCATTGTCAAGCTTTGTACTTGCACTCATTGTGTGTTTTACACTTCTTCCGTCCTCAAACTTGTATTTCTTGAGTAAATCATTTGTGTACTTTGTTTGAGATATGTATACTCCATCATGTGTTTGCTTGATTTGAAGACCAAGGAAGTATTTGAGTTCATCCATCATGCTCATGTCAAATTCTCCTTCCATCAATTTAGCAAAATGTTCACAAAGAGAATCATTAGTTGCACAAAATATAATATTATCCACATAAATTTGAACAAGAAATTGATGGTTTCCTTATTCTTTAATAAAAAGAATAGTTTTGAATTTTCCTCTTGAAAGCTCATTTTCAAGTAAGAAGTTACTTAATCTTTCATACCATGCCCTAGGAGCTTGTTTAAGTCCATAAAGGGCCTTTTGAGTTTAAATACATGATTTGGATAATCATGATTTTCTAACTCACCGAGAAATTCTGTCCATACCCTTTGGATACACAAAATTCTTGAAACTCACCATCAAACTCACCACCTCTATCACTTCTAATTTCCTTAATTGTGTCCTCTTTTTGATTTTCTAATCTCCTGAAAGTTTTATAAACTCTTGGCATGCATCATTCTTTTTAGTTAAAAATATGACCCAAGTGTACCTAGAGAAGTCGTCTACCACCACAAAGGTGTAATGTTTTCCACCTAGACTTGCCGTACCAATGTCCCCAAACAAATTCAAATGAAGCAATTGTAGAGGTTTGGTGGTGGAGATTTCACTCTTAGGCTTGAAGCTTGCTTTAACAAACTTTGCCTTTCGACAAGTGTCACATAAGCCATGGTTTTCGAAATTTAATTTTGAAAGACCTAGGACATTTTCATTTTTGCAAATCTCTTTGAAATTTTTGAAACTAAAATGTCCAAGTCGTCTATGCCATAGTTGAGTCAAATCATTTTTGGCAACTAGGCAAGAAACCTTTTGTGATATCAAATCATGTGTGCTAAATTTATAAATATCATTTTTCCTTATAGCCTCAAAAACAATTTTATCATTCTTTTCACTATGCATTTTCTTTTCACAAATCCAACTTGAAAATTAGCATCACTTAGTTGGCTAGCACTTATAACATTATACTTAAGCCCTTTCACATATAATACATTATTAATAGTGAAAGAAGAGTTATCAATTTCTCCATGTCCAACGATTTTGGCTTTCCAATTGCCAAAATGCACCATTCCACCATCTTGGAGCTTGAGCTTGGTGAACAAGGTTTTGTCTCCGGTCATGTGTGTTGAACATCCGCTGTCCATAAGCCATTTGGTTCCTTCTTCTTTGGCTACTCCATTTATCTTGAGAGCCTACAAAACCAAGAGATTTATGCATTGATACCCTTTGATGTTTGGGTCTTGTAGGGTTAGCTTATCGACCCTTAGGCTTCCAAACATACATACTATCAAATCTAGCTCTACATGCATTTTTCACATGTCCTAATTTGTTGCAATGAAAGTAAGTGGATATATGTCTTGGTTTATAAGATGATGAGTTGTGTTGTTTTTTCTCTTATTTGCCTTTCTCTTTAATGACTTAGGAAGAATGTGATGAATTAAATCCTAAACCATATTTATCATTTTCAATTCCTTGATTTCCAAGTAATTTGTCTTGATTATTTTTACCATTGGTTAGTTTTTGTAAGTCTAATCTTAATTTCTCACATTCTTTCCCAATTTCAACATTTTCAAGAGCTACAGTTTTATGCATAGTGAGTATGATGTCATGATCTTGATACATCAAAATATTTTTATCATGCAAGCTTTTGTTTTCCAATATGCACTTCTTAAATCCTTCTTTCAAGTGTTTATATTTTAAATTTAGTTTTTCAAACTCATCTTGTAGATCTCCTATTTCATCTTGTAAAGAAGAGTTGGAGTTTACCTCAAGGTCATTCTCAATTGCCATGAGACAAGTATGTTGTGCTTTTGGATTCTCAACTACTGTAACGAGTCCAACATCCTTGTCTTCACTTTCCTCTCCTTTCGATTCGGAAAGGAGATCATCCGACGTGGTTACCTCCGTATTTAAGGCTTTCTTCTTTTGAGGAAAGACCTTCTTTTCTGCTTTTGCGGCTCTTTGACGTTTCAATCAGCAATGAAGTGACCGGGTCGACCACACCTATAGCAATTTTCACTTGCTTCTTTGTCCTTGGGTGGTCTCTTGAAAAATTTTCTTGCTTGGGTCTTGTTTATTGTGTTCTTCTAAATTTTCTTACTAGAAGAGCAACTTTCTCATCTGATTCATCGGACTCTACCACCAATTCTTTGTGTGATGTTTGTGTGGGCTTGATAGGGTTCATCCTATTTTGTTCATTAATAAGAATTTTATGAGTAAGAAGATTACCGGATAGCTCATCAAGGGTAGAGTCTTGAGATTCTTTGATTCGGTAATGACGGTGACTTTAGGTGTCTATCCTCTTGGCAAAGAGTTGAGGAGTTTTGAGACAATGTCTTCATTTGAGATTTTCTTGTCCACCATGGAAAGTTGATTCACTATTCGAGAGAATCGGTCAATAGTTTCCTCAATCTTTTCACCACTCTTCATCCCGAACATTTCATATTCCTTCATAAGCATTAGTCTTTTGGTCATTCTTACTTGCTCAGTCCCTTCATGTATCATTTTCAGCCTTTTCCATGCTTCATGGGATATTTCAAGACCTTGAAGTCTTATGAGCTCAGTGGTGGTAAGAGCCCTTGAAAGAATATCGAATGCTTTGCCATTGATGGCGAAGTTTATCTTCTCTTTGTCAGTGTAGTCATCCTCATCTTTGAACATTGATATTTTTTTGAGTTGGTAATCATAGGAACTTCGATTCCTTTGACAACGGCTCCCCATATATCAAATCCACAGCCTCTCAAATGATTGATCATTCGAAATTTCCGCAAAGAATAATTTTGGGCATCAAACATAGGTGCTTTAGTGTTTGATCCTGAAAATAGTGCAGTTGGCTTGGAAGTTGACGCGTGAGATAAAGAGGTTGTCATTGCATGATTTTTAACCTTGCTACTTGCAAAGATTGGCCAAGCAATCAAGATTATGCTCTGATACCAATTGTTAGGCCCGAAACACACTCTAGGGGGTAAATAGAGTGTTTGGTAATTTTGTGGAATTTTCTTGTTTGGCTCAACTCAAATAGAATTCAAAATCAAATCAACAATTGGAGATGAGAGACAATGAATGACTACACCGGATATAGTGGTTCGAATCGTAAATGATTCTACTCCATCATCACTTTTTTGCCAAAGTGGATTTTCAACAACTACTCTTCTTATTAAAGCTAATAAGAACAACCACAATAATACTTACACTAACAACTTAGTGTAAGCAACCATAACAACTTCTTGCACAAACACCTTTGTACAACTACAACAACTATAGCTCTAAGCAAGAACAACTTCTTACTACCTCACAACTTTAACAAAGTTCACTGAAGAACTTTCTCAGAATGGGTTAAAAGAAGTACTGGGGATCACACTTTCTCACTAGTCTAAACACAAGCAAAAGATCAAATATTTATGGTTCCTCTTGTTTTAGACTCACTATCTCTCAATATACAACAATGAAGAACAAAGAAAGCTTAACAAGCTTTAAGTACTTTTACACATATGAGAGAAATATACAACAATGAAGAATGAAGCTTGATCATTGTGGAAGTGTGTTTTTGCCTCATCTGAGCTTCATCCATTTATAGGAGGTGTTGACCACGTTTTTGAACCTCCACCATGTCTTCAAGTCAATACCCAAGTCTTTAAAAATTGAAAATAGCCTTTAGCCACCCTATGGAGTAATTTGATCCTCAATAGACATCCTAGAGAATCTTAGACATGGATAAAATAGTCAAGGGAGCATGTATTATGCTAGAGTAAAGTCCACAAGAAATTTGAGCAAGATTGGAAAAAAAACACCATAAATCTCCCTTGGATTTTGTTCCAACGGTCATAAATTTTGAATTCTTGGAGACGGCGATCGATCCATGTGCCTTTGTTGAGAAATCGATGTCTTCCAGAAAGTTTGCAGCATTGAAACTGCAGTGCATCGATCGATCAATGTCTCACCTTTGAGAGACTGATGTACATCGATCGATCGATGTCCCTTGGCCTGAGAGATCTATGTCTTCCAGAAACTTTTTGGTTTGAAAGCTGCCTGACATTGATCGATTGACGTCTCTCCCTGAGAGACTGACATGACATCGATTGATCGATGTCTTTCAGGCTGAGAAATCAGCGTTGGACAGAAAGTTCCAAACCTGAAAAACCTCAACATAGATCGATCCATGTCTCTCCCAGAGAGACTGATGTACACATCAATCGATCCATGTCAGAGATTGATGTCTCACAGTGTGTTTTTATCATTTGTTTCATACTCCAAGTGTGAATTTCCATTTTAGCCCATTCAAAACATCTTTTAATATCATCAAAACATTTCATATCCCAACGAGTACTGTTGCCTAGGTTCACACTAAAGGCCGGTTAGTTCAACACATCAAGTCAGTAATTAGCCGAGTGGATCCGATAGTAAATCACTAAGAAAGGTTCAAAGCCAGAAGCTACCTCTTCTGATGCAACATTTTTTGGCTGACTTTTTGAAAGATTCTGCATATGCATTTTCATTAATTCCCATTCATGTGGGGGATGTTGGCAAAATTGGAAAGAAATTAAATTTGGGCCAAGTGCAAACAGTGGTTAGCAACGTATTTTGAGCTAAGATTATGATTAGTTTTTAGTGGTGAGTAGAAACTAATGAGTCCTTAATTATCTACTTGATGAGTAGATAATTTTAGACTTTTGAATCGTTTAATTCCAGTGCCGAGTGAATGAGAAATTAATGTTCAAAATAAAAGGGAAAATTAGCTTAGCTCGGCCCATGCATGAGCACGGGCTCAGGTTGCGGACTGAGCTGCGGACCTGATGGGCTCAGGTTGCAGACTGAACTGCGGACAAAATAGGCTCAGGTTGCGGACTGGGCTGCAGGCCAGGCTGCGGGCTACAGACTGCAAGCCGGGCTTTGCACCAGCGAGTCAGATCTTATCAGCTGGGATGAAGTTTGTTTGAGTTTAAACTTCTACAGGTTGTTAAGATAGGCTAAGGTTAAACTTTGAAAAGCTGTTGAGCTTTAACTGGCCGAGCTGACCTAAATTTGTTATGATTTGATGGCTCAGATTGAACAGTTATTTGATCTGACGGATAATGACAGACCTGATGCGGTTTTCTGATCTAAGGGTTCAGGACGACCCGATATTTGATCCTACGGTTGTGGTTGAAGTGACTGTAATAGATTGACCTTAGAATTTCTCTATAAATAGTGGTCAAGCTGACATCTGTGGTCACACACACTCACACATTCAGAAAATCAAGCTCTTCTCTTTTCTCTGCGATCTCCTTCCGCACAATCATTCTTCTGCGTACACAGAAACACACTCTGTATTTCCAAGTAATCCGAGAAGTTTAGGACATCTTACAGGTTCATTCAGTTCATGCGCTGCAGTGCAACTCGTCTGAACTGACTCTGCTGTATCCTGGGAGACGATTGCTCCATCCGGTTGAGCACAGTATACCAGAGAAATCGTCTTAAGGACAGTGTTCTGAACTCATCTTGGATATTTGCTCAGTTGAGTTGTTAAGGTTATTGCCGAGCTGAGCTCAGTTGGTGCAACATTGTTGTCGTACAGTATTGCCGAGCTGCGCTCTGCTATATGCTAAGCTCTGATGTTTAACTGAGAGCATTCGTTGTTCTGCAGCACTACTGTGCTGAGCTATATTGGTGTGATAAGCTCGGCTGAAGCGGCTGATAGCATAACTGTTGTCTTGTTGTGCTGAGGTGCTGAGGTCTTCAGGTCGACCATCAGTCCAAAAGCAATACAATTACGCTGACTTGACTGATTTGAGCGGATCAATCTGACACCAGTTCAGCTCGTTTGAAGGACTGACAGCACAGAACAACTGTTCTAAAGTGTTATTGTGCTTAGGTCGGCAGGTCGACTAACTGTTCAAAACGCAAACTCAATTGCGCTATCTGAACTGTCTTGACCTGGCAGATCGATCCAACCTGAACTGAGCTCAGCAGATCCGTCACTGCTTTATTTCACAAGCAAACTATGCAAAAGTCAATTTTGTCTGACTTGAATTTTGCCCAACACTGTCCAGGATAGCAGGAAGGATTCGGTAGATCACTGCTTGATCAACGTGATTGTCGCAAAGTTAAGAGAGGAGATGCATTCATTTCACATTGTTGTAGATGATACCATTATTACACCAGGGGATATAGCGGTTACCAGTATAACACCTAAGTTTAGACTGCCACAAGCACGATACACGCACTGGCACTGGCACTCAGCACTGTCATCCTCGCCAATACCATGCGAGGTTAGATAATAGAGTTGTCTCATGATATAGTTCAATTGTTATTTTAGTTACACAGCTGTTCTACGACAAAATCACATACACAACAACATATGATTGTATCGTAGTAAGAAGGTGTGGCTACAAGGTCTGCCATTGGCACCCGCATTTACCTGACGACCTATTGTCCTAGTGACTCTACTACCATCTCGAGATGTAAAAGAGAGATATAGAATACGACTTGTCGATATAGACTTTTTTACGTTATTATATTATATTGTTAACAAAAACATATACTAAATTATAAAATATAATAATATCTTAAAAGAATAAGGTGATTTGAGAGTATTAACTTCGTAATACAACGCGACTTGAATGTATAAAATCGAATGTGATTGATGGATGGCGGATACGCCGAAAAATTAGTAAATCCCATTTAAGCAAGATCTATCTTCGTTGGAGGACTTAATTTTGGAAGTTCGTGGCCCTACGATGCTATTCTCCTCTTTCCTTTGGATTTATCCGGCGAATTTTTATTACTGCGTTCGTTTAAAATATAAATTTATTTTTACTTCTAATACAATATAGTTATGCTATACTAAAAAAGTTTAAAAAATTATATTTTGAGAGAGAACATTTCGTTCACTCATACGGGCATGACGAATGTTTCAATTTCCAGTAGAGTTAAGGACACGTTTTTCTTTGACTTTAGAATATGATGGAATAGATCAAAATGATTCACTAAATTGGCTGCGCTTCTTATATTATGAAGTAGCAGTTGATCGATACAGTTTGACGCAATTTTCATTATGGATCATCGAAAAACAATCTCTATGTGTTTCTAACACATGTGTGTGGTTGCATACATCCGACCGTCATATACTGCCATAGGTAGAAGCCTTTAAGGCAATAAAGTAATGTTGTTGTTGTTGGATCTTGTTTAGACAAAACGATTCTGTATAGTGTGTTCGTGGTGAAATAAAGCAACAACCGACCTACCGAGCTCATGGCAGGTCGGGTAGGTCCGTCAGGCCAGATCGGTCTAAGCAGCGCAATTGAGTTTGCATCCTGGACAGACAGACGACCTGACGACCTCAGCACGGCAGCACTGCAGAACATTAATGCTGCATTATCAGCAGTCCAGCCGAGCTCAGCACAGCAGCAGAGCTCGGCACAGCAGCATTGCAGAACAACAGTGCTGCGTTTATAGCCAATCAGCCTAGCTCAGCACAACAGCAACTTGGCAAATCAGCTGAGCTCAGCACGACAGCACTACAGATCAGAAGTGTTGCGCTAACAGCAGCTCAACAATTCAGCAGAGCAGACAAACCGAGGTGAGTCCAGGACTCTGTCCTTAAGACGTATTGCTCCGGTATACTGTGTCCAACTAGAGGAAGCAACCGTCTCCCAGCATACATCGGAATCAGTTCATACAAGCAGCACTGCAGCATATGAACTCAACGAACCTGTAAGTTGTTTCTGGCTTCTCGGATGACTTGAAAATGCAGAGATGAAGATTTATGCAGACAGGAGATGATTTGCAGCGAGAGAGATTGTATGCAGAGAGAAGAGGAGAAAATTCATTGCTTGATTTCTGGATGATCACAGAGGTCAGCTCTGCCTTGTATTTGTAGAAGAAACCAGGTCAGGTGGTTTATGTCAGTTCATCCATAATCGTTGTATCAGATACATGCTCGGCCTGAATCCTCAGATCAGCTAATCGCATCAGGTCTGCCCCACAGCCGTTGGGTCATATATCTGCTCAATCTGAGCCCTCAGATCGGATAACCACAGGTCTGCCCTCAGTTCGGCTAGACCTTAATAGTCTTTCAGATTCACAGCCTCAGCCGATCACAACCACCTAGGAGAAATTTAAAATTTAAATAAACTTCTTCCCAGCAGATAAGATCCGGCCTGCAGCCCATAGCCTGCAACACGAGCACAAGCCTGAGCCCGAGCCAAGCTGAGCTGATTTCCACTTATTTGTTTTCCGTATTTGAAGATTAATTTCTCATTCACCTGGTATCGCAATTGAGTGATTCCAAAGCCTAAAATTATATACTCATTACGTAGATAATTAAAGATTCATTAGTTTCTACTTATCATTAATAAAAACTAATCATAATTAAGTTCAGAGTACGTTACTAACTACGATTTGCAACTTGGTCAAATTCAACTTCTTTCAATTTTTACAACAGATGTTGATGTCGATGAGACGGGCATGACGAATACATCGTTTGTGATTGGTGAAGTTTTTCCTAATAGTAACATCACATGGCTAATATTTCTTCATGCTGAAATTTTTGTTTTCTCAATAACAAATAAATGAACAATATCCATCAGTGAATGAGGCAGTTGCCTAGCGATAAATCTCTAGAGGCAGTCTAGGATCGTCGGATACTAGATTCGTGTCATTTCATGCATGTTATTTTAATTTTACGGTGTATGCAATTGTGTTCTAAAACCCATTCTTCGTTGTGTGTGTTACGAAGATAGATTTTCTATTTCTAAGTTCTCTATCACATTATGTGAGGTTATGACATATAAATTTAGCAGACATCAAGAGAATACACATAGCATAAACTCACATAGTTTGATAGTTTATTAGATAGAAAATGAGATACATAATCGTCTTCCTCTGGTTATTATTTTACAGAAAAAAATGTTTTACCAATATTAAATTAAGCTGGTTTATAGAACATAAGTCATGGAGCGAAAGCAGAATTACCTCTTCGTTGCTAATGTTTCTTTTAAAAATATTCACACGGTTGATATATTACACATTTTACATTATTTAGATGCAACGTCACTGTCAAAGTATTTTATCATAATTTTCCTTTCCTACCCTTGTCACCTACCATTTTCTGTCTCTTGCGTTAACTCCATGTGAAAATGATTAAGTGTGATTATTAATGCACCTTGTAGTTTGTTAAGGTACAAATCATATTTTTAAGACTCATGAAAATACCGTTCGAAAATATATTTGGGAAAGACAATAACATAAGATAAAAATCATGTTGGTCAATTAGTAACTATTAAGCATTCAATAACAAATAAAATAAAAAATAGTTAACATGTGGCAGTGATAAATGTATGAAACAACGGTTGTTGGACCGTAATACCTGCAATAAACGCCACTAGAGGGAGGGTGAATAGTGGTTATCGGAAATTACACTACTACCCTTGAATTAAAATCCCCTCGGGTCCATTGCATTTTTTATGTTGACAATAACATAAGGTAAAAATAGTAAAGTTTATGTTGGTTAATTAGCAATTAATATACATTCACTAACTCAAAAGATAAAATTATGAGAGGGTCTTTTGTGCTCCATTAGACAAAAGAAGTGCAAAATTTTAGGTCTAAAAATGTGTCCCTTGACATAGATTTAAATTGTGAGAAGTATTGTAATAAAAAAAACATGACACCCGTACCAAATAACGAAAATTCCCACTCATGAGAAGCGCATGGGATCGGAAATGACATAAATGATGTTATTTATAATTAATCTACTCATGACCACTAGATTAGTTCCAGAATAAAAATACATATTTTACACTGATGTAGACAAAGGAACAATTTCTTGGTAACATATATACATACACGCAAACCCCCTACTCATGTTCACTAGATTATGTTTCAAAAGATATAGATCTAGATGAAGTGACACTTTCTTGATTAATTATATACATATATACATACCACACACATATATGTGTGTGTGTTCTCTGTTTTAATAATTGTTTTCTCGAAGGTTACTGAGTCCCCTTTGCCTTCCTGAACTTTAGGTGTATTCATTCCTCGCATGTTTTTTTTATCGGTCTGGATATGCTGATCGGAGTTTGTTGACTTATTTGATGACCGTTCATTACAAAATATCACGTTAACATATCGTCTAAAAATTAACATTTCACGGTTAGCTCAGCAGATTTCCAACCTGTTGTTTTACAAGATCTTTCGCATCATATTTTCTTTTTGTTTGCAAATTTTGTGTTCCTTTACCTATACGAAACTAACTGTTAGGTTCCCTTAGAACACACTAGAAGGGGGGGTTGAATAGTGTGTTCACCAAGTATGGATATTTTGTGGCTATTTTTCGTTTTAGAGTGCAACCGATACTTGGATGTGTTCTTTTGAAAGATAAAAACTTGAAAGACAAGAAAGAACACGATATGTATAGAGGTTCAAGTCAAGAGACTCTACTCCTCTACCTTCTTGATGTTTCACAAGAAGGATTTTGAAATGGGGATTGTTATTTCTTTTGGGGGAAACAACAACAAAACGAAATCAAAAATACAAACTAGGCACCTTGCCTAGACCACAACCAAGAGTCTAACACTTTGAAGTTTGCCTCCAAAGATCTTCTTTGCCCTCAAAGAAATCTTGTAGGGAGAATAGTGCACCACACACTATCAACAAACCCTTCAAAGTTTAGAAAACTTAAACAAAGAGCACCCTTGCTCCTTGACCAACAATCTACCAAATCTCTCACAGAAATCTCACCAAGAAGAAGACTCTTCTTCTTACAATAATCACTCTCAACAATAAAGTAAAAGTATACAAAGATTTACAACTATTTTGAGAGCTTGAGCTTGAGAGCACTTGAGAGCTTGTGAAGTAGAAAGTTGGAGAAGAAGAATGAACCAAACCCTTCTTTTATCAACCTTCAAGAAAACTTCCCGTTTGAAATCTTCTGCCCAGCCAATAATGGGATTTGGCAGCTTGTGAAGGACTGCAGCAGTCTTCAAAAACAGTTCTTGGCATGTAGCAACCATTTAGAAGAGGATTCAAAAACTTTGGCCAAGAATGAAACCTGGGATCTCTGAGTGTAGAGAAGACCTGCTGAAACAACACTAAAAGAGGGGGTACAAAGAGTCAACTGGTTATGAAATGAAGCAAAAAGACATTTGTACCGTTGAGCACATGAAGCGCTTAATCTGTCCAAAGAATAAGCGTTCAAAGTGGGATGAAGCGCTTAATGTGAAAGAGAACATGCGTTCGAAGTCACATTAAGCGCCTAATGTTGGCAACTGAGTGCGTTCGAAGTGACATGAAGCGCCTCATGTAGCACTTCATGCTTGTTCGAACTAAAACTGACATTTTCTCAGAACCAGGCCTTGGGAAAGCGTGCTTGTTCAGAGAAAAGTACTTTTGACTTGGTGAGACACTTGAAGCGCTTAAAGTAGCGTTCGAAGTGTACGTATATTTCATCAGGACACATGAAGCGCTTGATGTAAGCGTTCGAAGTGTCCTGACTTTCAATACAACACATGAAGCGCCTGATCAAGGCGTTCGAAGTGTTCTGATCATCACCAAGACACATGAAGCGCCTGAAGTGAGCGTTCGAAGTGCACTGACTTCAAACCATCAACTTGAAGCGCTTAAACATTTTTCAAGTGCCAACCTTGTGCAAATCATCAAAACTAAATCACATTCTAACATTCTCCCTCTTTTTGATGATTTCACAACATGCAACATTTTAATTTACTCCCCCTTAGCATATGCTCCCCCTCACAAAGTGCATTTAAATTTTTCAAGAGAAGTACCATATAGTCCCAAAAAAAACTTTACTTAATAGAACACTGTTCATTACATCTATCCATAGCAGTAGGAAAATCCAAATAACATTCAGGGACGGAAAAGTTTCTAGGCAATGCAAAAACAATTTGAAAAAGTCAGAAGGAACCAAAAATCAGAAACCAACTACACTCCACCACCAGATCCAGCACCACTTCCACCAGGATGCTGCAAATCACCAAAATTGAAGGGACTTGAAGCATACCCCGCAAAACCACTCATTGTTGGCCACTTCCACCAGCACCACTTCCACCAGCACCACCAGCACTAGTTCTTGTATCTCCAGCAGCAGCAGCAGAGTCTCCCCCTAAATCATCAAAATCAGAGGGAAAGGATGCCCACGGCATTTGTTGGAGAATAACGTCCTTAAGGACGCCAAAACGATACTCATGACGCGCATTGCTAAGCTGAAGGTGCTGAACAGACTGTTCCAGAGATTGAATTTGAGTACGCAGCTGGTCAATGGTACTTGATTCAACATTTGCTTGAGGCTCAGCTTCTGCCTCATCATCAAGACCAGGAATGTTTGTGGCTTTACGTTTTTGAGAGTCGATGGCTTGGACAATGTTGTAGTTACTGTAATAGTCCGTGTTCGCCACCGAGGTGAGTTCATTATCAGGAATGACAACACCTTTGGACTTGAGAAGAATGGTGATGAGATTGGCAAAGGGTAAGGCCTTGGAAGCTTTCCGAAGAGCAGAAAACATGACCTCAACCATAATCCAGGCAAAATTGAGTTGGGTTTGATTTTTGATGCGGTAAGTGACGTAGAAATCCATGTTGCTTGGATTTCTTGTCGACTTACCATTCACACAGTAAGTGACAATGGCTAACAAGATGCGATCAATGAGAGCCATGTTTGGGTCTTTCGGGAAGGAAAGAACCCCAGATCGAATTTCACATCTTGTTCAGGAATTCCGTATTTACTGCTCCAGTCAAATACGGAAAAGTCACTTAGGCCTTCGTTGCGGATGCGGAGAATTTCACAGATTTCGGGAATAGAAAAACTGAGGGACGTACCATCAACAACAGTGTTGAGCAAGAAGGATTGAGATTCAGATTGTGGGTAATCCACAGATTGGCATAAAACATCCGGGTGTGCTCCCGGGAGAAACTGCGCATGTCAAGCCTGGACCAGAGGGAGGTCCAGCCTTGGAATTCGAGCAGAGACACGATCTGATCCATGTGAGTCTCGGACAGGTCACTGAGACTCAGAAGTTTGAGAGGAACAACAGGGCGATTGTTCGTGTGCCATTCTTCAACGAGCATGTTAGAGTACAGAGATAAGTGTACTCCTTTGTCTACAGGGCGAGGAGACTTTTTGATATCATTGTCGAATTTTCTCAACCAAGGAAAGTTTTCCTTGGTTAGCCCTTCACGATGGTTTTGAGTTCATCGGGTTCCGCAGTCCCGAGCCCAGCAGTTTTCTTTGTCCTGTGAGTGCGTGGGCGTTTTGACGGTCCTGCAGAGGCCATTTTTGAGGGATGAGTGAACAAGCTTTGGGATTTTGAAAGGAGATGAAGGCTTGAGTGAATGGAGATGAAGGTTTTGAGAGAGAATTTATAGTAGGAGATGAGGAAGATGAAGAGGTAGTGGGAGTAATTGATAGTAGAGAGTGGGAGAGTGGAGGAGAGAAAGGAGGAAGATGAAATGAATTTGAGAAAATGGAGAAGAGATGGTGGAGATCGTGGGAAAGAGGGAGAGAGAAAAACTGGCGCAGGAGTTGATGGTCATTGAATGGCGCGAAAACTGAAGAGACGGCGGAAATGACAGTGAAGAATTAGGGTTGAAGCGCCTCAAGTGACTTCGAACGACTTCATACAAACAGATGAAGCGCTTAAAGTCACATCGAACGAGTGAGGAAACTCAGATGAAGCGCTTAAAGTCACATCGAACGAGTGAACAAACTTGGATAAAGCGCTTGATGTCACTTTGAACGAGTGACATCCTTAACATCAAGCGCTTGAAGTGATATCGAACGCCTTAACAATCTAAGATGAAGCGCTTCATGTCTACTGATATTGAAAATTTTTGAAATTTTCATGCTCAAAACTCAAGATGGTTTTGTCAACCCATATTGAGCAACCCCAACCTACTTCTTATAGATAAGAATACATCACTAGGCAAGGGTTTCGTGAAAATGTCCGCAAGTTGGTCATGTGTAGGAACAAATTCTACACTTACCAAGTTCTTTTGTACACAGTCACGGATGAAATGATACCTCACTTCAATGTGCTTGGTCCGACTATGTTGGACGGGATTTTGTGCAATATTTATGGCGGACGTGTTATCACACAAAATTGGCACCTTTGAGAAGTGAATGTTATAATCATTTAACGTGTTAGTCATCCATAACAATTGTGCACAACACGAGGCGGCCGACACATATTCGGATTCCGCCGTAGAGAGAGACACACTGTTTTGTTTCTTGGAGTACCAAGAAACGAGACAATCTCCAAGAAACTGACAAGTTCCGGAGGTGCTCTTTCTATCAACTAGACTCCCCGCATAATCGGAGTCACAATAACCTCTTAAATCAAAACATGCATTCTTAGGATAAAATAAACCAAATTTCAAAGTACTTCTAAGGTATCTAAGGATGCGTTTTACCGCAATAAAATGCATCTCCCTAGGATCACTTTGAAATCTAGCACATAAGCATACCGCATGTAAAATATCGGGTCTACTAGCCGTTAAGTAAAGTAGACTACCTATAATGCCACGATACAAGGTTACCTCGACATGTTTTCCCTTTTCATCCTTGTCAAGCTTTGCACTTGTGCTCATTGGAGTGTTCACCTCTCTTCCTCACCAAAAATTGTACTTTTGAGCAAAGTCTCTTGTGTATTTGGCTTGGGAAATGTACACACCATCTTTTGGTTTGCTTGATTTGTAATCCAAGGAAATAGTTTAGCTCGCCCATCATGCTCATCTCGAACTCACCTTGCATAAGACTAGCAAATTGCTCACAAAGACAATTGTTAGTAGCACCAAAAATAATATCATCAACATATACTTGAACAATTAAATGATTCCTACCTTGTTCTTTTATGACAAAGTAGTGTCAACTTTACCTCTTGAAAACCATTATTAAGAAGAAAAGTACTTAACCTCTCGTACCAAGCTCTTGGAGCTTGTTTGAGGCCGTAAAGAGCCTTTTTAAGTTTGAAGACATGATGTGGTGAATCATGACATCAAACCCGGGAGGTTGTGCAACATACACTTCCTCTGAATACCACATCAAGAACGCGGATTTAACATCCATTTGGTAAAGTGTAAAATTCTCTATAACAAGCATATGACTAATAACATCTAATAGCTTCAAGTCGTGCTACGGGTGCAAATGTCTCATCAAAATCAATACCTTCTTCTTGACGGTATCTTGAGCAACTAACCTACCTTGTTTCTAGTGACATTACCTTGATCATCCATCTTGTTACGAAAAACCCATTTCGTACCAATAATAGGATGATCGTGTGGTTTGGGAACTAACTCCCAAACATCACTTCTTTCAAATTGGTTTAATTCTTCTTGCATAGCCAAGATCCAATTTTCATCAAGAAGTGCGTCTTTTAATATTTTTAGGCTCTATAAGAGAGACAAATGCATTCTCTCTATATGCCTCGTGTGTTGATACCTCCTATTTGGACCCTATGACTAACTCTGAGGGTGAGAACTTTTGTGCTTAAATGATCTAGGAAGATTGGATACATCACCTCCAACTTCCTCTTGATCATGTTCCGGAGAGATGAACCTTCATTATCATCATGAACCTCATGTTCCGGAATTTTGATGCATTTTCTACATTTGTGAATCAACATGAGTAGAGGAGACACTTCTACTTGGCTCACTAAGTTCATTTACACAAGTGGAGGAGTGCCTTCGAGAGGTTCAACTCTCAAGTCAACGAAGATGTTTCCATTTTGAGGATCATCAACGATTCTCGTTGAGGAACAACCATAGGAACATCCTCAAAATTTCTTCTTGAGGAGTCACATCTTCATCCTCTACACAATCCTCATTAAGTTTAGGTTCATCACTAAGTGACTCATTAAACTTAACATGGATTGATTCTTCCACCTTTTGACTCCTTTTGTTGAAAACCGAAATGCTTTGCTATTTGAGGCATAACCTAAAAAAGATCCTTCATCCGCTTGAGGTCAAGTTTGTCCAAAGTATCTTTGGTATTAAGTATAAAACACTTGCAACCAAAGACTTTGAAATACCCAATGTTGGGAACTTTTCCATTCCAAAGCTCATAAGGAGTCACATTTAGGTATGGTCTCAAATAGACACGATTGATCACATGGCAAGCGGCATTAACCGCTTCGGCCCAAAAATACTTGGGCAATCCGAACTCGTTTAACATTGCTCTACACATTCTTGTAGAGTTCTATTTTTCCGTTCGGCCACACCATTTTGTTGAGGAGTTCTAGGTGCCGAAAGGTCATGAGAGTATCCTTTGGACACACAAAACCTTTCGAAATCACCATCGAACTCACCACCACGATCACTACGGATGGTTTTGATGGTGTCACCCACATGATTTTCCAATCGTTTACTTAGACTTATAAACTCACTACATGCATCACTTTCTTAGCAAGAAACATCACCCACGTATAACGAGTATAGTCATCTACACCACGAAGGTGTAATGTTTGCCACCCAAGCTTCTTGTTCCAACATCCCCATACAAATCCATATGAAGCAATTGTAGGGGCTTGGAGGTGGAAATGTTGGTCTTGGTTTGAAACTTGTTTTCACAAGTTTCGCCTTTTGACAAGTGTCACATAAGTCATTGTTTTCAAAACTCATTTTTGGAAGGCCTCGGACTTTATCATTTCGCAAATAAATTTAAAGGTTTTGAAACATACATGTCCGAGACGTCTATGCCATAGTTGCGTCAAATCATCTTAGCAACTAGACAAGATACATTTTGAGAAACCAAATCATTGATGCTAACTTGTAATATTTTTGAAACGCAAAGCCTCAAATAAATCTTTTCTTCCTTTTTCACAACACACTTTGTTTTCAAAAACGTTACCTCATAATTAGCATCACAAAGTTGACTGACACTTATCAAGTTAAACTTAAGACCTACAACATATAAGACATCACTAAGAGAGAAGGAATCGTTACCCACAATACCATGTCCTTTGATTTGGCCTTTGCTACCGCCAAAGTGGACAACTCCTCCGTCTTGCATAGTGAGTCTATGGAAGAGACGTTTGTCTCCCGTCATATGGTTGGAACACCCACTGTCCACGACCCATTTGACCTTCTTGTCTTCGCTTTCTCCATTGAGTGCTAGGGCCTACAAAAGAACCATATGAAGTTGGTACCCTTTTTTTTTGGGTCCTTGAAGGTTAGTTACCTTCATCTCGCCTTTCGGCACCCACACAAGATTCTTATTATTTTAGCTCTACATACTCTCTCTACATGACCTTTCCTATTACAATAAAAACATGTAGGAGTATGCTTGTGTGTTGGTGCATGCTTGTGCGAATGTTTGTGCATTGGCACATGTCGTGTTTCCTTCTTAGGAACCACCTTCTTTGGAATAGAAAGGTTTTTGTTTCACAACATGGACCAAAGGTTGTGATACCTTTGGTGCATTAGCCTTTTGTTTAGGCATGTGCCTTTGCTTCTTCAAGGAGGTTTTAGACTCCTTGATCACTTGTGCTTGTTCCTTTTTTTTCCCTTCTTAGATGCATACATGACACTAGGTTTGACTTTCATGCTTGGCATAGATGCATCTTTATTCTCTATCTCTTTAGCACCTACCCTTGAATCATTTTTCTTATCCTCAAGGGCTTGAGCACATGATTTCATCAAATCATGTTTCTCTTCAAGTGCAATCACATGCATGTTAAAAATATGTCATGCTCAAGTTGCAATGCAATGTGATTCCTAACGTGTCATTGTACTCATTTATGCATGCTCTAAACTCTTTCTTGACACGTTGATATTTTAAATCAAGGAGATCATTTTCTTGTATTAAATCATCTCGTTCATCAATAATTTATAGTGCGATGAAATATTGCATACCTCCTTGTCATCGTCGATGGCCATTAGTGCAAAGAACTCCTTGTCGAGATCATCTTCCACCACCCCCGTGAGTGCAAGATCATCTCTATCGCCATTGTCGCTTTCGGATCCGGAAAGAAAACTCTCCCAATGGGCTACCTCCGCTTGCAAGCCTTCTTCCTTTGGTAGATGGCCTTCTTGTCTTTGAGTTGCGGCTCTTTCACCCGACAATCCTTCATGAAATGACCAAGCTTCCCACATTTGTAGCATTTATTCTCTTGGTCCTTCACCTTGTCCTTGGGGTATCTTTCCTTGACGAATCTCCTTGCTTCGTCACCATTTTTTCTTGCAATACGTCGGAATCTTTTGACAAGAAGTCCGACTTCATCATCCGAGTCCTCCGACTCTACGACCAACGCCTTTGAAGATTGGCGAATAGGATCATTCTTTTCTTGTGCATCTAAATGAATCTCATAAGTGATGAGATTCCCGTATAACTCGTCCAAGGTGATTGTTTCAAGATCCTTGGACTCCTCGATGGCCGTCACTTTTGCATTCCATTCTCTTCCTAAACTGTTTAGGAAGCAATGGTTTAAATCTTCTTGTTCTATCTTCTTGCCAACCGCTTTGAGAAGGTTGACAAGTTTGGTGAATCTTTGGATGGACTCTTCAATCTTTTCACCTTTGGGGACAGTGAAGTTGTAAAATTGTTTTATCAACTGTCTCCTTTTGGCCTTTCTTACTTGAGAAGTTCCTTCGTGGATCATCTCAAGCTTTGTCCAAGCCTCATGTGCGGATTGGACACCTTGAATCTGAGCTCTCTCATTTGTGGAAAGAGAGCTATTTAAAATAGCAAGAGCCTTGCTATTTATGGCCAACTGGAACTCCTCCTCCGGGGAAGGATCATCAATATCAATGGGAATCATAGATCCTTTTGAGACCTCAACCCATATTCTGTGAGAACAAGAACGCAAGTACGTTTCCATGTTTGACTTCCACAGTGGGTAGTTTAAAGGGTCAAACATGGGAACTTTAACATGAACATTTGAGATAGAAGGGAATAGGGTTTCCTGCCTCCTTCTTCTGGAAAATCAGCAGTAGGAGAACTCACATCCTCATCAACAGAGGCCTGCCTCCTTCTTCTGGAGGTTTCAGCAGTAGGAGAACCCAAATCATCAAAAACAAAGGGATCCATACTAGAAATGATCAAATCTTGTATTTGGACTCAAATAAGCAAGATGAGGCTCTGATACCAATTGTTAGGTCCCTTAGAACACACTAGAAGGGGGGGTTGAATAGTGTGTTCACCAAGTATGGATATTTTGTGGCTATTTTTCGTTTTTGAGTGCAACCATACTTGGATGTGTTCTTTTGAAAGATAAAACTTGAAAGACAAGAAAGAACACGATATGTATAGAGGTTCAAGTCAAGAGACTCTACTCCTCTACCTTCTTGATGTTTCACAAGAAGGATTTTGAAATGGGGATTGTTATTTCTTTTGGGGGAAACAACAACCAAAAAAATCAAAAGAATACAAACTAGGCACCTTGCCTAGACCACAACCAAGAGTTCTAACACTTTGAAGTTTTGCCTCCAAAGATCTTCTTTGCCCTCAAAGAAATCTTGTAGGGAGAATAGTGCACCACACACTATCAACAAACCCTTCAAAGTTTAGAAAACTTAAACAAAGAGCACCCTTGCTCCTTGACCAACAATCTACCAAATCTCTCACAGAAAATCTCACCAAGAGAAGACTCTTCTTCTTACAATAATCACTCTCAACAATAAAGTAAAAGTATACAAAGATTTACAACTATTTTGAGAGCTTGAGCTTGAGAGCACTTGAGAGCTTGTGAAGTAGAAAGTTGGAGAAGAAGAATGAACCAAACCCTTCTTTTATCAACCTTCAAGAAAACTTCCCGTTTGAAATCTTCTGCCCAGCCAATAATGGGATTTGGCAGCTTGTGAAGGACTGCAGCAGTCTTCAAAAACAGTTCTTGGCATGTAGCAACCATTTAGAAGAGGATTCAAAAACTTTGGCCAAGAATAGAAACCTGGGATCTCTGAGTGTGAGAGAAGACCTGCTGAAACAACACTAAAAGAGGAGGGTACAAAGAGTCAACTGGTTATGAAATGAAGCAAAAAGACATTTGTACCGTTGAGCACATGAAGCGCTTAATCTGTCCAAAGAATAAGCGTTCAAAGTGGGATGAAGCGCTTAATGTGAAAGAGAACATGCGTTCGAAGTCACATTAAGCGCCTAATGTTGGCAACTGAGTGCGTTCGAAGTGACATGAAGCGCCTCATGTAGCACTTCATGCTTGTTCGAACTAAAACTGACATTTTCTCAGAACCAGGCCTTGGGAAAGCGTGCTTGTTCAGAGAAAAGTACTTTTGACTTGGTGAGACACTTGAAGCGCTTAAAGTAGCGTTCGAAGTGTACGTATATTTCATCAGGACACATGAAGCGCTTGATGTAAGCGTTCGAAGTGTCCTGACTTTCAATACAACACATGAAGCGCCTGATCAAGGCGTTCGAAGTGTTCTGATCATCACCAAGACACATGAAGCGCCTGAAGTGAGCGTTCGAAGTGCACTGACTTCAAACCATCAACTTGAAGCGCTTAAACATTATTTTCAAGTGCCAACCTTGTGCAAATCATCAAAACTAAATCACATTCTAACACTAACCACATGAAAGTCCTACAACTTAGCATATCAAATGGATTTATAAGAAAAACTGAGCCAAATTTAACATGAAGTAAATAAATATAGCAGAATACTAAGAGGTCACATCTGAACCTAGTTCGAAATAATAATAATAACAACAGCAGCAGCAGTAGTTGTCGTCGCTGTCCAGGATGCTATTTCTTTTTAGTTTTTTCAGCTATCAACAAGACGTGTTAAAATTGAGATAATACTAAGAAAAGTAGCGATGAACCAAGAAAAATTAAGATATGATGAACAAAAAGATCACTTCGACTTCCCTTTTTAAAGCTTGAAATCTTCTTATTTTCAAAATTAATGAAACGTCCATAGTCTTTCTTATCATATGGTATGTATTATAAAAGATTTTGTAAATAGGAACCAGAAATGCTTCACAAACCTTTTAGATCAAAAGATTTCAACTCGCTCTTAGAAAAAGGTTCATTTGTCATGTTGAAACTTACTCCTCGTAAGTATTATATTTGATTTCTCTAAGTCACAAACTATTGACAGAAAAATTCTAATAAATTTTGGTGACACATTTACAGTCTACATAAGAAGCAAGATTGGTAGATAATTCGCACTAAATGTATAATTAAACATCTCTCTTCAACAAATATGCTCTTAATTTTTCATTATTTGTAAAGATCTAGATTTGTCTAGCCAATTCTAGGTCTGATATCTGTTTTGTCTGCGATGTTACTGTTGGAGAAATGAAATGGGAAAAGATTGGATTGCAAGTGGGTTTGTCAAAAGTTGACAACCACTATATTTTGAGCTCAATTATGATTAGTGTTCGTTAATCAAAAACGGAAACTAAAAATTTCTAAATTATCTACGTAACGAGTAGATGATTTTTGGCTTTTGAATCACTCGATTCTGATACCGGGTGAATGAGAAATTAATGCTCAAAGTTGGAGTAAAATTGGTGGAAATTAGAAAATTGGTGATGTGGCCTCTTGAGGAGTGAACACATCACCAATTTGCTTGTATACCACATTGCCCACTTGAGAGAGAAAGGACACCATATAAGTTACAAGTTGGAGCTTTCTAAGATGTGCCCTTGGGCATGAGAAGTTTTCTGACGGAGTCAGGACGCAGCTCAGGCAAGGTTCACCACACGCGCGTGCGTGTCGCCGCCCGTCCGTCCGGCCGGCTCGGCTCGTGCTCGTGCTCGTGGCTCGTGGCTCGTCTGGTTCTTATCTTTTGGATAAATTTCTTTTAAATTTGTCCAGAAAAATAATTACTCTGATCCTATGGTGCGGTTGATCGCGTGATCCAACGGTGCAGATCAAGTCTGATCCTACGGTTATCTGCGGTTGATCGCGGTTTGTTGATCCCACGTCTCAGATTTGATGTTATCTTCGGTTTACTGATCCAATGGTTGACGTTTGTTCAGACAAAGGTTATGATCTAACGGTGGAGATCTTTAACTGGTTTAATCCAACGGTCCAGATTCGTTCTGACCATCAACTGACTTCAACCTCCTTCAACCACCCTCCATCTATATATACTATAGCCATGCATGCATACGAAAATACACTGTTTTACAGTACTGCAATTTTTCCGTCAAAAATCATTCTGCATTGCATTCCATTACGATACTCGAGATATCAGAACACCTGTAACAGGTTCGTCGATGTTCGTCGATGTTCCTACGATGTTCCATCACATGCACACAGTGCACTTTTCTGATTACAGTGCTAACATTCTTAAGACGAATTGCTCCGGTATACTGTGCCCAACCGGATGGAACAAACGTCTCCCAGGATACAACGGTTTTCGTTCATACGAGTGGCACTACAGCGTATTTCTGAGGAACAGAACAATGTTGTTCCTGTTGCACCCGCTGCTCCAGTCACTGCTCCTGTTCCTGCTGTTGGACAGGTTGAAAAGCCAGAGAAGTTTGGAGGAAGTTACTTCAAACGCTGGCAGCAGAAGATGTTGTTCTTCTTGACCACGTTGGGTTTGGCTAAGATGCTGACTGAGGATCCTCCGGATGTGGTGCCGGTGGAAGACCAGAATGTGAACATGCAAAACAATCTGATTGCTGAAGCGTGGAGTTACAGCAATTATGTTTGTTTAAGTCACATTTAAGTTGTTTGGATAATTCATTGTATGGATTGTATTCTACTTATAAAACTGCGAAATCCTTATGGCAGGCGTTAGACAAGAAGTACCGCACTGAGGATGCCGGGTACTAAGAAATTTATTATTGGAAAAATTTCTTGATTTTCAGATGACAGATTCCAGGACTGTTTTTCTCAGATTGAGGAACTTCAGATGCTTGTTGCTGAGATGAAAGAGGAGGGTATGACCCTCAATGAATCTTTTCTTGTTGCTGCTGTGAGTTGAGAAGCTTCCTCTTTCGTGGAGGGAATTCCGAAGCTATCTCAAGCACAAGAGAAAGGAAATGTCTTTGGAAGACTTGATTGTCCGACTCCGTATAGAGGAAGACAATCGAAGGGCAGACAAGAAGCCGTCTTCCAGTTCTGGCCATGCAAAGCTCATGTTGCAGAGGCGTCGAAAAAGAAGAGAGGAAATTCTGTCGGAGTGAACGCGAAGGGCAAGAAGATTGCCAAAAAGTTCACTGGAAAATGTTACAATTGTGGAATTCAGAGGCATCGTAGTGTTGACTGCAGGAAGCCCAAGAAAAGGCAAGAGAAAGCCAAAGCCAACCTTGTAAGTGCAATGGATGATTTGGACTTGTGTGCTGTTGTTTTCTGAATGTAATGCTGTAGGTAATCCTAGCCAGTGGTGGGTGGACACTGGCGCCACTAGACACGTTTGTGCAAACAGGGGAATGTTCAAGGAATATTCTCCTGCGAAAGACAATGAAAGGCTGGACATGGGAAACAAAGATAGCTCGAAATTGAAGGTTCGGGCAAAGTGATTCTGAAGATGACCTCCGGGAAAGAATTGACATTGCAGGATGTGCTGCATGTTCCCGACATTCGCAAGAACTTAGTCTCTGGTGCTTTACTAGTCAGGCATGGATTTAGGCTAGTATTTGATTGTAACAAATGTATTCTGACTAAGAATGGTGTATTTCTAGGGAAGGGGTACCTGATGGACAATATGTTTAAACTTAGTGTTTAACTATTGTACCAACGAAGACTACGCCCGATGAGGATAATAAGACTGATTCTACTTCCGCTTACATGCTTGAGTCTTCATGTTTATGGCATTTACGTTTGGGTCATGTTAATTATAAGTCATTACAAGAATGATTAATCTCGACTTATTACCCAAACTAAGTTTCAATAATGAAAAGTGCCAAGTTTGTGTTGAAGCAAAAATGGCTAAGTTACCATTTCCTTCAATCAAAAAGAAACACTGAAGTGTTAGATTTAATTCACACAGATGTTTGTGATTTAAAGTTTGTCAAACAAGAAGCGGTAAAAAGTACTTTGTGACTTTTATTGACGATTGCACTCGATACTGTTACGTTTATTTGCTAAGTAGCAAAGATGAGGCATTAGATGCTTTTAAAGATTATAAAATGAAGTTGAGAATCAACTAGCAAACGAATTAAGTCAATTCGTAGTGATAGAGGTGGCGAATATGATGCACCGTTCAATGAATTCTGTTCAGAACATGGCATTATTCATCAAACGACTGCACCATATTCACCTCAATCGA
Organism: Eustoma russellianum; assembly: GCA_036186865.1. NCBI lineage: Eukaryota > Viridiplantae > Streptophyta > Magnoliopsida > Gentianales > Gentianaceae > Eustoma > Eustoma russellianum. The sequence continues at coordinate 7,440,387 of AP025063.1, forward strand.
ATGGTATTGCTGAACGCAAAACCGTACTCTGAAAGAGATGATGAATGCTATGTTGATAAGTTCAGGCTTACCGCAGAACTTGTGGGGGGAAGCAATTCTCTCCGCCAATGTCATTTTAAATAGAATACCACCAAAGAAGATGGATGAGACCTCATACGAGCTTTGGAAAGGTCATAAGCCTAGTTACAAATACTTGAAAGTGTGGGGGTGTCTGGCAAAGGTTGCAGTACCCAAACCAAGACAAGTTAGAATTGGGCCTAAAACAATTGATTGCATATTCATAGGATATGCAACTAACAGTAGTGCATATCGATTCTTGGTGCACAAGTCTGACATTCCTGACATACATGAGAATGTTGTCATGGAATCAAGAAATGCAGTGTTCTTTGAAGATGTCTTTCCAAAGAAAGACAAAAACAGCGAAGAAGCAAGTACTAGTAAGCGAGTGCGTGAGACGACTCCTCAAGAAAGTGAGGAACTGCGTCAAAGCAAACGAACTAGAATACCTACATCTTATGGACCAGATTTTCTAACATACTTGGTAGAAAACGATCCAAGAACGTTTTCAGAGGCGATGTCAACTCCAGAAGCTCCCTTCTGGAAGGAGGCAGTAAACAGTGAGATAGAATCAATTCTTCAAATCACACGTGGGAGCTGGTAGATCTTCCTCAAGGGAGTAAACACTTGGATGCAAGTGGATTTTAAGAAAAAACTCAAAGAGATGGATCCATTGATAAGTACAAGGCCCGGTTGGTAGCTAAGGGCTATCGACAAAAAGGAAGGTTTGACTTCTTTGACACCTATTCACCAGCAACTAGGATTACTTCCATAGAATGCTAGTTGCTATTGCTGCAGTCTACGACCTAGAGATCCATCAAATGGATGTAAAGACTGCCTTCTTGAATGGCGAGCTGGAAGAAGAGATTTATATGGAACAGCCTGAAGGGTTTACTGTCCCAGGACAAGAAAAGAAAGTTTGTAGACTTGTTAAGTCTTTGTACGGACTGAAACAAGCACCAAAACAGTGGCATTTAAAGTTTGATCAAGCCATGATGTCAAACGGTTTCAAGATCAATGAATGTGACAAGTGTGTTTACATCAAAACACACCAAACGCCTATGTGATAGTTATGTCTCTATGTAGATGATATGCTAATCATGGGTAATACACACGACATCATATTGAACACCAAGAAGATGTTAACAAGAAATTTTGACATGAAAGACATGGGGGTTGCCAATGTTATTCTAGGAATTAAAATTTCTAGGGTAGCTGAAGGATTGGTCATGTCTCAAAGTCACTACATTGAGTCTGTTCTTAAACGATTCAATATGCTTGATGTAAAACCGGTAAAGACCCCACTGGACTTAAGTATACACTTGAGGAAGAACCGGGGTGAACCTGTAGCTCAATTAAAGTATTCACAGTCATTGGGAGTCTGATGTACATAACAAACTGTACAAGACCTGACTTGGCTTGTTCAGTAAACAAATTGAGTAGGTTCACCAGTAATCCAAGTGACGAACATTGGAAAGCTCTAAATAGAGTGATGAGATATCTGAAATACACAATGAACCTTGGATACAGTACACAAGATATCCAGCAGTATTGGAAGGATATTGCGACGCAAACTGGATATCAGATTGTAAGGATTCTAAATCCACCAGTGGATACTTATTCACTGTAGGTGGTGGTGCTGTGTCATGGAAGTCTACAAAGCAGACATGCATAGCTCGGTCAACTATGGAAGCTGAGTTTATAGCACCCGATAAAGCTGGGGAAGAAGCTGAATGGCTTCGCAATTTCCTAGAAGACATTCCATGCTGGCCTAAGCCAATCGCTCCTATCAGCATACATTGTGACAGTCAGTCAGCTATAGGACGAGCTCAAAGCAGCATCTATAATGGTAAGTCACGACACTACGTCGGAGACATAATACTATTAAGCAGTTGATCTCTAATGGCGTGATTTCCATTGATTACATAAAATCAAAGGAGAATCTTGCGGATCCGCTTACAAAAGCTTTGCCTAGAGATCAAATATCAAAAATTGACAAACGGAATGGGACTTAAGCCTACAAAGCATGAATCTTTGTAACGGTAACCCAACCTTGTTGACTGGAGATCCCAGAATCTTGGTTCAATTGGAAAACTAAGTTATGAGGATTCAGTTAGCACTTACTTATTCCGTTAAACAAAAGTGCTATCTGCAGAGAACCGTTAGGTTAAGCTAATGCTTTTAATGATGTCCTATATCTTGATAAATCAAGTGGGGTATGGCAAGAATACTCTTGATAGGAATCACCTATGTAAGTGTGAAGTGGGGCCGCTTCTATGAGAATTCTGATAGGCAAGAATTCTCTAAAAACACTTTCTGAAACCAGGGTTGTTCATGGCCATAATGAACACAACCATGAGAACCAAAAGGGGTGTTAAAGGAAATGTTGTGTGAGTATCATTGTCTAGGTTCATATTAAAGGCTGATAGTTCAAGACATCAGGTCACTACACAGCTGAATGGATCCGATGGTACATCACTAAGAAAGGTTCAAGGCCAGAAGCTACCTCTTCTGATGCAACATTTCTTTGTCTGATTTCTCGATAGAGTCTGCATTCAAATTTGCATTAATTTTCATTCATGTGGGGGATTGTTGGAGAAATGAAATGGGAAAAGATTGGATTGCAAGTGGGTTTGTCAAAAGTTGACAACCACCATATTTTGAGCTTAATTATGATTAGTGTTCGTTAATCAAAAACGGAAACTAAAATTTCTAAATTATCTACGTAACGAGTAGATAATTTTTGGCTTTTGAATCACTCGATTCCGATACCGGGTGAATAAGAAATTAATACTCAAAGTTGGAGTAAAATTGGTGGAAATTAGAAAAATTGGTGATGTGGCCTCTTGAGGAGTGAACACATCACCAATTTGCTTGTATACCACATTGCCCACTTGAGAGAGAAAGGCCACCATATAAGTTACAAGTTGGAGCTTTCTAAGATGTGCCCTTGGGCATGAGAAGTTTTCTGACGGAGTCAGGACGCAGCTCAGGCAAGGTTCACCACACGCGCGCGCGTGCCGCCGCCCGTCCGTCCGGCCGGCTCGGCTCGTGCTCGTGCTCGTGGCTCGTGGCTCGTCTGGTTCTTATCTTTTTGGATAAATTTCTTTTAAATTTGTCCAGAAAAATAATTACTCTGATCCTATGGTGCGGTTGATAGCGTGATCCAACGGTGCAGATCAAGTCTGATCCTACGGTTATCTGCGGTTGATCGCGGTTTGTTGATCCTACGTATCAGATTTGATCTTATCTTCGGTTTACTGATCCAATGGTTGACGTTTGTTCAGACAAAGGTTATGATCTAACGGTGGAGATCTTTAACTGGTTTAATCCAACGGTCCAGATTCGTTCTGACCATCAACTGACTTCAACCTCCTTCAACCACCCTCCATCTATATATACTATAGCCATGCATGCATACGAAAATACACTGTTTTACAGTACTGCAATTTTTCCATCAAAATCATTCTGCATTGCATCCATTACGATACTCGAGATATCAGAACACCTGTAACAGGTTCGTCGATGTTCGTCGATGTTCCTACGATGTTCCATCACATGCACACAGTGCACTTTTCTGATTACAGTGCTAACAGTTACTTGGGTAAGCATTACTGAGCAAATACTATTGAATGTCAAATGAATAGGATTTTTGTCATCGTTAGTCTGAAAAGGATTAACATTTGATGACATTAGCACTTGAATCATACTTATATATTATGTCATGATCCTCTTTCTTTTCGATATGATATTTTTTGGTACTTACGTCTCACCCCTTTTAATGGCTCTGCGTCCACGCTGGACATCCCACTAAGGGACCAGAAACCTTCTAATGTCTCGGATTTGGCCCTTTCGCCCCGACAACACTGGTCTGCTCTGATACGACAATTGTAACAACTCAGATTGCCAAGACGCTTTTAAATCTGGCGCATGTTTACTAGTCTATCGACGTCACATATGTAAGCAAGCATTACTGAATGTCAACTAGATCGGGTTTTTCTCCATATTAGTCTGAAAAGGATTCACTATTGTCATTTAGCATTTGAATCATAGTTGTATACCATGTCCTCTCTTTCTTTTCGATTTGGAATTTCTAGGTTTTCAAGCGCATTAATTTCCCAAAAGTCAGAACAACTCTAATAATGAATGGACCCTTACTAGATGGCAGCCACTAACTACCGAGTAGAAAATTCAGAAAATTATTGGATAAATGGCTTGAGAATTCTCCTTCCATGCCATTCACTCCTCCCCAAGTGCATCTTCTCTTCATAGTGTTCTTCAAACAAAAGTATCAAGAACACTATGGACAATCATCATGACCTAAAACCCACCAAAAATGAACCCAAATATCCAGGAATCAAAGCTATGCCTTTTGTTATAGGTACCAATCCATTTCAGCTATTATAAAAAAAAATTTATCTTTTTTTCTTGCTTATATTTATGGGTTATTTATGTTATGAAATTTACATGCCAAATCTTGCAGGAAATGAGACCTTTGAGAAGCTTGGAACAATTGGGACTTCATCAAATCTGTTGGTTTATCTAACTTCTATTTTCCACATGAAAACCATCTCAGCAACAAACCTCATCAACATCTTCAATGGCACTTGCAATTTTGGCACTATGGTTGGAGCTTTCTTAAGTGATAGCCACTTTGGCCGTTACAATATGTTGGCTATCGGCTCAATCTCCTCTTTCTTGGTATGCATTTTACCACAAAACGCACTCCTCACTTCCACGCAGGAATTACTGTTCCATACGAATCATAGTCGAACAATACCTCTTGTCACGAGTCACTTCCACATGAACAAAAGTCTTACAACTAGATGACTAAGTGGTTGATTGTTCTAAGTTGTTCTTATATATATATATATATATATATATATATATATATATATATATATATATATATATATATATATATTAAGGTCTCCTTCCGTTTGGATACAAGTTATCCAATTCTTCAAGCAAATTAAATAAAAACAAGAACCCTTTTGGAAGAAAATAAGATTTTTCGTCAAATCTGATTGAAATGATTTATTTTCTTTTTTTTTGGGTAGGGGATGTTGGTGCTAACATTGACAGCAGCAATACCGAAGCTGCATCCGCCATCATGTGGGCAAAATCAAGAAACAAAATGCGTATCTCCATCAGTTGGTCAGATGGTATTTCTGATAGGTGGATTTGCATTCTTAGTGGTCGGAGCAAGTGGGATCAGACCCTGCAATCTAGCATTTGGAGCCGATCAATTCAATCCAAACACACCCTCCGGCAAAAGAGGAACAAGCAGTTTCTTCAATTGGTTTTATTTGACATACACTTTTGCAATGATGATTTCGTTGACTGTAATTGTTTTACGTTCAATCGAATTTGAGTTGGGCTATCGGATTAGCACTTCCCGGCGTTTCTGATGTTGCTTTCTTGCACCCTTTTCTTCGCCGGAACAAAGCTGTATGTCTGTGTATTGCCGGAGGGGAGTCCTCTGACTAGTGTGGCGCAGTGGTCGTTGCTTCCATTAAGAAAAGGAAAATGAAGCTGCCGGAGTTGCCGGAGATGTTCGACAAAGTTCCGGCTAGCTTTACTGTTTCTCGACTACCTCACACAGATCAATTCAGGTAATGAAATTACAAATTTACCCACTTCTTCATGAAAATAGGACATAGGAAGGAAATTTTTCCTGTCCCATTAGAGAGACAATTTCATATTATGGAAATGAGATTTTTTTCCTTAAATTAAGGAAAATTATAATTTTAGCTCTAAAACATATAGATGTAAAGTCGAAAAAGATAAAGACAAGAGGCAGTAGAAACCACACGCACAAACTACAGGGAGCGAACAGATTAAAAAAGTAAGTCACTATCCGTTAACTTTATATGGTAAATCTAATTTCATTTTAATCAAAAATAAGTAAAGGTTGGGAAGATGAAAAACTATAAGTGGCTTCGGAGGTAAGTCGTCAAAATATTAAAATCAGAAGGTAATTATTTTTGAAAATTATGAAACTACAATAAATATTGTGTATGTTTTGTTAGAATCATATACCTTAGATTTTGTAAGGTTTTTGATTCATTTAGGCTTACGCGTTTTTTTGTATGGGTTAGATTTTGTAAGGTTTGTTAAAGTTTTGTACTTCCTTCCACGTGAAAATATTTTTCACATGAAAGAGTGAAGCAAATGTAATTGCAATAGGAAAATGTAGAATCTGAACTTTTTGACCATAAGTTTGTAGTTTTTCTCAAATTTCTTTTGGGGGGGGGGGTGGGGGGGGAGGGGGGCGGAATGGTATATGATCCCTTGAGATTTGCAAAAGTTATCTTTGGTATGGAAGTGGGCAACATAGGTGGCGTAGGGAAGCCTCATAAAGTCATGAATTTGTTATTCTATTGTAGAACATGAAACAGCGTACTGGGTTTTTTTTAAAAGATAATGTTCTTAGCAATGGGAATATTCGTCACATGTAGGTAATATTTTCCTTTGATGAATATCTAATTTTTTTAATTATTTTATGTAATGTTTTTCTCTGTGTGAAGCAATATTCGGAAATGTAATTAATAGTTTTCAAAACTTGCTCTAAAGTCCTTGATGAGTATTTAAAAATCAAGCGGACCAATTTTCTGGTTAGAGTACATATGTATATGTGTGTGTTTATGTATAGAAGAGGGCGGACTTGGAGCAACTGGTAAGTTTGATGCTTAGTGACTTTAAGGTCACGAGTTCGAGCCGTAGAAATAACCACTTGCGCAAAGTGTAAGGTAAGACTGCGTAAATCAGATTACAAAGCGATCCTGCCTCTCTTCAGACCCAGACAAACGCGGGAGCTTAGTGCACTGAGAACGTACTTGTGTTTACATATAGACACACATATATAGATATAATTTTAGGTATTAAACAAATATATGACAGCAAATTACATTTGACCTCATCAATGACGAATGTAATGAATCATACAAACCCTAATGAGAAAGAAGTCATTTAGAACAATTTAACTTTTTGTTTACAACTTATATGTGTTTCTAACTTATGGGTATGGTTGCGTACATCCGACCTCCATTTCCCACTATAGGCCAAGAGCCCCTAAGTCAATGGAGTAACGTTGGTGTTAACTTTTTGTTTACAGATTTCTGGACAAGGCAGCAATTATAACCCCTGAAGATGAGATAACTTCAGAAGGAAAACCTGTGGATAAGTGGAGTCTCTGCAATATTCAACAAGTGGAGTCAGTAAAATGTTTCATAAGAATGATCCCTATATGGCTTGCCGTGATTACCTACTTTGTTTCCGTAGTCCAACTGCAAAACTACGTAGTTTTTCAAGCACTTCAATCCGACAGACGTTTTGGACACAACAAATTCAAGATCCCAGCAGCTTCTTACATTGTCTTTGCAATGTTAGCCCTCACAATTTGGGTACCAGTTTTCGACAGGATCATTGTCCCTTTTCTATATAGATTCACCAGAAAAGAGGGTGGAATCACAATCTTACAAAGAATGGGAATCGGGTTTTTCCTTTCTGTTTTGACAATGTTAGTATCAGGTCTGGTCGAATCTAACAGAAGACACATTGCGCTTACCAGGCCACCTCTCGGGTTCGAACCGCGTAAAGGCGCAATTTCATCCATGTCAGGGCTATGGCTGATCCCACAGTTAGTTCTATCAGGGCTTTCTGAAGCATTTGGTGTCATTAGCGCGAACGAGTTTTTCTACAAACAATCTCCAGAGAACATGAGAAGCATAGCCATGGCATTGCTGTTTTGTGGGCTTGCTATATCAAGTTATATAAGCAGCTTTTTGTCATCAATAGTTGAGAGCATTACAGCTAGAGGAGGGGACAAAGGTCAATCATGGTTAGCACAAGATCTTAACAAGGGAAGATTAGATTACTTCTATTACTTGATTGCTGTCTTGGAGTTGTTGAATATGTTCTACTTTTTGTTTTGTTCAAGATTGTACAAGTACAAAAGAGAAGAAGAGAAGAGCAATGAAGTTAGCATGGAGACATTGCACCTTGAAAATGAGAAGTATGTTGTTTGAGACTGGAATGGATCTTTTAGGTTCACAATGGTCCCATCCGGGGGTGCAGATCTGAGGAGACTAAAGGTGAGGTAAAAGATGATGCCTCTAATCACCGTCGTCATGTGTAAAAAAAACAGTTTTTTTAATAAAAAAGAGAGCAGCACCTCCTTTAAAAAACTGTCATTTCACGTGGCGACGCGTGATTGAAGGCCTCATATTTTGCCTTAACTTTAGCCTCCCCAGATTGGAACCCCTCACCCTGTACTCATAGAAGTATTTTTCGTACGTACATCGAAAAATGATAAGCCTAATGCTTGGTATAGGGATGTATTTTTGCTAGTTGTGAGTATCTTGAGGTGTTGAATGTAACTTATTTTCTAGATATGTCTTGCTATCTTCAGTTAGAATAGATGTGTTTTCATGTTGATTGTACCACAAATCATCTCAATAGATTGGGTATATAGTGTAGCTTCTAAAAAGTTTGTGTTTTTCATCTTTAATCTTTTTAATATAGATAAACAAAATGTTAAATGTATACATTTATGAAATGAGAAGTAAAAAAGAATTGAAGAAAAACTAGACTCCATACTATGGTTTCAAGAACTCTACATAACCATCGATTTGTTCACAATATGAGTGTACAATCTTCTTAGACATCTTCAGCAACATTTTTTTTACCAGAAAAGTTAATAAACAGTATATTATATTTAGAAAGGTATGTTATTTATGTAAAGCACAGAGTATAATGTAACCAGAAGTTTTACATAGTTTCTAGAGTAACAATGGTTACAACCATCTAAAAGAGGAGGGAAAAAACTAAAAAAGAGGATGACCACTGATTATTCTGAGAATCTATGACTATATCTGATAGTTAATTCAACAAAGTGAGACTATATAGTTTTTTGGACATCCAAATTTTGACATATTTCTAAAGGGAAATGCTATCTGAACTACACAGAAGTCATTTGATACAGTTTATATATAAATCGAAGCATGTCTCTAATGATACAAAGTCTGCGACAGACTTTACACATCATTAGTGTACTCGGATCCAAATTAAAAAAATATCAATTGAAAATTCTATTTCAGGAAAAACAACTAATAACACAGGTAGAAGTAGGATCCTTGAACTACAACCGTGACGGCTTAAATACTTACAAGAAACGTTTTAAGACGCAGTCATAGCATAACTCAGTTTATATTTGGGTTTGGAGTTGTTCTAAGAGGTACCGAGTTCGATTTTAGGGATACGCACAGTGTGGGTGTTTCACTTCTCTGTTGACCAAAGGCTCAGTTTGTAGTAAACTCCTTGTGTTTGAACTCCTTAACCAAAAAAACTGTTGAACTCCTAATTTGTATAATCTACCATACTTTTTAAGGTTAGAATGGTGAAAATTTTCAGAAGGATAGTATAACTTTTTTCTCTAAAAAATGTTTTAAAACTTCAAAGCAATAGGTTGAATCCCCAAAGACTGCTACACCCCGGTCTGACTTGACAACTTCATTAACACATGATCAAAATGATGTTGCAGGAAACACTATGCGACCATCTTATTAAAGAGAGAGAAAGACATTGGAGAAGTCAAATATGGTGGACACTATGGGTGAAAAGCTTTTGATGTAATCAGTCAAGTAATAATTACCAAAGATCAAAGTATAGGGGTTCAGATTTCCTCACCGCCACTCCTTCACAGCACGCATCATCACTCCTCCTGCTGCCACGTGTCGCGTTGTGGAGAGCGCGGTAAAGGGATCCCATCCGAAAGTATAGACGTGCAAACTTGAACATTTGAAGATGTGTGGGGGAGGGGGGAGTCCCCATCATAGATTTGAGGGATAATTACCTTTTATTCCCCTCATATTGGCATATTCGTTAATACTCTTCTTACTGTTTAAAAATACACCATTATCTCCTTGATGTTTGAAAAACGCACCTTTACATCCTTTGATTTAATTAAAAAAATGTTGTTTGGATATTGTTAGCGGAAATAAAATCTGTACAGTGCAGTGTGTGTGTTCGTGTAAACTGAAACAGAACAACATGCAAACCGAGGCGAGTCCAGGACTCTGTCGTTAAGACGAATTGTACCGGTATACTATGTCAAAACCAGATGTAGCAAACGTCTCTCTGGATATTATGGATATCAGTTATGACGAGCGGCATAGCAGCGTAAATATTCTACAAACCTGTGATGTGTTCGGACTTCTCGAACATGATGAACGCAGAATCTGATAACGCAAGCAGAATGTATGCACAATGCAAAGGAAAGTTTCGCATAGAATGAGGGAATTGCAGGGCTAAGGAAGTGTTTCAGACAGAAGGCATGTCTCTGTTTTATAGAGAGAAGGTCTTCAGACAGGTTGTTGGAGGTTAAACATAGGTTAAATTGTATCCGTCGGATTAGATGTAGCGAAATCTGCACCATTGGATCAAAACCCCCAGCGATTTAAATCCTGGCCGTTGGATCAGAACGGATTGATCAGGTTAATGCATAACCTTTGGATCAGAAGCTGATGACCGTTAGATTGCAACTGATGATAAGATTAAATCTGGTGTTGTTGGATCGTAAACGGTAACCTAGATTTAAATTCCACCCATTGGATCAACAACTGTGAAGTATAAGCCGTTAGATCATCAGATTTAATCATAGCCGTAGGATCAGACAAAAAATTGTCTTGGAAAAATTTAAAAGAAATTTTTTTCCAAAAAGATAAGAATCGGGACGAGCCCACGAAACCACGAATCCGAGCCGGCCGGCTGGACGAGCGGGCGGCGACGGCGCATGTGTGTGGCAGCCATCTGCGTCTTCCCTCCGGTCAAAAATTCTCTTTCCCTTAGGGGTCATCTAAAGTGCTAACAATATATATGATGTCAACTTTTATTCAAATGGCCAATGTGGTATATTTGCAAAAGGTGATGTGTCTTCTTTCATGAAGCCACATCACCAATTTTCCAATTTGCAACCAATTTTTACTCCTACTTGAGCATTAATTTCTCATTCATCCAGTATCGAAATTGAGTGATTCAAAAGCCTAAAATCATATACTCATTACATAAATAATTTAGGACTCATTAGTTTCTATTTATGATTAACAGACACTAATCATAATTAAGATCAAGGCACGTTGCTCACCAACTTTGGACAAGCCCATTTCCACATTATAAACTTTCCCTCAAATATATATATATATATATATATATAATAGGAATTGCCCTTTTTTGCCTTATCTTCTTTATCTTCTTCCTATCAACTCTTGCCTACCATCTGTACAGAAAAAAAGGGTTTGAGTGATTTCAAAATATGTGATTTAAATGAGCATGACAAAAAACCTGTGCATGATATAAACGTGTGCATGATATATTGCTTATTACTTTCCTTATTTAGGTCATATATAATGTTGCCGTACTAACGAGCCATGAAGCGTTAAAGCTTACATCATATGGCAAACATTTGTTGTGTTTATACTATTTTCAGGTGCCACCATTAATGAACTAAACTAGTTCATTAAGTGAAGTACTTAGTTAATTAAACTAAGTAGTTCATTAAAGGAAGCTACATTTGGACAAGGCACAAAGGCAACAAGACTAAGAAAGAAAAGTCTCCTCCTCCTCATTTACTACATATGGCACGCCTACACATATATAAATACATATTTTCTGATTTTTTGAAAAAGGCACATACACATGTATTCCAACGTACTACCGACACGTTATATATTTTACGTACGTACGTTAATATCATGCCATCATACTAAACTCATATTTACGAGTATATTCAGGTCTTATATCATATGATATAAGTCATGGTGATGACAAATTAAACACGACACGTTAAAAGGTTCTAAACCAAAAATTGTCGTATCGGACGAATACCGAAACTTCGCCAACGTGTCACGTACTTGCCATAAATAGATGGCCAGCCCCTACACTTCAAAAATACTCATAAATTTCGTGCCCATGATGATAATTCCAGCCATAAAATCACTCCATGTTGGTACACAAAATCACCCCACATTAAGGCCAAATTGTGGAGATTCCAATTTCAATTTTGTCACATGTTAATGGCGCCACTTTAGACCAGCTAAGTGCTGAGAATTAAAGTTTATATTATATATATTATGTGTAACATAATATATATAACATGTGCAAAAGGTTGGAATTTAATTAGAGAAAAATCGGGTAAATGATAAATATCGAAAATTCGGTTTTCTACGTACACAACACATGGAATATTTTTGGCACATCATACGACACGTATCTAGAAACTTTTTACATATGTCATACATCTTAAAGTGCTCTAGAAAATTAAAATTAAGGGCTGATTGGAATATAACATGTGTGTATTATTAAATGTGTACTATTTTACAAAGTTAGCAAAAATGAAATTCAGCACATGCATATACATGTATACACGCCCCTACAGCTGAGATGGAGCATATGTGGAGCCTTGTTGGCATATTGGTTGGTCAAGAATGAAGCATACAATGTTGATGACATAAAGGAAGAAGCTACACAAGGTAACAATTCAAATTTTGTCACAATTGTGACACATGCTGAAAATTCAGCATGTGTGCTAATGTATGGTCGATTTTTAACTCCATTATGAGTGATATTTTACTTCTTAATTAAGGTGGATTAATTAGAAGATAATTTGGAAGCATTTTGAATAAGTTATGGAATTTTAGTGGTGATATTTTTCAATATCACACATGCTGAAAATTTCAGCATGTGTGAAGGTATAATGGCCGAATTTTAGGCCACATGGGTGTCAAGTTTTTATCTCATAAAAGATGAAAATATCTTCTACTAAATGGTGATTAATTTTTAAGAGATAAATCAAAGCAAACATGGTAACATTTTGAAAAGAATACCCATGTATCGCATGCTGAAATTTCAGCATGCAAAGTCTCTTAATGGCCAAAATTTTCATGCTCTTTTTGTGAGAAAATTATCTTGCTAACTTTATGTGATAATCTTGTGAATAATGGCAACTATTTTATGATGATTTTAGCTCGTGTTTTAAGTGGTATTCTCAGATTATCCTAGTCATCAAGTGATGACAACATTCAACCAATCATGAAGTGCCAAGTAAGCAAAAGTTAAATGATCATCCAATAAGAAGGTGACAAGTAAGCAAGAACATGTCACAATGATGCCACACATTCTCCCAAGGACCTAGAAGATAATTTTCAAGAGGAGAAGGCACTAATAGGGGGACGGGCATGTTGCATAAATGGAAAGGAGAAGAGCAAAACAAAAGGCAAGAACAAGCATTGCAAATTTAGAGATCAAAAACGCCAACTCTCTCTTCTTCTACACTCTCTTTCTCTCTGCTTCTTGAAAGCCTATTGTACTTATATTCTTATTCTTGAATAGGCTTGTAATAGACCACAACACATTCTATATCTTTGTAAAAGATTGATCAAGGTGTGATCAATCTTCAATCTTGCAAGGTGGTGGTGTTCGTGCGAATTGTATTCATCGTACAAGGTTTGTAAAGGGTTGGAGTTGGTGTGTAACTCCATCAACCCTGTGGTAAGGTGTACTTGTGTGTGTGACTAGTGTGAGCCGAGGAAGATGTTCCTCGAAGACTGGAGTAGGTTGTTTATAACCGAACCAGTATAAAATTTTCGGTGTCATTTACTTTCTACACTTATATTCTGTTTCAGCACTGTTTACTCTTTTTTTTACGTTCATAAAAATAGTAAACGATTTTCAAAAATTATGAAAATTTTCAGAAACATAGCCACACGTCTTACGGTTAATTTGGCACAAGTTTCAACCCTTTTGGATAAGTATAAATCACTCAAACATCTAAAGTTCTGAGACTAGTGCAGTCTGATCTTCAGGCTTGCAAAGGTTGAGACTTTGAGTGTATTTGACTAACTTTTCGAAAGAATTTTTCAAAACTGTTTCAACCCATTTAAATACAATATATAAGGGGTTAGTGGTTAAAATTTCAGAGCAATTGGAGTTAAGAAAAAATAGGAATAAAATTTTCAAAACAGTCTACCGTTTCTGACAGATTCGTGCAATCTGACCACCAATGATTTTTGAAGGGGTTAAAGGTTGAATTTAAGTCTAAAATTTTTAGGAGACACTCATAGCATCTGAGGCTGAGTTCTCTAAAAATTTCAAAATTTTTGAAGACCTACAACCTAGTTTTAAAAACGTTTTAAAACTGGTCCTGAAAACAGAATTTGTTTTCAGAAGTTGAGTTGTTTGGTTTTAAACAAATTTTAAAAACCACAATTTCCGCATCAACTATTGAACCCCCCTCCCCCTTCTAGTGGTGCCTTGCAGATCCTACAAGTGGTATCAGAGCGCAGGAACACTCACTACAAAGGATCAAACGATTCAGTGAGATGGCAACCACAAATCTCAAAACCGAGCAAGAAGGTATGTCGAGCCAAAGGCCTCCTCTTTTTGACAGTGAGTCGTTTATTCAATGGAAACTAAGAATGAAGATTTTTCTTATGGCTATAGATATTGATCTTTGGTCGATTATAGAGGATGGTCCTTTTGTTCCATCTAAGTTATCCACAGTAGACGGAGTCACACTAGAAGTTGTCAAACCTAGACAAGAATATACAAGTGATGATAAAAAGAAACTTAGCATGAATGCTAGGGCTATGCAATTGCTCTTGAATGGATTAAGTAAAAGTGAGTCTAGTTATGTCTCAAACTGTTCGAGTGCACAAAAAATGTGGAAGATACTAGAAATGAAACACGAAGGCACGAGTCAAGTAAAAGAGTCAAAGATAAACATGCTTATGTCCACACTTGAGTCGTTTAAACTATTGCCTAATGAATCTATTGTTGATATGGATCTTCATTTGACTAACATCTATAGTTCTCTTGAGTCTCTTGGTAAAGCTTTTACCATGCAGGAAAAAGTACAGAAAGTCTTACATCAGAGTGGGACCCTAAAGTAACCGCAATAGAAGAAAGAAAAGAAACGAACTCAATAAAGATGGAAGAGTTAATTGGATCACTTAAGGTGAACGAAAATAAACTCACCATGCGGAAATCGGAATCATCTAAACAAGGTAAAGCTATTGCTTTTAAATAAAATGAATACGTCTCTACTTCTTCCGATCACGTAGATGATAGTGTTTCTGAATCGGATAACGATGACCTAATTCTATTGGCTAAAGGTTTAAGAAAATTTATGAGAAGGTCATTTAGAAACAAAAATAAGGGTACTACAACTAAAAGAAATAATAACAAGTCAAATGATAAAGATGTTAAATGTTATGAATGTGGCAAACTTGGACATTTATCATATGACTGCCCCAATAAAGAAAACAAACAAATAAATACCCTGACAAGGAGCGGAACAAGAGTAGACTCGTCTCAGAACCCAAGCAAAGGAAACGTGCTCTAAAGGCCTCCACCTGGAGTGATACATCGGATTCCGAGACTGAAACCGAAGAAGAGACTGCACAAGTATGCTTTGTGTCCAAAGCATCTAATGAGGTATCATCTGATTCTGATTCTGACTCTGAGCCTTCTTATGATCTTTTTAGTCAGTATTTAGAATTGCATAAATTCACTAAGACTCTCGCTAAGGAAAAGAAGCGATTAATTGAAGATAAGAAACTGTTAGAATCTTCTAACGAGAATCTTATCGCTCAATTAAACGATTCAAAGAAAGAGTCATCATGCATCATCACTGCATTAAAGACATAGATTTCATCATTAACCGCTCAAAATAACGAAATGAAATCCGAGATTTCAAATTTGAAGTCAAGGAATATAGACCTAGAGAAAATGATGAAACAGTTTGATACGGGATCCAACATGCTGCATCGTATTATCATATCACAAAAGCATGACAGTGACAAAACGGGTTTGGGATACGTTGATACTAATGACGTATCCACCAAACCAACTAAGTTTGTTGTGTCTAAGAAAGTAGACACCCCAAAGCCTCAAATGGCATCTAAGATGACGCAAAAACCGCCTCTTCCCTCATCACGCCCCACTTCATCTTCATATCATGCGAAATACAATTTTGTACCATATAGATATGAAAAGAAAAGAGTGATGCATACATGGCATTCATTTCATCCACGCACTGCGCACACACACACAAGGACATATCAAAAACATCCTTCATACAATGAGTATAAAGGAGTTCTTGGTCAAAGGCCCAAAGTGCATTCATCACATGTCTACTATATCGCACCTTCATCTACATTCTTGCCATTTGCTAGACCGAGAAAGATCACCCAAGTATGGGTACCGAAAGATACTTTTACCAAAAGGTGATTAACTAATTAGCAAGGACCCAAAGTTAAAAGGGTACGTAAATCATTTTTGCACATTGCAGGGAGCCCACACATCAGAAGACACAACTATAAAGTGGTTCCTTGACAGTGGCTGCTCGAGGCATATGACGGGTGACCCGAGCTTGTTCACAAAATTAAAGAAGGTCACAAAAGGCGGATCCGTGACCTTTGGAGACAACAACGAAGGCAAGATCATCGGAAAAGGTACGATAGGAAATCCAAGCACTCTTCAAATCACCAACGTCTATTTGGTAAGCAACTTATCTTACAATCTTCTTAGCATTTCTCAATTCATTGACAATGGCTTTAATGTTTGTTTTACTCACTCTTACTGCAATATAATAAATAAAAATAGAGAAATCGTTTTAAAAGGAAAACGAGAAGGTAACATTTATACGCTTTCTATGGATGATATGGTAGACGCTAAAGTTAAGTGCTTTATGTCAAACGAACCCAATGTGAATTTATGCCATAGACGTTTAGGACACATTGGTATTTCCATACTAGAAAAACTCCAATGAAAGAACCTAGTACGAGGATTGCCTACACTTGATTTAGACAACTTTCAGTTGTGTGAATCTTGCATAAAAGGCAAACAAACACGTGAGTCACTTAAGCCTAAGAATGAAATAAGCACGACTAGAGTCTTAGAACTACTACACATTGATTTGTTTGGTCCTAGTCGCACTACAAGCCTTGGTGGGCGCCACTATGCATGCGTGATTGTTGATGATTTTTCTCGTTATACTTGGACTTTATTTCTTGCACATAAGGATGATAGGGCCATTGAGATTGCGAAATTAATCAAACAACTTGAAAACCAATACGGTGTCAATGTGAAAAAGATAAGAAGTGATAGAGGCGGTGAATTTAAAAACAAAGATATGATTTCATTTTGCGAAGAAAAAGGAATCAAGCATGAGTTTTCGCCACCTAGAACTCCACAATTAAATGGAGTAGTAGAAAGAAAGAATCAAACATTACAAGAAATCGCTAGGACTATGTTATGTGAAAATAAATTGCCTAGATTTCTGTGGGCGGAAGCCGTAAATTGTGCATGCTACATAATAAATCGCTTATTTATTAGAAAGAAAATAAACAAGACGCCTTATGAGATATTGAATGATCGCATGCCTAAGATAGACTATTTTCGTGTGTTTGGATGCAAATGTTTTGTTTTGAATACAAAAGATAATTTAGATAAATTTGAATCTAAATCAATTGAATGCATCTTTGTTGGTTATTCTATAAATTCAAAAGCATATAGATGTTATGATCCTCTCACTAGAAAAATCATAGAATATATTCTTGTGAAGTTTAATGAATTTGGTGAGATTGATAAAGATAACGAATATGATGATGACTTTGAATTGAAACCCGTGTTGAATGAAGATGATGGTACATTTGATATGCATGACATGAATGATACACTAGAAATGCATGATCACTTAGAAATGCGTGATAACATAGAAAATAATCAACCAAGATGGCATAGAGATCACCCACATGATCTCATCATAGGCGACATCACTCACGGTGTACGACCACGTAGAAGAATAACTTCGGATGAAATAAATCAATTCCATGCTATGATTTCCAAAATTGAACCAAAAAATATGCATGATGCTTTGAGTGAGTCTTCTTGGATTGATGCTATACATGATGAGCTTAATCAATTAGTTAGAAATGATGTATGGGATTTAGTGCCACGACCACAAGATAAGATCATAATAGGCACAAAGTGGGTGTTTAGGAGTAAAATGAATGAAGAAGGAAAAGTCGTTAGGAATAAAGCTAGACTTGTAGCACAAGGCTATAATCAAGAAGAAGGAATTGACTACGATGAAACATTTGCACCCGTAGCACGTTTAGAAGCTATACGACTATTACTTGCCATTGCTTGCATGAAAGACTTCAAATTGTATCAAATGGACGTAAAATGTGCATTCCGTTATATTAAGCACACGCCCACCTTAGGAATTTGGTACGATAAGGATTCCGAATTTAACTTACATACTTATACTGATGCAGGTTACGGGGGCTGTAAAATAGATAGGAAGAGCACGAGTGGCACTTGCCAATTTATAGGAAACTCACTCATTTCATGGTTTTCCAAAAAGCAAGCAAGCGTTGCTTTGTCCACTACTGAGGCTGAGTACATGTCACTTAGCCTTTGCTGCACACAGTTGTTGTGGATAAAATAACAACTCTCGGACTTTGGAATTACCGTAAATAGAATTCCTATATATTGTGATAGTATGTGTGCCATTAATCTGTCTAAGAACCCCGTACTACACTCTAAGGCCAAGCATATAGAAGTACGCTATCACTTTCTTCGTGAGCACGTAAACAATGGTGATATCGTCATAGATCACGTACGCACAGAAGCACAAGTAGCGGATATCTTTACAAAAGCCTTAAATCAAGCCACGTATGAATCTCTTCGTTCTAAATTAGGCATGATTTCAGCTGATATGATTTGACTTGATTTGATTTGATTCTCTTTCCTTATTTACAGGCATCTTTTGATTTACTTTCCAAAATAAAGGGGGAGAGAAAGCATGATTTAAAGGGGAGAGATACTGATTGCATAAATCAAGGGAGAGCGGTTTGAAATTTAAAAATTCAAATTTCGAATTTTATGCATGATTGAAGGGGGAGCGATATGAATTAAATCATGTGCATAAGTTATTTTGAAAATCATCAAAAGGAGGAGATTGTAGAGAAAAAAGGGGTTTGAGTGATTTCAAAATATGTGATTTAAATGAGCATGACAAAAAACATGTGCATGACATAAACGTGTGCATGATATATTGCTTATTACTTGCCTTATTTAGGTCATATATAATGTTGCCGTACTAACGAGCCATGAAGCGTTAAAGCTTACATCATATGACAAACATTTGTTGTGTTTATACTATTTTCAGGTGCCACCATTAATGAACTAAACTAGTTCATTAAGTAAAGTACTTAGTTGATTAAACTAAGTAGTTCATTAAAGGAAGCCACATTTGGACAAGGCACAAAGGCAACAAGGCTAAGAAAGGAAAGTCTCCTCCTCCTCATTTACTACATATGGCACGCCTACACATATATATAAATACATATTTTCTGATTTTTTGAAAAAGGCACATACACATGTATTCCAACGTACTACCGACACGTTATATATTTTACGTACGTACATTAACGTCACGCCATCATACTTAACTCATATTTATGAGTATATTCAGGTCTTATATCATATGATTTAAGTCATGGTGATGACAAATTAAATACGACACGTTAAAAGGTTCTAAATCAAAAATTGTCGTATCGGACGAATACCGAAACTTCGCCAACGTGTCACGTACTTGCCATAAATAGATGGCCAGCCCCTACACTTCAAAAATACTCATAAATTTCGTGCCTATGATGATAATTCCAGCCATAAAATCATTCCATGTTGGCACACACAAATCACCCCACATTAAGGCCAAATTGTGGAGATTCCAATTTCAATTTTGTCACATGTTAATGGCGCCACTTTAGACCAGTTAAGTGCTGAGAATTAAAGTTTATATTATATATATTATGTGTAACATAATATATATAACATGTGCAAAAGGTTGGAATTTAATTAGAGAAAAATCGGGTAAACGATAAATATCGAAAATTCGGTTTTCTACGTACACAACACATGGAATATTTTTGGCACATCATACGAAACGTATCTAGACACTTTTTACATATGTCATACATCTTAAAGTGTTCTAGAAAATTAAAATTAAGGGCTGATTGGAATATAACATGTGTGTATTATCAAATGTGTACTATTTTACAAAGTTAGCAAAAATGAAATTCAGCACATGGATATACATGTATACACGCCCCTACAGCTGAGATGGAGCATATGTGGAGCCTTGTTGGGATATTGGTTGGTCAAGAATGAAGCATACAATGTTGATGACATAAAGGAAGAAGCTACACAAGGTAACAATTCAAATTTTGTCACAATTGTGTGTGTGCTAATGTATGGCCGATTTTTACCTCCATTATGAGTGATATTTTACTTCTTAATTAAAATGGATTAATTGGAAGATAATTTGGAAGCATTTTGAATAACTTATGGAATTTAAGTGGTGATATTTTTCAATATCACACATGCTGAAAATTTCAGCATGTGTGAAGGTATAATGGCCGAATTTTAGGCCACATGGGTGTCAAGTTTTTATCTCATAAAAGATGAAAATATCTTCTACTAAATGGTGATTTATTTTTAAGAGATAAATCAAAGCAAACATGGTAACATTTTGAAAAGAATACCCATGTATCACATGCTGAAATTTCAGCATGCAAAGTCTCTTAATGGCCGAAATTTTCATGCTCTTTTTGTGAGAAAATTATCTTGCTAACTTTATGTGATAATCTTGTGAATTATGGCAACTATTTTATGATGATTTTGGCACATGTTTTAAGTGGTATTCTCATATTATCCTAGTCATCAAGTGATGACAACATTCAACCAATCATGAAGTGCCAAGTAAGCAAAGGTTAAATGATCATCCAATAAGAAGGTGCCAAGTAAGCAAGAACATGTCACAATGATGCCACACATTCTCCCAAGGACTTAGAAGATAATTTTCAAGAGGGGAAGGCACCAATAGGGGGACAGCCATGTTGCATAAATGGAAAGGAGAAGAGCAAAACAAAAGACAAGAACAAGCATTGCAAATTTAGAGATCAAAAACGCCAACTCTCTCTTCGTCTACACTCTCTTTCTCTCTTCTTCTTGAAAGCCTATTGTACTTGTATTCTTATTCTTGAATAGGCTTGTAATAGACCACCAAACATTCTATATCTTTGTAAAAGATTGATCAAGGTGTGATCAATCTTCAATCTTGCAAGGTGGTGGTGTTCGTGCGAATTGTATTCATCGTACAAGGTTTGTAAAGGGTTGGAGTTGGTGTGTAACTCTATCAACCCTTTGGTAAGGTGTACTTGCGTGTGTGACTAGTGTGAACCGAGGAAGTTGTTCTTCGAAGACTGGAGTAGGTTGTTTATAACCGAACCAGTATCAAATTCTCGGTGTCATTTACTTTCTGCACTTATATTCTGTTTCAGCAATGTTTACTCTTTTTGTTTACGTTCATAAAAATAGTAAACGATTTTCAAAAATTAAGAAAATTTCTAGAAACATAGGCACACGTCTTAGGGTTAATTTGGCACAAGTTTCAACCCTTTTGGATAAGTATAAGTCACTCAAACATCCAAAGTTCTGAGACTAGTGCAGTATGATCTTCAGGCTTGCAAAGGTTGAGACTTTGAGTGTATTTGACTAACTTCCCGAAAGAATTTTTCAAAACTGTTTCAACCCATTTAAATACAAAATATAAGGGGTTAGTGGTTAAAATTTCAGAGCAATTGGAGTTAAGAACAAATAGGAATAAATTTTTCAAAACAGTCTACCGTTTCTGGCAGATTCGCGCAATCTGACCACCAACGATTTTTGAAGGGGTTAAAGGTTGAATTTAAGTCTGAAATTTTTAGAAGACACTCACAACATCTGAGGCTGAGTTCTCTCAAAATTTCAGAATTTTTGAAGATCTACAACCTAGTTTTAAAAACGTTTTAAAACTGGTCATGAAAACAGAATCTGTTTTCAGAAGTTGAGTTGTTTGGTTTTAAACAAATTTTAAAAACCACAATTTCCGCACCAACTATTCAACCCCTCCCTTCTAGTGGTGCCTTGCAGATCCTACACCATCCAAACACCCTCCAACACCACCATACATATCCACCAGGTGCTGCCCAAGCCCCCTCTCCCTTGCCCTGCCCCCACCAACCACCGCCCGAGCCCCTTCTCCCCTGCCCAGCCCCACCAGTTGTTTTTCTCATAGTATTTTTCATCGTTAATCTTTTTAATCATTTATGGGAAAACAAATGTTAAATGTATATCTTTATGAAATGAGAACTAAAAAAGAATTGAAGAAAATTTAGACTCCATACTATGGTTTGTAGAACTCTCTACATAGCCATCGATTTGTTAACAATAAAAGGGCGTTCCTAGTACATTAGACTCATGCGTTTGTGCAAAGCCAGGAAGAAGGTAGATCGCTTTGCGATGTGACATATACAACCTTATCTTACACTTTGTGCAAGAGGCTTTTTCCACGGCTCGAACACGTGACATTAGGGAAACAAAACAGCAATCTTACATCATCATCATCATCATCCGAACCCAGTATATCCCAACGACAGCAAAAGCTATCGTTAAGGGTCTGGAGAGGGTAAATGGTAGGCAGACAATACCTCTATCCCAAGGGATAGAGAGTCTGCTTCCAGTGAGACCCCCGGCTCTATATGTACCTACATAAATGACATAATAATAGAGATATGCCGTGGTAGTGTGTTAGTGACGAAATTCAAGAAATACAAAGAAAAGACTTTCGATATTAAAATACACACCACGTGTATATGTACATGTAATGTAAAACAACGGTATAATATACGCAACCAAGTGAAAAACGTAGATAGTATCTACGACTATCTATGTCCCTAAATATACTCTAAAGTGTCCCTATATATGACCTATATCTCGTTAACCTTAATCTTATGTCTCCATGAATTTCTATCTTGGACCATGTCCTCAGAGAGATGCAAATCTAGTAGGTCGTGCCTAATCTGCTCATCCCAAGTCAGTTTGAGCCTGCCTTTACTCCTGTTCCCCTCTACAATGAGGCTTTCAATTGTTCTGACTGACGCTGTTGTCTGTCTCCGCTTGACATGCCCAAACCATCTCATTATTCCCTCCCTTATCTTATCTGCTATACTAGTCACGCCTAACTTTTGTCAAAACACCTTGTTTCTAATCCGGTCTAGCCTTGTATGCCCACACATCCACCTCAACATCTTCATCTCTACCACTTCCATCTTCTGTAATTGTGACCTCTTGATGGCCCAGCAGTCTGTCCTATATAGCATTGCCGGTCGCACTGCCACCCTATAAATTTTTTCCTTTAATTTAGTTAGGAAATTTTTGTCACACAGCACCCCTGAGGCAGTCCTCCATCTACCCCAGTCTGCTTGAACTCGATGTGCTACATCAGTATCTATGTCGCTATTCTGCTGCACAAATGATCCTAGGTACTTAAACTTACTTACCTGTGATACCACTTGACCATCGATGGTGAGATGGCTATCCTCACTGTCTACTATGCCGCTGTAGTCGTAGTGCAGATACTCGGTCTTAGAACGACTAATCTTTAAGTCTTTTCTCGCTAAAACACATCTCCACTGCTCCAGTCTCATACTCAGGGTATGTCTACTTTCTGCGACTAATACAATATCATCAACAAAAAGCATACACCACGGAACTGCCTCCTATATCGGCTTTGACAACTCGTCAAAGACAACTACAAAAAGAAATAAACTCAACGCAGACCCTTGATGGAGACTGACCTCCACCGGAAAGAAGTCCTTATTCTCCAAAGGCGTACGAACGGTTGTTTTTATCCTTTCTTACATATGAGTGTAAAATCTTCTTAGACATCTTCCGCAACATCTTTTTTTTCTACCAGAAAAGTTAATAAATAGTATATCATATTTAGAAAGATAATGTTAATTATGTAAAGCACAGAGTATAATGTAACAAGAAGTTTTACATAGTTTCTAGAGTAACAATGGTTACAACCACCTAAAAGAGGATGACCACTAAATATTATGAGAATCTATGATTATATATGATAGTTAATTCAACAAAGTGAGACTATATAGGTTTATGGACTAAGTCATCCAAATTTTGACATATTTCTAAAGGGAAATGCTATATGAGCTACGCAGAAGTCATTTGATATAGTTTATATATAAATCGAAGCATGTCTCTATTGATACGAAGTCTCCGACAGACTTTAGGTGGCGTTTGGTTGGGGAAATAGGAATGAAGGAATGAGTTTGGAGGAATCCAAACCCATTCCGGCTGTTTGGGGTAAATGAGGGAATGAATTTCATTTTGATATCCAACTATTTGGTAATGGATATCGTTTTTTGATATACTATGCCATCCCTTATCTATCAAAATGTGGGAATGGGGAGCCGCCGGTCAACGCCGCCGGTCCGCCGCCGCAGGCAACCACTATTCCGACCGGTCACTATTCTCATTCCCACTTTAATACCAAACAACTATCACTTTTAACCTCAAACCCATATCCTCCAAACTCATACCCTATCATACCCATTCCGATTCTAATTCCGATTTCCAAGTGCCAACCAAACGCCACCTTACATATCATTAGAGTACTCGGGTCCAAATTAAAAAAAAATATCAATTGAAAATTCTGTTTCAGCAAAAACTTCAACTAATAACACAGAATAACACAGGTAGGAGTAGGATCCTTGAACTACAACCGTGAGGGCTTAAATACTTACCAGAAACGTATTAAAACACTCTCATTAAATAGTTCAGTCAATACTCAGGCTGAAAATTGTTTTAAGAAGTACCAAGTTCCATTTTAGGAATACGCACAATATAGATATTTTAATGTTATATAGGCGAAAGGCCCAGTTTGAGCTCTTTGTATATGACTTACTCAATCTAATAAACCGTTCAACTTCTAATATGAATTCTCTACCATAAATTTTGATGATAGGACGACAACGACCCCTTGAGGCGAAGTTATGATCTTTTCCTCTAAGAAACGTTTTAAGACCTGTCTAAGTTGACGACTTGACAACGTCATAAACCATGATCTGAATGATGTTGCAGGAAACACTATGCGACCATTATATTAAAGAGAGAGAAAGACATGGGAGAAGTCAAATATGGTGGACACTATGGGTGAAAAGCTATTGATGTAATCAGTCAAGTAATAATTACCAAAGATCAAAGTATTGACGTGAAAACATGTTGGTAAAAGATTGAATCCCAACTTAAAGGGTCCTTACTACCTCAGTCTCAAGGAGTTACGTGGAGGATGTAAATCAGTTAAGTGAGATCTTACACAGTTACTCATACAAGGTGCGCCCCACAAACTAGGCTTTTGGCCTGACAGCAGAGTAACACCCACAATGTGCGTTCTCTGGATTTGAACTCTCATGACCTTTTGTTGACAATCATCAACTCAAGTACTAACTGGACTATGTCCTAGGAGCATAGACATGCAAACTTGTTGTCAATCCTTAACCTAAATATCAACTGGACTATGTCCTGGTAATATAGACATGCAAACTTGAACATTTGAAGTTGTTTGGGGGCGGGGGGCGGGGGAGTCCCCACCGTAGATTTGACAACACTTATATGAGTATTATTGTCGTTTTCTTAAAAATAATTAATCTAAATTCACTTTAAATACCTCGGACATGCTTATGTATTAAATATTATTGAAAATTTTAATGACATAGGATAAGAATAATAAAATCGTTTAAGTCAACTTTGAGGACGCTAGTGGTGGAAAAAAATAATTAAAAAAGGTTGAACTGTGGATGCACAAATTCGAATATTACAAAGTCTTGACAATATTATAGAGTCTAGCTAGCTATGTTAAATGTTTGGTTTTCGGCTAATCGTTTGTAACTTTTCGAAAATGATAAATCGATGTTGTTTTAAACATTAAAGTTCCTACTTATGTAACTAACATTTTTTTAAAAAGTTCAATTTGGAATAACGGTGTTCAACTTAACCCTTTTAAATGGATCAATATCTTCACTTTTTTCAATCCAGAATTCAAGGCATATAGTTTATAGGTTTAAAATCATAATCTTCCTGGCTTATAAATGCTGTTATATTTGACTTTTTCATGGTTTATTTTAAACTATAAAAAAATCAACCATGAGAACATTTCTGACGTTGAGAAAATAATATATAAATATGAGTCAAATGTTAAAATTTAACTTGAGCAAATTATTTTCAAACAAATAAGAGCAATGCTAAAAAAAAAGATATGTAATATTATCAGTTTTGAATCAAAGTACCTTTAACTCCAAAAAACATAGTGTAAATTTCATTAGATTAAGAAAATAAAAATATACTTGTATTTTGTAAAGAATGAGTATATCATAACGGGTAAAGTTTCCGTAATACATTTTCTATCTCATTGTCTAACCCTTCGAATGAAATACTGCAACAAATATAATTTAAACTCACATGGCATGTTTCTACCGAAAAGGTAAGACAATGAGATAAAAAAAATGAGTAAGAGAAATTTCTCCCAAATTGGGCAGCATAGTCTCACGGATATGAATCATTTAACTTTTTTTCTGTCTCATCTTATAACCTGTTTGATTAGAGAATATTTAATCAAATATCAATTATGCTCTATTTTTTTATAAAATAGTGTGCATGACATGATCTATAAAAAAAAAGAGTTTAAAAGAATAAGATGGAAAAATGGTAAGGGCCTTCGCCCAAAATTCAGGCAACACCTCGTCACCGCGTTATACTTAGACCAAAAGTTGAAATCATTCGTCCTAGAGATCTTTACTGTTTCAATCCCAAAGAACATTGTGGAGGATAAAAATTATGAGTACAACGGCCTCTCAGATTAGTTGAATACTTACGCAGTGATTCATATAAGATACTCCTATAAACCAGGCCTTTGGCCTAGCAGTATTAGAATACCCACATAATACGCGTCTCTATAATCAAACTTTTGACTTTTTAAAACAAATTAAAACACGAATACCAGATGGACTTTCTCTGGACACCGTCACGGCCTTACGCTACCTCGATGCAAGTTGATGTTGGAGTCAAAAAGGTAGCAAAATTGGCGAAAGTAACTGAATGTGGCGTGGCATTGCATGTTAGACTTTGGCAACGGAATGTCGGGTATGGCACGGAATCCCGTACCCAAACAAAATATAAATCAAGTGTAATACAACTATAGTAGTGCATTTTCATATTAATTTGTCTCTTTGTGGAGACAACTAAAGCCATAAATTTCAGCAACCAATTTGCCTCAATTCACCCCTTAAAATAGGGGATGGGATCCCCTCACTCCCACTTTCTTCATCCCTTTGTGACCACGCGACACGTGGCAGCAAAGAAGCGTGGTGAGGCTAGATGATGGTCACCTGCATCTAGCCTCACCACCCCTCCTTGGTGCCACGTGTCGCGCGGTCACGTATCACCGCACCCTCTTGTGGTGAGGGGATCCTAACGGTTAAAATAGGGGGGAAAATGAGAGGACTGATCGGTATATTTTATACTCAATTTGCTTTTAGTCTTATTGATTCGAACATAGAAAGTAATAAAAACTCTAACGACTGTACATGTGGATTCTGGTGTATAGTATACTATCATACGCTTTGGGATCCAAATTTTTGTTATTCACTGGGATCCTTCTGTGTAAATACAATAGAAATAATTAAATCATGTCAATATCGATTACTAGTTTGATCTTTCTATTTAACCATCGAAATAGTGACTTTATTACGTTATACTCACGTTGTATCTGTTGGTTCCAGATCCAGTCTCTAATCGAAAACGCATGGTTCAATTGCTAGAAATTAGTTTGGAGATAAAGTCTAATTATTTTCAATTCCTCCGATCGACTTACGTATGTAGAAAATAATAAGATCTATTTTTGAGAGGAAATAAAAAAAGTGTGTCATGCGGTGCAAATAACTTTTTTGCGTCAGGGTCTGAAGCAATTTTGATCCACTAATATATAGTTAGGCATAATTTATCCACAAAAAAAAGTTGCTACAACGACCCGAATATGCTCAGCTGATTCTAGCTTTGACGATTCTTCGGGCCCGGCGATATCACTAGAGAAACACTACTGAATATCACTGAAGTAGACTTTTTGTCATCCCTAGCCCGAAAAGAATTAATCTTTTTTGACAACTAGTATATCAGACATACTTATACATCATGTCACCACCTCCCTTCATTACGATGTGAGAAATTTTTGGTCTTTATGCTTCACTACTCTAAATGGCATGCGTCCTCATTGTATCTCACTAAGAGACTAAGATCCAATCAACGACCCGGATTTGACTCTCACACCAAAGACGCTAGTCAGCTCTGGTGCCAGAATTATAATGATCTAGATTTCCTCAGCTGATTCTAGGAATGACACTTGTCCAAACCCGAGGATGACACTACGTACAAACACTACTGAGTATTAACCGAATTGGGATTCTTGTCCTCGCTGGTCCGAAAAGGATTAGTCTTTGTTGATAATTAGTACTTGGATCGTACTTATATATCATGTCATCATCTCCTTTCTTTTTGATTTGAGATTTTTTAAGACTTTACATTTCACTACCCTTACTGAGCTAGTATTCTCGTTGGACCTCGCCTAATGTTTCTTATTAGGACTTTTCACCCCAAGGAAGCTACTCAGCTCTCATACATAATGATCTAGATTTATGTAGCTGATTCCTAGCATATCAAATGTTTGGACCAAAAAACATCATTGTAGGCAAGAACTATTGAATTTTAGTTGAATCAGAATTATCATCTTCGCTAACTAAAATGATTAATCGTTGTTGATATTTATCACTTAATTATATATTATGAGAAAGATTAACTTTATATCTCCTGTGATTTACGTAATTATTTTTATACCCCTTTAGTTTGTTTTTTCTAATCTATAGACCCGAGTGGTTTCTGGCTAAAACAAAAAGCCATTTTGTTGCCTAATTAAGTCTTAATTAACCTAGTGTGTGCAACACAAACTTTTAAGGACCTGAAATAAACCTCCCATTGCTGGAAATGTTCTCCGACGGCTAAACTCAGATTTTTTTTCTTACCAGAAATACCCTACTACTACCTTCTTCTACCTCTATCTCTGCCCCCACCCAAAAACACATCTTGCCTCAATATCCCCCAACCTTCCTCCTCCCCATGTCCATTCCCACTCTCCTCCCATGGCCTGGAAATCCTCTCCTCTTTCCTCTAGTCGAGCCTTTTCCATCATCAAATCCCCTTTCCTCCTCTTACCCAACTGTCCTACCACCCACCTACAGATCCATCTTCACCAACCTCCTTCCTACATCCATTCCACCGCACCCCTCCCCTTGCAAATGCTCCATCTCTTCCCCTTGCTGGCACTCCTTCACCTCCAAATCCTTATATATTTTATATTTTCAAATTTTCCTTCATCATAATCATCCTTATCCTTCATTAAGGATGCACTTGTAATGGCAAAATTTAACTCCTACGAGATAGCTAAAAAATGAATTGAGTTTTTCTATTTGTTTTTTAGATTATGGAGGTTGGGAAAATAAGATAAAGGGACCGAAATGGTGGACCGCTGGAGGAGAGGTGGCGTGGGGTGGTGAATGGTGGACTAAACTCTAGAACCCCTTTAGCCTATAAAACTGTTGGAGGAAAAATTTGTAATGTGGAAATAGGTTTGCCCAAAATTGTTGAGCAACATATTTTGATCTTAATTATGATTAGTGTCTGTAAATCAAAAATAAAAACTAATTAGTCCAAAATTACCTACGTAATGAGTAGATGATTTTAGGCGTTTGAATCACTCAATTTCGATACCGGATAAATGAGAAATTAATGCTCAAAGTAGGAGTAAAAATTGGTTGCAAATTGGAAAATTGGTGATGTGGCTTCATGAGAAGAAGACACATCACCTTTTTGCACGTATACCACATTGGCCAAGTGAAGAAAAGATGCCACCAAATATATCATTAGGAGAGGCACCTTAGATGTGCCCTAAGGGCAAGAGAATTTTTACTTGGAGAGAAGACGCAGATGGCTGCCACACGCGCACTCCGCCGCCGTCGCCCGCGTGTCTGACCGGCTCGGCTCGGCTCGAGCTCGTGGCTTCGGCCCAGTTCTTATCTTTTTAAAAAAATTTTCTTTTAAATTTTTCCAAGAAAATAATTTATCTGATCCTACAGTTATGATTTAATCTTATGATCTAACATCTCAGACTAAACTGAACCAGTTGACTGATCCTAACGGCTGTGGGTTACTTCCGATCATGGGTTACTGGGGCCGATTGTGGGTGCTACTGGTGATCGTGGGTGCATTTAACCTCCGTCCATTTCCCTATATAAACAGAGGCAATGCTCTGCCTCTGTACACAGAAATTTCCCCATTCTCATGCATACCAATTTCCTTTGCATTCTGCATACACTGCCTGCTGCTGCATTTCATCAATCCGAGAACTTTATACGTTTCATCAATTCGAGAAGTCAGAACATCTGTCAGGTTCGTGGAGTTCTTACGTAGGAGTGCCATTCGTTTGAACTGTTAGCCGTTGTATCCTAATAGACGTTTGCATTTTATGGTTGGACACAGTATACCGGAGCAATTCGTCTTAAGGACAAAGTCCTAGGTTCGCCTCGGTTTACATGCCGTGCTGTTTCAATTTACACGAACACACACTGCACTGTACAGAATCTGAGTTTCGTTTTTTGCAAAAACTTACCCAATTTCCCGTGCAATTTCCTCCAGGGGTTGAAATCAAAAGGAATTACACGAGGTACGGGTTTATTTAAATTCTGTCAACGATGATTACAAGGTTTAAGGGCTGTTGAGTTTGAGGATCCATATTTGAAATGGGTTGGTATCGAGGAGTTTACAGCTTGATGAATTTTATCAAACAACCAACAAGAATTCAATTATAACCACCCAACTCAAGAACACAATCGAATGGAAGGAGAATGAGAGAATTGAAGAGCAGAGAAAACAACCAGTAATTTCATAAACAAGAATGGCATAACCGCGTTACAGGAGAGCTGCACTAACAGCTTATATGCACATTCAACAGGAAAGCAGAAAACAGTTATTGGTATGAAATTACAATTTTGCCATTCATAACTAAACGACTAATATTCATTAAGCAGGGTCATTCTTGTCTTTTCAGCCTATTCAAACAACTCCCTCACGTCCATATCTTCTTCTTCCTTCGACCTTCACCTGCTCTTGATCATAACTGCTGTCCCTGTGCTCCATTCTAGCTTCTCTTCCTCAATTCAATTGTTAATCATGTTTCGTTCCTTCTACTCCTTCACAATCCTCAACACCCCCTCTCAATCCTAAATGTGCAAATATATCACACATCCCCAATAAGTCAGTCAGGATGCATGATCTCTTTGAATCAACAGTTTAGTAAATCGGTCTGCCAACTGCAACTCAGTTCTGATATGCATTGGTATGATCACCCCCTCTTGATATTTGTCTCTCACAATATGATAATCAATCTCAATATGTTTTGTTCTTTCGTAGAAGACTGGATTTTCTACCATGTAAATTGCACTTCGGTTATCATAGAAAATCTCAATAGGACCATCATGTGTCACTCCCAGATCTCTCAGTAAATAGAGAATCCATTGAACCTCACATGTAGCTGAGGCAAGAGCTCTATATTCTGCCTCTGATGATGACCTGGATACAGTTGTTTGCTTTTTGGCTTTCCAAGATATCAATGCATCTCCCAGGAATGTGCAGTACCCTGTTACAGACCTTGTGCTTTCGATACAACCTCCCCAATCTGCGTCTGAGAAAGCCTTCAGTTTTAAAGAACCTGTACTAGGAAATAGTAGACCTTTGCCAGGGCTCCCCTTCAAATATCTTAGTAACCTATGTGCAGCTGCCAAGTGGGATTCAGTTGGAGTGTCTAGGAACTGGCTCAATTGCTGCACTGCATATGATATATCAGGTCTAGTGATTGTCAAGTACATTAACTTCTTAATTAGCCTCCTATATGTGGATACATCTGTGATGAGCTTAGAATCATTATGTGCAAGTTTAAGATTCTGTTCCATGGGGGATTTAGAAGGCTTGGATGCTAGATATCCTGTTTTCTTCCAATAGCTCAAGCGTGTATTTCCTTTGGTAGACTACCAACCCCTTCTGAGACCTGTCAACCTCTAAACCCAAAAAGAATCTTAAGGGTCCTAAATCTTTGATCTTAAATGCTTGACTAAGGCTGTCCTTGAGTGACTGTATAGCAGTCACTGAATTACTAGCCATTATTACATCATCCACATAGACTAGTAACGCTAAGAAGTAATCAGGAGCAGATTTTGTGAACATAGTGTAGTCATGTCTAGATTGAACATAGCCTGCTGAGGTGAGGAATGAGGTTAACTTTGCATTCCATTGCCTAATTGCCTGTTTAAGACCATAGAGGGATTTGTTTAGCTTACATGCGACATTAGGATAAGGACCTGGAACACCTTCATGCAATGTCATATATATATCCTGGGACAGATCACCATGCAAAAACGCATTGTTGACATCCAATTGATGCAAGTGCAAGCCTTTGATGGATGCTAGGGCCATAACTAGTCTGACAGTGGTCATTTTGGCTACAGGAGAAAAGGTGTCATCATAATCAATGCCTGGTTGTTGAGTGTATCCTTTTGCTATTAATCTTTCTTTATCACGCTCTATACTGTCATATGCTCTTCTCTTAATTTTATAGACCCACTTGCATTCAATTGCTTTCTTACCAGCAGGTAGTGGAAAAGACTCCAGGTATTAGTGGCTTCTAAGGCTGCTAGCTCCTGAGTCATGGCCTGTAGCCAGTGTGCTGACCTGGCTGCTTGGTGATAGGTGGAAGGCTCTTCTTGCAAGCTAATGTTAAGCACATATCTTTTGTATTCAGGAGCTAAATGATCAAGGCTATAGGAGTTTTGTATTGGGTAAGGAATGTCAGGTAATGAAGAACATGTGGATGCATTGCATGTTGACATGTAATTACAGAGGTAGTATTTAAGATAAGATGGTGCCTTCCTTATTCTGTTGGTAGGAAGAATGAGCTTCTCAACAGCTTGATCTGGTCCATTAGGAGGAAGTGGAAGAGGTATGTCAAGGTGTATGTTTGGCAATCTGGAAGAGGTTTCAGGTGATATAGACTTAGGTGATTCTTGCTGGTCTGAACTGGAAGAGGATGGTTGTGCAGCGGGAGGATTAAGTGTTGATTGATTGGGTGAATCAGAGGAAGGAATAGGTGGCTGTATAGGACATGTAGGGAGGCATGAATCACATGAGGGTCGTTTTTGGGATTCAGCTGGTCAGATGTATCTGATGAGGAATATGGAAAGTGAGTTCATGAAACTGCACGTCTCGTGAGACAAAGATGACTTTTGTGTTTAGATTTTGAAGTATGTATCCCTTGGAATGAGGAGACATGCCCAGGTATAGACAAGTTACAGCCCTGGGTGAGAATTTATGTTTATGAATACTGGTATTATAAGCATACGCTTGACACCCAAAGACTTTCAGATTCTGATATTTTGGCTACCTTTTGTATAGCAATTCAAAGGTGATTTGTGGTGTAGTACAGGTGTTGGAAGAAAGTTAATTAGATGGGCAGCATGAAGCAGGGAAAAACCCCGCAGGGACATTGGAAGGCTAGCTGGAACTGAAGTGATCTAGCTACAACTAGGAGGTGTTAATGTTTTTCTTTCAACAAAGCCATTTTGTTGTGGGGTGTATACACAGCTTGTTTGATAAATGATGCCATGCTGCATATAAAATTCATTCATCTTGAACTCTTTGGCATTGTCTGTCTGTATGATTTTAATGTGCTTCTCAAACTGAGTTTGGACAAATAGACAGAAACTTTGTAAAATTCGTCTAGTCTCATCTTTGGAGTTCATCAAATACACCCAAGTAAATCTTGGAAAATCATCAACTATTGTCAAAAAGTATCTTTAAGCATATAAAGTGGGATGCCTATTTGGCCCCCATACATCCACGTGTATTAGATCAAAAGCATTATTAGAAATACAAGCAGATAAAGGAAAGGGAAGTTTATGGAGTTTAGCTAAAGGACATATGCTACATGCACTGTCAAGACAATCTCCAGTAACTGTGGGATCTAGTTTCTGAATGTCCTTGAGTCTGGCTTCTGAAGCATGTCAAGGTCTAAGATGCCAAAGCATTGTATTTGAAACAGGCACTGAAGCAAAGCAGTATGTCGCAACATCATATCACCAGTATGCAAATAGT
Source organism: Eustoma russellianum (assembly GCA_036186865.1). Classification (NCBI taxonomy): domain Eukaryota; kingdom Viridiplantae; phylum Streptophyta; class Magnoliopsida; order Gentianales; family Gentianaceae; genus Eustoma; species Eustoma russellianum. Next base: position 7,474,659 of record AP025063.1, read on the forward strand.
AGAGACCATGAGAGAGCCTAGCTGAACCAATCATCCTCTTGGACAATTGATCCTGAATCAAACACAGAGGACCATTTATGCGAATAGTTAGTTTGGAATCAGATGCAAGCTTACTGAGGGTTAGCAAATTAAAGGCAAATGAGGGCACATATAGAACATCATATAGTGTGAGCAAACTGTTTACTATTACAGTGCCTTTGTGTTTGGCTTGGACATGCATATTATTGGGAAGTTTTATAGAAATATAGTTGACAGGTCAGAAGCTATAAGCAAGGATAGATTATGAGTGATATGATCAATAGCTCCTGAATCTAAAATCCATGTGTTTGAATCACTAGTTACAGAATTACCTGCCACCTTCTCTACCTTAGCAGACAGACAGTACCCTGGCTCCCAATGTTTGTATTGATCTCCTGTCATTCATTCATCCTATTCAACCATGCCATAAGCTTCTGATTCTGCTGTGGAGTGAGCATCAGAGATTGTAATGCCTTTGTCTGTTGCTCCAGTTGACATGTCTCTGGTTCTGTCTCAGCATACTTCACCATGTTTGCCGGACCTTTGGGTTTAAAACCTGGTGGGAATCCATATTTCTTATAGCACCTCTCTGCCATATGCCCAATCATTCCACAGTGTGTGCATTGGAAACTTCTGTTACCATCTGCATAAAGCCTTCCATTACCCCTTCTATATCCTCCAGATTGCTGCCTTCCAGGATGAACACTTCCAGCAATTGCATCATCTATCTGTTCCTCAGAAATTAGTGTAGTAGGAGTTCCATCAAATGTCAATCCTCCTGCATCAGACATGACTTTCCTCTCAGATTTCAAAGCCATTGAAAACATTGTATTGATGTTTGGAAGAGGTGTCATGACAAACATCTGAGATTTCATTGGGTCAAAGTTCTCATTCAAGCCTTTTATGAACTTGATAACATAGTCACTTTCCACAAACTGTCTCATCTTCCCACCAACATCACATCTACATCCTCTACAAACACACGTTGGGACAGGCCTCACTGACATCAATTCCTCCCATACAACCTTCAGTTTTGTGAAATACTCATTCACACTAAGACTATCTTGCTTAATTCCATAGAAGTTCTCTATTAAATCTGATAATCTGAAGGGATCTGTGCTCCCATATCTCAGCTTCAGATCACTCCATGCCTCAAAGGCACTATCAAACCACATAATACTTTGCACAATATAATGAGATACCGAGTTCATAATCCATGACTGTACCATAGTATTTACCTGTCTCCAGAGATACAATTCTGGATTTGTGGGTAATGGCTTCACAATTGATCCATCTATGAAGCCTATCTTGTTCTTCACAACCAAGGCCATTTCAAATGTTTTGCTCCAAGTATGATAATTGTGAGGGGTGGGAGGTGGCTGAGCTAACACAATCGCAGGACTATCATTAGGGTGAAGGTAATACGGATTTTGCTGGGGATTTTCAATTGATTGAGGCTGATCGCCTCTGGAAGTCGAACCACTAGAATTTGGAACCATTGAGCCTTTGAAACGAAGAATATCAAGAAATAAATCGCGAATGTCAACTCAACAAAGAAACAATCAAACGAAAAAAAATCAGGAATCAATCGCATCAACCACAGAAAAATCATCAACGAACAGCGAAGCATCAGAGAAACGAACAAGGCTCTGATACCACGATAAATTTTATCAAACAACCAACAAGAATTCAATTATAACCACACAACGGAAGAACACAATCAAATGGAAGGAGAATGAGAGAATTGAAGAGCAGAGAAAACAACCAGTAATTTCATAAACGAGAATGGCATAACCGCATCACAGGAGAGCTGCACCAGCAGCTTATATGCGTGTTCAACAGGAAAACAGAAAACAATTATTGGTATGAAATTACAATTTTGCCCTTCATAACTAAACGGCTAATATTCATTAACCAGGGGCATTCTTGTCTTTTTAGCCTATTCAAACAACTCCCGCGCGTCCATATCTTCTTCTTCCTTCGACCTTCACCTGCTCTTGATCATAACTGCCGTCCCTATGCTCCATTCCAGCTTCTCTTCCTCAATTCAATTGTTAATCATGTTGCGTTCCTTCTACTCCTTCACACTCCTCAACACAGCTTGAGCTCAATTTCTTAGAGATTGATCATTTGCAGTTTGCTTAATGGCTCTTGTATAACAGTGGTGAACTGTAGCGCCCTGCTCCCGAGCCCTAGCATCGGAAACAGTGCACCCGCCGTATCTCACTAAGGAGAATACAAGGCGTCACATTAATCTCTTACATGTCAGAAATGACGTAGAAATTTTTCTTGCGGAAACGTAAACCATAGCATATATTAACTTCAATAACCGTCATTACATTGCCAAATAAAACTCTGGAAATAAAATAGTAAAGTAGTGTGTGGAAATCCTCAAAATATAAATAGAACAAAACAGCTGCAGCGTCCCCTCATATCCTAGCCGCAGCTCTCAACCAGCCCACTCTGCTATGTCCGTCA
>AP025063.1:7477164-7570144 GCA_036186865.1 Eustoma russellianum
CCCGCCGTATCTCACTAAGGAGAATACAAGGCGTCACATTAATCTCTTACATGTCAGAAATGACGTAGAAATTTTTCTTGCGGAAACGTAAACCATAGCATATATTAACTTCAATAACCGTCATTACATTGCCAAATAAAACTCTGGAAATAAAATAGTAAAGTAGTGTGTGGAAATCCTCAAAATATAAATAGAACAAAACAGCTGCAGCGTCCCCTCATATCCTAGCCGCAGCTCTCAACCAGCCCACTCTGCTATGTCCGTCCCGTCCTCAATGAAGATATGCTCGTAGTCCTCATCCGGCTCACCTGGGAAGTAGGGGTGAGTGACAGAAATCACCCAGTAGATGCCCGCCTCAAACAAATACAAAACGTACATACCGAAATGATATAGCCACATAGCACATAAACATGATATAACACATAGCACATAAATATAAGATAACATGCATCAGATAAAGTAAATGCGGTAAGTAAAGCACTCCACATAAAAATACGCAAGTACGTGATGCATGCTCAAATAACGTGTCACACGCAACAAGAATCATGTCATGCAATATGCCCTAGACCTATATGCAATGCATGATCCCGGGATTGACTGGATGCCTGTAGCCCGTGCACTACAATCCACCCTTGCGGATGCCCGTGGCCCGTGCACCACGATCCACCCCAACCGAAGCCCGTGGCCCGTGCACCACGATCCACCATAACCAAGTATCCATGGCCCGTACACCATGATCCATCATAATCACATACTCATGGCCCGTACACCATGGTCCTCTTCACTCGAGCGTCTGAGACCCGTACATCTCAGCCCACTCCCAATGCAATGCACGTGCCGTGAATGCAACAACAAAATCGCCTGGGGCCCGTACGCCCATCCTCACCATCTCCGGCACTCAATATTTGGCTTCATAAAATTTACGAATATTGGAAAGTGGTTATTTAGCATTCCTTTTATTTTTCCTTAGCTTGTTCTAATTTTCTAGAATTTTCTACTAATTTTCCCTTATTTAATTCTATTTATTACTATTAATTTTTAATTACTTAAATTTACCAAACTTCAGAAATTAAGTGAAAATAATTTAATTTTTTAACCTTTTAGATTTCTTGAATTTATTTGAATTCTTATTGATATGTAATTATATTTTCCTGGCCTGATCTGCCAGACCGTATACATTTTTTTTGAGAGAGTAATGGGCCGCCTTCGGTCCGACCCGCTGGCTAGTCGACCCGGTCCGTTGGCTGGCCTATTCTCCGTCTTACTTTAATTATTTATTTATTTGTTTAATGGATGCTCCACCAGTGACAACCCGTGCTGTGATTTGCTTTTCGATCCCAACCCCCATTTTCTCCTATTTCCAGTCTATAGGAACCTATTATAAGGTCAAAACACAACTTTTTTAAATGCTCCTAATGTAAAAGTTCCCCTTTTTTTTCCAATTCTGTAAGGGTATTTTGTTTTCGATTCAATCATACCACCAAATTCACACACATACACGCACATAGCAGCCACAAACAATATATCTCATGCTTTCCAACATATACCAAATTAACAAATTAAACAAATAAAAACAACGAAACAAAATTTACAACTTAAACAAATAAAAACAATGAAACACATTAGTATATCATCAAAGCATGCATGAATCATACCCGTTTGAGGGGGAAGAGGCACCTACCTTTTTGACGAATTAACTTCCTTCTCCTCTAGGCTCAAACCATCTAAACAATTGTAGTATAAACATCAATACCTAATAATAAAAGTTAATTTGGCTTACTTAAAATAATTTATTCATAGCTTTCTAATTTTTTCCTATTTGTCATACCAACACACACATATATTTCATCAAATACGATTTTTATATAAATCCAATTTATACTCGTAACAATGCAAACATTACTTTATATTATATTCACTTAACAATACATTAAATTTTATTGTGTACCCACCTTTTGGCCGTAACACATTTAAATCCGTCGAATACACGTTCAGATCACATAACTTCGACGATATGAAATAATACATATATTACACAATTAATACTTTAATATGCATATAGATATATTCATATGCGGCACATATAAAAGTAGTTGCACCTTTCAAATCACATATATATATATATATAGGAAGTGTACGGCCAGTGGCCAAATTTCTTGTTTTTTTTTCGCAAATAGTCAATCATAATACATATTATTTCTAGTTAATATAATATTATATATATATATATATATATATATATATATATATCACCGAAATCGAACAAAAATAGACTTTATCAAATTTACAATTGAACAATAAGAAGAATCAACGATGCCAAAGGAAGTATGGCAAGATCCCCTTTTTTTTTGTACAAGTAAGAATTCAAATCTAATTACTTTATTATTTTTTTTTTACCGTCAACACACATTAATACACCACACATGCATATAATCATTACAAAATCAATACACCCTTTTGCTTTTGCATATAGAAAGGAAAAGTTTATTTTTTTTTTCGGCAACAGTGGCAAAATACATACATGTGCAATTATGTATGTTGTTGACTCAAATAAAAATACACACATATATTCAATCATCTCTGCAATCACAAATTCATCGTGCATGATCTAATTTTACTACAAAAATAACGTTATAATTCATGCAAAACATAGCAAATATAGGAAGGGTACTTGCCTTTAGCCTTGATTATACGATACCGTTCAAGAAATCGGGATGGCAACGGACAAGATTTTGGCTTCCTTTGGTCCTAGTTGTGGGTGGCCGCTTGAGTGTTCTTGGGGAGGGTTGCCTTCGTTTGATGAATAAGGAGGAGGATGGAACTCATGTGCTATGTGTGTCCATACATGTTTCATATATATAAAAGAAGGAAAAGTAATTAAATCTTCCTCCTTTTCCTTACCTCTGGGCGGCATATATTGTTGGAGAAAGGCTGCCTTTAATTTCTTGTGAGGGAGAAAGGCAGCACGCTGCCGCTGGGGATTTTTTTTTATATAGTTTAATCCAACCCTAATATGATCAAGACTTGTAGTTGTATTAAAAGTCTATCTTGTTTCTTTTCCTATACTAATCTATATATTCCTATACCAATCTTGTAACTTTAAGATAATTATTATCACTACTTAGGATATTTCCTTTTCCAATTATACTTATATTTTCTTTTCCCTTTTTTTTTTCTTATACCCCGGTCGCGGGGCATAACATTCCTCCCTCCTTACATTAAGTTTCGTCCTCGAAACTTGTGTGCTATGTAAGCAATGACTTAGTATGGTTCTACTTGATCCATTTACCTAATTAATAAACGTACTAAATATCCATTGGGTATTCCGATATGTAAACCATTCACTTCCTTATCATGCCTATGGCCTCCAAATCATTCCTTGCATACTAACAAGATAGTTTCTAAGTTCATTATCCTCTACCTATTTAAGATCATAACCTATTCAAAGATCAAACTTAGGGTTATTGTCATTATACCAGGGGTTTCATACCCAGTCATCAGTCGATATCGTACTTATATATGCGGTCATAGCATCCCTCTAAGATCGATTCTTAGGTGTACTGTAATCTTTAACTTAATTCTCTATAATTAAAACTTATAGACTTTCACTTATACCCCTTGACGTGTATCATCCAACTTATTGCAATCTACCATTTTGTATTCTTAAACTCATCGTATATGATTCATTTCCTAGTTACATGACCATCTGAAATGTCCATCGAGTCCTCTAATATGCTATCCATCACTCTCCTGTATCACGGAACCAAGTCTTCGAATTCAATTCTTATACTCATGAACTAGATCTATGATCATGTCCTTACTTTTTCAGTGATATTATCAACAACCTAATATACGAAGTACGTCTATGGACATATTTTTCTTCAAATAAAAGTATAGCTTACGTAGCTACAATTCAGAATATCGCTATGACCGTTGAAAAATAATATCCGTCCTAATTTTTTTTTTGTAAACACAATGTCCAAAGTATTATGTATTTGTCTTCACAACGCGGTGTCTCAAATGACCATTTATAAAACAATCATGTAACTGGTTCACAAATATTACGGTTAAAACCACTTTAAAACAATTGAGACACAACAATTGTAAAACTTCTTTTTGAAAATGATTTGAACGCGGAGTCTTTTTTTTTCTTTTCAACGAAATATACAGTTTGAAAGCCATTTTTTTTCTTGTTTCGCAATATACAACGATCGAAAATTCAACAAATATAAAGTTTCATCAAACAATTTGAATAAGGTACACCTCACTTTTTTTTAAAGAAAGGAATATGTATATATGCATTGAAACTATTTCTGCTTCACAAAAACATAAGTTCATCGCAAGTAGACAAATAACTTCAAAAGCATTTAATGGGTAAAATGCTTGCAATATCGAAAAGTTGACAAATAAAATTATTTTAGAAAAATAAATATAGCTAATGAAAGTTTTTGAAATATAAGGAACATATAAACATCGTTCATTGAAAACATTCTTGTTTTAAAATATATCTATTTTTTTTTTCAGAGTTGTCGGAGTAGTTGAAATTTTATTATGTTGATATATAAATTCAGAAAGGAATATAGCCTTGTAAAGTAATATACTGTATAAAAGATTGAAAGTAGTCAAAATATTTAGAATCAAAATCTTTGAAATACCTTTGAAATGTAGAATATATCTTGGTGTACGTGCTTATATGAAAATAGTTGGCTACTTAAAAATTTATAGTCCAATACTTCGTATAATTTTTCTAAGTCACCCTTCAAGGTCACCGGAAATTCCACCTATGTACCGTTTTTTTATAGATCTTTAACTTAAGTTGTCCAATCCTAATATGGCACATTAAATATTAATCGACTTAAGGTGTTCTAATTCACCATGCTTCCGCACGCCACACTGACTCATAGTACTTCTTTACCTGGTTATCTCATCGGCGGGTTTTTTTTTAATTTAGTTAGATCTCACCTGAAAAACAACTTGTTCATACTTACTTTGCTACAATTCAAGCCTACTCGGTACATCTGTACTTACGTGTTTCTAGGGATCAACACTTAATCCAATTTGTAATAATTCGTCATTCCACTGTACTTATTTTAGTAGTGTTCACCTATCACTATAAATCAATATCTCTAATAGGACTAATATCTTTGGCTTATTTGACATTCTAAAACTCAACCTCTTAATCATGACTATAAACCCCTTTTGTACGATATTCTTTGCTAAACTCTATTGATTATAATGCTAATAAATCATTTTCTTAGTTTGCTTTACTATCAATCATTTCTTAGGAACTACAATCCCTACTTAGACCTAGTCGCGTTCCGACACTATTGTCGAGGTAGTGGCGTGAACCCGCTTTATTTACCCTAATGGTAACGGGTTTGCAGGGGTCGAGTCTAGGGACTTATATAAATGGTTATAATCAGCACTTATGTAAAGCAAATAATTCAGAGTCGTATGGAGTGCCCTAGGTATATGTGGCATATCCCTCATTCGGTTATCACTAGGTCTAATGTCATCCCTTATTTCTAGAGTCGATACTCGGTATCATCATTCCTTACGTCTAAAATCATTACCTACGACTAAAAATTGGTACTTCTGTCTAAGATGTGACTTAGGGGAAAAATCGTAACTTAATTTCTAAGATCATAGCCTAAATCTATGCTTCCACTGTGGATATAGAGCCATGCTCTAAAAGATCGCGCTGTCGAATACCTAGTACTTCTTAAACTCATCTCGAATTTTGGTCCAAGTGATCGACGGTGTAAGTTGTGCTACGTCATCACTCCTCCGCATCTCCTTGTCGAAGAATCTCAAGTCCGAGTGCGATGGTGTTGGAGACGGAGCATGCTAGTAGCAGCTGGTGCTACTGTGCTAAGGTGTTAGTCATGGTGACTATGGCATCTTCAAGTGCTTGGGGATGATCCCTGATTTTTGGTGGTTCTCCCCACCGTCCCCAGCTGGCTCACGTCGTGGAGGCATTTCCTGTTATCAGAGCTCATGAGAAGAAATCACATTAGTCAAAAATAAATCGAAAGGCTGAACGCCGATAAATCGATAGTTAGACAAGGAAAGCTCACCCTCGGCACACACCTCCCATAACCCGATCATAACCTAGGTCTAAGATCATATCTTAAGTCTACTTTGTTTGTTAGGGGTAAAATCGATTTTTTATAAAAGATCGTAACTTATGTCTAAGTGATCTTAATTAAGCATGCGTTTCCGAGGCGGATCTGAAGCCTCGGCTCTGATACCACCTGTAGCGCCCTGCTCCCGAGCCCTAGCATCGGAAACAGTGCACCCGCCGTATCTCACTAAGGAGAATACAAGGCGTCACATTAATCTCTTACATGTCAGAAATGACGTAGAAATTTTTCTTGCGGAAACGTAAACCATAGCATATATTAACTTCAATAACCGTCATTACATTGCCAAATAAAACTCTGGAAATAAAATAGTAAAGTAGTGTGTGGAAATCCTCAAAATATAAATAGAACAAAACAGCTGCAGCGTCCCCTCATATCCTAGCCGCAGCTCTCAACCAGCCCACTCTGCTATGTCCGTCCCGTCCTCAATGAAGATATGCTCGTAGTCCTCATCCGGCTCACCTGGGAAGTAGGGGTGAGTGACAGAAATCACCCAGTAGATGCCCGCCTCAAACAAATGCAAAACGTACATACCGAAATGATATAGCCACATAGCACATAAACATGATATAACACATAGCACATAACATGATATAACACATAGCACATAAATATAAGATAACATGCATCAGATAAAGTAAATGCGGTAAGTAAAGCACTCCACATAAAAATACGCAAGTACGTGATGCATGCTCAAATAACGTGTCACACGCAACAAGAATCATGTCATGCAATATGCCCTAGACCTATATGCAATGCATGATCCCGGGATTGACTGGATGCCTGTAGCCCGTGCACTACAATCCACCCTTGCGGATGCCCGTGGCCCGTGCACCACGATCCACCCCAACCGATGCCCGTGGCCCGTGCACCACGATCCACCATAACCAAGTATCCATGGCCCGTACACCATGATCCATCATAATCACATACTCATGGCCCGTACACCATGGTCCTCTTCACTCGAGCGTCTGAGACCCGTACATCTCAGCCCACTCCCAATGCAATGCACGTGCCATGAATGCAACAACAAAATCGCCTGGGGCCCGTACGCCCATCCTCACCATCTCCGGCACTCAATATTTGGCTTCATAAAATTTACGAATATTGGAAAGTGGTTATTTAGCATTCCTTTTATTTTTCCTTAGCTTGTTCTAATTTTCTAGAATTTTCTACTAATTTTCCCTTATTTAATTCTATTTATTACTATTAATTTTTAATTACTTAAATTTACCAAACTTCAGAAATTAAGTGAAAATAATTTAATTTTTTAACCTTTTAGATTTCTTGAATTTATTTGAATTCTTATTGATATGTAATTATATTTTCCTGGCCTGATCTGCCAGACCATATACATTTTTTTTGAGAGAGTAATGGGCCGCCTTCGGTCCGACCCGCTGGCCAGTCGACCCGGTCCGTTGGCTGGCCTATTCTCCGTCTTACTTTAATTATTTATTTATTTGTTTAATGGATGCTCCACCAGTGACAACCCGCGCTGTGATTTGCTTTTCGATCCCAACCCCCATTTTCTCCTATTTCCAGTCTATAGGAACCTATTATAAGGTCAAAACACAACTTTTTTAAATGCTCCTAATGTAAAAGTTCCCCTTTTTTTTCCAATTCTGTAAGGGTATTTTGTTTTCGATTCAATCATACCACCAAATTCACACACATACACGCACATAGCAGCCACAAACAATATATCTCATGCTTTCCAACATATACCAAATTAACAAATTAAACAAATAAAAACAACGAAACAAAATTTACAACTTAAACAAATAAAAACAATGAAACACATTAGTATATCATCAAAGCATGCATGAATCATACCCGTTTGAGGGGGAAGAGGCACCTACCTTTTTGACGAATTAACTTCCTTCTCCTCTAGGCTCAAACCATCTAAACAATTGTAGTATAAACATCAATACCTAATAATAAAGGTTAATTTGGCTTACTTAAAATAATTTATTCATAGCTTTCTAATTTTTTCCTATTTGTCATACCAACACACACATATATTTCATCAAATACGATTTTTATATAAATCCAATTTATACTCGTAACAATGCAAACATTACTTTATATTATATTCACTTAACAATACATTAAATTTTATTGTGTACCCACCTTTTGGCCGTAACACATTTAAATCCGTCGAATACACGTTCAGATCACATAACTTCGACGATATGAAATAATACATATATTACACAATTAATACTTTAATATGCATATAGATATATTCATATGCGGCACATATAAAAGTAGTTGCACCTTTCAAATCACATATATATATATATAGGAAGTGTACGGCCAGTGGCCAAATTTCTTGTTTTTTTTCGCAAATAGTCAATCATAATACATATTATTTCTAGTTAATATAATATTATATATATATATATATATATATATATATATATATATATATATATATATATATCACCGAAATCGAACAAAAATAGACTTTATCAAATTTACAATTGAACAATAAGAAGAATCAACGATGCCAAAGGAAGTATGGCAAGATCCCCTTTTTTTTTGTACAAGTAAGAATTCAAATCTAATTACTTTATTATTTTTTTTTTACCGTCAACACACATTAATACATCACACATGCATATAATCATTACAAAATCAATACACCCTTTTGCTTTTGCATATAGAAAGGAAAAGTTTATTTTTTTTTCGGCAACAGTGGCAAAATACATACATGTGCAATTATGTATGTTGTTGACTCAAATAAAAATACACACATATATTCAATCATCTCTGCAATCACAAATTCATCGTGCATGATCTAATTTTACTACAAAAATAACGTTATAATTCATGCAAAACATAGCAAATATAGGAAGGGTACTTGCCTTTAGCCTTGATTATACGATACCGTTCAAGAAATCGGGATGGCAACGGACAAGATTTTGGCTTCCTTTGGTCCTAGTTGTGGGTGGCCGCTTGAGTGTTCTTGGGGAGGGTTGCCTTCGTTTGATGAATAAGGAGGAGGATGGAACTCATGTGCTATGTGTGTCCATACATGTTTCATATATATAAAAGAAGGAAAAGTAATTAAATCTTCCTCCTTTTCCTTACCTCTGGGCGGCATATATTGTTGGAGAAAGGCTGCCTTTAATTTCTTGTGAGGGAGAAAGGCAGCACGCTGCCGCTGGGGATTTTTTTTTTATATAGTTTAATCCAACCCTAATATGATCAAGACTTGTAGTTGTATTAAAAGTCTATCTTGTTTCTTTTCCTATACTAATCTATATATTCCTATACCAATCTTGTAACTTTAAGATAATTATTATCACTACTTAGGATATTTCCTTTTCCAATTATACTTATATTTTCTTTTCCCTTTTTTTTTTCTTATACCCTGGTCGCGGGGCATAACATGAACGGGGAGGACTATGGTGGTGGGGGCGACAGAATAGGGTGGTAGGTGGTGGAGGGAAGTTGTGATGAGGTTTGGAGTCGACAGAACGGAAAGGAAGGTGGCGGAGGCCTCTGTATTGATGAGGGTGTAATAGTGAATTCACACTTTAAGGTTAATTAGACTTAATTAGACAATAAAATAAATTTTCTGTTTTAGTCAAAAATCACATAAGTTTAAAAGCCGAAAAACAAATTAGATGAGATGTAAAGGTAATTTTGTCACACTACATAGATACAAAGATAATTTTTCCTATATTATGGCACAATTTCACTCCTTTCCAACATGGGTTACAATTTTAGGGAAGAAGAGATTTGGCTAAAGATTGTGTAAAGGGAAAAACAAGTTGCAAGTTTACCAAAGAAGCGATTTGACTAAAGATTGTGTAAAGGCAGATACTATAGGCTAAGTAAGCAATATATAATAAATGATATAGGATGTGAACTAATTATTGTAACACGATGGCAACATTTTAAATAAAAGTTTCCTGCTATTGGCGATTACTCACCTGCTATCTACATGCTGCAAGATATAAATGAACATATCTAACACGTAGTATATAGGTAACGATGAAACTGAGAAAGAGAACAATAGCACATAGCATATACTCTTGAGGCGTGTAAATGATAAAGAAAATAAATTAGAAGGATCATTTAATTTAAATTGCGCTCATGGGCAAAGCAAATGCTTCAACTAGTTGAATAAAGAGCGTTCGCACTAAACTAGCATTTAACGTTTGTGCAGGGTCTAGAGAGAGGTCGGATCGCTTTGCGATGTGATGTACGCATAATTACCTTACACTTTGTGCAAGAGGTTATTTTCGCAGCTCGAATATGTGACCTTAAGATCACAAAGCAACAATTTTACCAGTTGTTTCAAAACCGGTACTTGCTTCTACTAGTTGAATATGTGTCAAATACTACACTAGATAATCCTAATCGAACCTTTTGATTGTAAGCTCAATTGAAGTATCTTTCACCAAATGAGTCATTTCAAATCTTGGAGCCAATATAGGTTCCATCCCAACAATTCTACCTCTTAACCATCTTATCAAGTGTTCTAAAAATGATTCTATAATTTTTTTATCATCCATTATGTCCATGCTCTTACCAAGTGGTTTCATAGTGTTTTTCAAGCATATGCTCCAAGGCCCTCCTATTGTTTTATAAGTGATTTTATACTATTAAAGAAAATAGTAAGGTTGTCGTTTTATGACTTTAAGGTCATGGGTTCGACCCGCAGAAACAGTCTCTTGCACAAAATATAGGATAATACTATATATATATATCAAATTGCAATGCGTTCCGGTCCTTCTCTAGACCTTAAGCAAACACAAAAGTTTAATGTAGCGAAAACGTTCTTAAAAAAAAGGTCATGCTTCAAGGCCCTAGGAAGATACATCTTCCTTCTCCGCATGTGTGCCTACCTAAATTGATTGCACTTATAATAGAACACTATATACTTCAAGATTGTTTAAAAATTTGTCTTTTCTTTTTTTTCAATTATTGCAACCACGTCTTAAAAAATAATTAAACGGCCATGTAACGATCATTCACGTCATTGATCAAATAAATCGAACTAAAAAAAAAGTGAAATTGGAAGTAGTGTATTAGAATTTATTCGATTTCAATTCAACTCCATAAACCAAAACCAATTAGAAGTGCACACAGATACAACAAAAGCAAAAGTAGTTTTTGTATAATATATCATATTTAGTTTAGCAATGACCGGTACCAGCGAGGCACATCTGAATCAAAAGAAAAGGTCACAGTACAGGGAGATTTTATATATTATCTTAGCTAAACCACATATTATGCATGCTTATTTAGATACCATCTGTTTAAAGTCTAGAATCTAGTATCTAAAGATTATGTTCTATTTAGTTGATTGATTATTTTACGTGGAGGGAATATGTTATGCCCCGCACCCTCCGTAGGGTAATTAAAGGACAAAGAAGGATTTTACAGAAATTAATGGCGGTCAACAAAAATTAATTAGGCATTAATATGAGGATTAATTAGAAATTAATGAGGGGATTTAATATTAGAATTTATTTATAGTAATTTAGAATTAAATAATTAAGTTTATCCTTTAAGATAAATAGGAAATTAAGATATAATTTAGAAACACCAAACTTTTCCCTTCCCATATAAAAAACTGACTGAACGTCAGTTTCCCTAATTTCTCACAGAAACCAACGCAGCCTTGTCTTCCCCTTAGGCGATTTTGGGAACTTTGCAGCCCTAGGAGAAGAATCCCTTCAAGAATCAACCCAATCATCATCCGTTCTTCGTTTCTTCACCGAGTAATCAAAGGCAAGTAATCTACTTATAAGTTCCTACGATTTGCGAAAGATAAAGGGCCTATTTTGATATCAATCTGGATCACCATGTAGTAATTTCTCTATGTGAATCTATTTGTGAGATCTATGTGTTTTGGTTTGAGATTTGGCCATTATATGTTGAAATCTTGTTCGTTGATTGTTGTTTATATGAGATCATGTAAATCCCAATCCCTTGAACCCTACTTTGTTGATAATGGTGGTTGAAGGGAGGGAAGAGTGAAAAGATTTGATTTTTGGGTTGATTTGATGATCACTTTGAGTGCTAGACTTGAATCCGAGAATCGTACGTTAAAGATGTTGTCTTGGGTGAATTTAAGATGGATTGATAGTGGGAAATAGGCTTGGAATGGTTTTGAAGGAAGTTGGGGTCGATTTGGGGGTTATTTCTGCAGTTTTTGCAGAAAACTGCAGAATGGTGTTCTGGAACGGGGACGTCGATCGATCGACGTCAGGGTATGACGTACGTCGATCGATCGACGTATAGCAAGTGAGGGTATGACGTGCTTCAGAAGGACGTAGATCGATCGACGTAGGATGGGTGAGAGTTCGACGTGCCTCAGATGGACGTCGATCGATCGACGTAGGTTGAGTGAGAGATCGACGTGCCTCAGATGGACGTCGATCGATCGACGTCAGGGTATGACGTACGTCGATCGATCGACGTCAGGGTATGACGTCAACCAGTTTTGTGGAAAAGCAAGGGAAGAAAGAGGGAAGCTAGGGGATCCTTTGGGTGACCTTAGGGACTTCTTAGGACCTGATTATGACTAGTCTAAGTCTTGGGAACATGACTTAAGATGGTGAATCAAGTTTGGAGAATCTTAAGGGTATTCGAATCGGAGTTCAACGTGGATGACTTAGAAGGGTTAGGAGGTGAACGTACGAGGAGATTGAGGGTTCAATGATGGATGGTTGGGATAATTGCCTTAGGTTGTAAACCCTAGAATCAAGATTAAGTGTTGACGAGAGGGTTGAAGCCTAAAGTTGTGATAAGTAAGTTAGTGAAAGCTTGTATGTTACTTGTACTTGCGCATGTGAATGTGAATTGCATATGTGATCGAGGAGTGTGAATGAACAAGGAGTCTTGCATCATGGCACGTGCATTTGCATATTGATTTGAAAAGAAAGGTGCTTCGGCACAGATTTGCGAAGGTGACCTGCAATGTAAACCGGGATGGAAATTTAAGCCGGGGCGCATTGTAGGGCACAAAAGACTGTAACGTAAACCGGGATGGAAATATAAGCCGGGGCGCGTTACAGGGTATAAAGTTGTCTGTAATGCTACTCGGGATGGAAATATAAGCCGAGGTGCATTACAGGGTATAAAGTTGGCTGTAGCGTAAACCGGGATGGAAATATAAGCCGGGGCGCGCTACAGGGTATAAAGTATATGAAGTGACCGGGCATTATGTCATGCATTGCACTGTTTTAAAAGAGAAAGTGTTCATGCATATGTGATTGTGTAGCGTAGTGCATTATTTGGCATGCATCACGAGAGTCGTTGTGGTATGTGTGTTTATGTTATTTGATCGACATCGAATTGTTTACTTACGTCTCAAGTTGCTGTACCTGATTTATTACATGTTCCGCTTATATATTTGGAAATTTCAAGACATGTGCCCCTCATTTCCCTCAAGTTATCTATTACTCATGTCTTGCCATGTGATGATCCCGTATGTCTTATAAGCGGGTTACTTGCTAGCGTTTTCGCTAAGGGTACTGCCTTTGATTTTGCAGATGAACCCAGTTATGATATGATTTTCATTGAGGATGACGGCGAGTGGGCAGAATGGGATGCATAGGACTTATGGGGAGATTTGATTAGAGAGATTTCCGTTAATTCTGTTTCCTTATTGTATTGGAGGTTTTAGATGGCTGCGACCATATACATTTGAGTATTCACATTATCCTTGACGTATTGATTTGATGATTTGGAGTTATGAGATATGTTTCCGCATTTATTTCTCTTACGTCATTGATGATGTGTATTCGAGAGATAAGACGTCTTGTAGTCTTCTCAGTAAGCTACGACGGGTGAACCGGTTCGGATTCCGTTGTCCGGGTCGGGGCGCTACAGGTGGTATCAGAGCCTAGGCTTCAGATCTACCTCGGAGACCTAGGTTATGACATGTAGAATCTTAAGTTATGATCTTTACCTTAAGATGATCTATTAGTCTAAGTAAGCAATCTTAGATTTAAGCTTGATCTGGGATGGGTGTGTGTACGAGCGCGATTAGTGAAATCAAATAAAATGTAATTGTCTTAACCTATGAACTACGCCTCGTACCCCTTATGGATTTCACGTTTATCTTGGAATTGCTCGATACTAATGACGTGATCTTGCAGAAAATGCCTCCCAGAAGAGACAACCAAGGAAACGGTGGCAATGGGAACAACGACCCTCCACCACCACCACCCCCAGTCTTAGTACCCCAGGCGCTAATCGATGCTATCACAGTGATAGCGCAAGGAGTGGCGCAACAACAGCAACAACCCCCTGCGCCAGCACCACCACAGCATGGCATAAGGTATTATATTGGGGAGATGCGCAAGATGCACGCCCCAAACTTTGAAGGGACAACTGACCCAGAGGTGGCTGGGTTTTGGCTTGATGAGATAGAGAAATGTTTCAAGCTTGTACAAGTGCCTGAAGAGCACAAGGTGGATGTATCCACACCTTTCCTGACTGGCAGGGCAAATGCATGGTGGAACGGCATCCTGCCCAAGATGACTCCTCCCATCCAGTGGAATCAATTTGTGAAGGCCTACAAGGACTACTATGTGCCTGAGACCGCAGTTCTAGAAAAGATGAGGCAGTTTGACAGGTTTGAGCAAGGGAGAATGACTGTCTCTGATTACGCAGACCGGTTTCATGCCTTGGGCAAGTTCACACCCTTGGTTTTAGAAAACAACAGGATGAAAATGCTGAAATTCGAGGAAGGACTGAACCCCCGCATTCGGACTGCAATAGCGGGGTCAAGCTTGAAAACCTTTGAGGAGATGTTAGATGCCTGCTATCGCGTTGAGAGTGACATGCGCAGGTCACAACCAAGAGAGGCTCGAGAAGAATCGAGCAAGAGGCCAAGAGTGGAGCAAAGTGGCAGTAGACCCGGACGTTGGGTCAAGATTCCCAGAAAAGGGCAGGCAGGGCCAGTACAAAGGACACCACAACTCAACCAACCTGGTCAACAAGCACCCGCAGAGTGCCCACACTGCCACAAGAGACACGTGGGCGAATGTTGGAAGGTGAGTGGAGCGTGCTTCAAGTGTGGGAAGGCGGGCCACAGGATCAAAGATTGCCCTGAATGGAATGCTAAACCTCAGGTGACAACAGGGCCTGCCCAGCAGCAGAGAGGCAGGCCTAATGCGAGGGTCCATGCGATGACGGACGCCGAGGTACAGGAGGATACCAACGTCGTAACAGGTGTGATTCTAGTTAACCAAGTACCTGCCAATGTGTTGTTTGATAGCGGGGCTAGCCACTCTTTTATCTCTAAGAGGTTCGCCAAGGGGCTCGACCGTTTACCTGAATGGCTTGAAAACCCATTTAGGGTGCAAGCAGCGGGCGAGCAAGTACTGGTTTCTCACCACCAGTACAAAGACTGTGAGCTGGTGTTAGACGGAAAATTCTTTTCAGTTACACTAGTCCCAATTCCGATGAAGGATTTTGATGTAATATTAGGCATGGATTGGCTGACCAAGAATCATGCCAATATTGACTGCAAACTCAAGCAGGTGACCGTTAAGGACCCCGATATGAATGAAATAACGATCCAAGGAAACTTCAAAATGACCAAAGCTCCCAAGAAGATATACATGACAGCGATCAAGGCCTTTAAAGCCTTACAAAAGGGAGCTGAGGGATTTATGGTGTATGCACTAGATGCGAAGCAGGAGGTTCCCTCCATGGACCAAATACCGGTAATAAATGAGTTCCAAGACGTGTTTCCGGACGACCTACCGGGAGTGCCACCAATGAGGGAAGTGGAGTTTGAGATTAACTTGATCCCTGGAGCCGAGCCTATATCTAAGGCACCCTACCGAATGGCTCCGGCTGAACTCAAGGAGTTAAAGGGGCAACTGCAAGAGTTGTTGGACAAGAAATTGATACGTCCCAGCGTATCACCGTGGGGAGCCCCAGTCCTATTCGTAAAGAAGAAAGATGGCAGCATGAGGCTGTGCATCGACTATCGAGAGTTGAACAAGATCACCATTAAGAATAAATATCCTTTACCAAGGATTGAGGATCTATTTGATCAACTGAAGGGAGCTAGATGGTTTTCCAAGATTGACCTCCGTCAAGGATACCATCAGTTACTTGTGAAAGCCGGAGACGTACCTAAAACAGCTTTCCGAACTCGATACGGGCATTATGAATTCTTAGTGATGCCTTTTGGACTAACTAATGCCCCAGCTGCTTTCATGGATTTGATGAACACTGTGTTCCGAGAACAGCTAGACCAATTTGTAGTAGTGTTCATCGATGACATTCTGGTCTATTCCCCCGATGAACAAGCTCATACTGAACATCTAAGAGTGGTGCTACAAATTCTGAGGCAACAAAGTCTGTATGCCAAATTCAGCAAGTGTGAATTTTGGCTAAGAAGTGTAGCCTTCCTTGGTCACGTAATTTCTGAAGATGGGATCTCTGTAGACCCTAAGAAGATACAAGCCATCACTGAATGGCCAAGACCCACGAATGTGACCGAAGTCCGAAGCTTCCTAGGCTTGGCAGGCTACTATAGGAAGTTTGTTGAGGGATTCTCAACGATTGCAGTACCATTGAGTCGTCTCACTCAGAAGAAGACTAAATTTGAATGGACTGCTGAATGCGAGCAGAGCTTTACTGAGCTCAAGAAGAGATTGACCACAGCCCCGGTGTTGGCACAACCCTCCGGCACCGACGGTTTCGTGATCTATAGTGACGCGTCCAAGAAAGGACTAGGTATGTACACCATTACAATTAATGCATTGTATATACTTATGCAAGTCCTAAACTAACCCACTGTTTATAGGTTGTGTCTTGATGCAAAACGAACGAGTCATATCGTACGCGTCAAGACAACTGAAACCATATGAGCAGAACTATCCGACGCATGACTTGGAGCTCGCAGCTGTGGTATTTGCCCTTAAGATCTGGAGACACTATCTATATGGAGAAAAATGTGCCGTGTTCACTGATCACAAGAGTTTGAAGTACTTGTTCTCGCAGAAGGAGTTAAACATGAGGCAGAGAAGATGGTTGGAGTTACTCAAGGACTATGACTTAACCATCAACTACCATCCGGGTAAAGCCAACAGAGTGGCAGACGCATTGAGCAGAAAGTCTAGCCATGCAAGACAGTCTCCGTTGGAAAGGGAAATTGAGGAGTTTGACCTTGAATTGGTAGACTCAGTGGCGAATGTTCTTACGACATTATCCATCTGCCCAAACCTGGTGGACAGGATCAAAGAGGCACAGTATGGGGACGCAGCGCTAAGAGAAATCCGTGACAAATTAGCTGCGGGACTAGTGAAGGATTTCCAGTTGCGAGAGGATGGAAGTCTATGGTTTCAGAACCGGTTATGCGTACCAGCTAAAGACGAACTCCGAACGGAATTACTTCGAGAGGCGCATAACTCAAGGATGTCTATCCACCCCGGAAGCACTAAGATGTACAAAGATCTCAAAAGAAACTATTGGTGGATCGGGATGAAGAGATCTATAACGGAGTATGTTGAAAGGTGTTTGGTCTGCCAACAAGTCAAGGCCGAACATCAACGACCTGGTGGTTTGATGATGCCCTTAGAAATTCCGGAGTGGAAATGGGAACACGTAACTATGGACTTTGTGATGGGACTACCCAAGACTAGAAATGGAAACGAGATGATCTGGGTGATAGTAGACCGATTAACAAAGACGGCTCATTTCATAGCCATGCCACATGGTACGTCGTATGAAAGGTTATCCAATATCTATGTGGACAACATTGTAAGTCTACATGGAGTCCCAGTCAGCATCGTATCGGACCGTGACCCCAAGTTCACCTCTAAGTTCTGGAGGGCATTCCAGAAAGCTATGGGTACCGAGTTGAGAATGAGCACAGCATACCACCCGCAAACGGATGGACAATCCGAGAGGACCATCCAAACATTGGAAGACATGCTAAGAGCATGCGCCTTGGACTTCAAAGGAAACTGGGATAGCATGTTGAAGTTAATGGAGTTCTCCTATAATAACAGCTATCACAGTGCAATTGGCATGGCGCCATTTGAAGCGTTATACGGGCGTAAGTGCAGATCCCCGGTTTGTTGGGATGAGGTTGGAGAAAGGACAATCACCGCACCCGAGTTGGTTGAGCAAACAGTCGAAAAGGTCAAGGTGATAAGAGAGAAACTCAAGGTGGCTCAAGATCGAAGTAAAAGTTGGGCTGATACCAAGAGACGACCGTTGGAGTTTGAGGAGAGCGATAAGGTTTACCTACGAGTTTCACCAACCAAGGGAGTTGCTAGATTTGGAGTGAAGGGCAAGTTAAGCCCTAGGTACATTGGCCCTTACGAAATACTTGGCAAAGTTGGTGAAAGGGCATACCGACTAGCCTTGCCTCCGAGTTTGTCCCAAGTCCATAATGTATTCCATGTATCCCAGCTAAGGAAATACATATCGGACCCAAATCATATCCTTGAAGCTCAACCATTGGATGTGAAAGAAGATGTCACTTACGAAGAGCATCCTATAAAGATTGTGGATAGAAAGGATCAAGTCCTACGCCGACGCGTCATTCCGTATGTCAAAGTTCAGTGGAGTAACCATACGGAGCGCGAAGCCACGTGGGAACTTGAGGAGCAAATGCAGGAGCTATATCCACATCTCTTCCAATAAGGTACGTCAGTTTCGAGGACGAAACTTTTTGTAAGGGGGGTGGGATGTTATGCCCCGCACCCTCCGTAGGGTAATTAAAGGACAAAGAAGGATTTTACAGAAATTAATGGCGGTCAACAAAAATTAATTAGGCATTAATATGAGGATTAATTAGAAATTAATGAGGGGATTTAATATTAGAATTTATTTATAGTAATTTAGAATTAAATAATTAAGTTTATCCTTTAAGATAAATAGGAAATTAAGATATAATTTAGAAACACCAAACTTTTCCCTTCCCATATAAAAAACTGACTGAACGTCAGTTTCCCTAATTTCTCACAGAAACCAACGCAGCCTTGTCTTCCCCTTAGGCGATTTTGGGAACTTTGCAGCCCTAGGAGAAGAATCCCTTCAAGAATCAACCCAATCATCATCCGTTCTTCGTTTCTTCACCGAGTAATCAAAGGCAAGTAATCTACTTATAAGTTCCTACGATTTGCGAAAGATAAAGGGCCTATTTTGATATCAATCTGGATCACCATGTAGTAATTTCTCTATGTGAATCTATTTGTGAGATCTATGTGTTTTGGTTTGAGATTTGGCCATTATATGTTGAAATCTTGTTCGTTGATTGTTGTTTATATGAGATCATGTAAATCCCAATCCCTTGAACCCTACTTTGTTGATAATGGTGGTTGAAGGGAGGGAAGAGTGAAAAGATTTGATTTTTGGGTTGATTTGATGATCACTTTGAGTGCTAGACTTGAATCCGAGAATCGTACGTTAAAGATGTTGTCTTGGGTGAATTTAAGATGGATTGATAGTGGGAAATAGGCTTGGAATGGTTTTGAAGGAAGTTGGGGTCGATTTGGGGGTTATTTCTGCAGTTTTTGCAGAAAACTGCAGAATGGTGTTCTGGAACGGGGACGTCGATCGATCGACGTCAGGGTATGACGTACGTCGATCGATCGACGTATAGCAAGTGAGGGTATGACGTGCTTCAGAAGGACGTAGATCGATCGACGTAGGATGGGTGAGAGTTCGACGTGCCTCAGATGGACGTCGATCGATCGACGTAGGTTGAGTGAGAGATCGACGTGCCTCAGATGGACGTCGATCGATCGACGTCAGGGTATGACGTACATCGATCGATCGACGTCAGGGTATGACGTCAACCAGTTTTGTGGAAAAGCAAGGGAAGAAAGAGGGAAGCTAGGGGATCCTTTGGGTGACCTTAGGGACTTCTTAGGACCTGATTATGACTAGTCTAAGTCTTGGGAACATGACTTAAGATGGTGAATCAAGTTTGGAGAATCTTAAGGGTATTCGAATCGGAGTTCAACGTGGATGACTTAGAAGGGTTAGGAGGTGAACGTACGAGGAGATTGAGGGTTCAATGATGGATGGTTGGGATAATTGCCTTAGGTTGTAAACCCTAGAATCAAGATTAAGTGTTGACGAGAGGGTTGAAGCCTAAAGTTGTGATAAGTAAGTTAGTGAAAGCTTGTATGTTACTTGTACTTGCGCATGTGAATGTGAATTGCATATGTGATCGAGGAGTGTGAATGAACAAGGAGTCTTGCATCATGGCACGTGCATTTGCATATTGATTTGAAAAGAAAGGTGCTTCGGCACAGATTTGCGAAGGTGACCTGCAATGTAAACCGGGATGGAAATTTAAGCCGGGGCGCATTGTAGGGCACAAAAGACTGTAACGTAAACCGGGATGGAAATATAAGCCGGGGCGCGTTACAGGGTATAAAGTTGTCTGTAATGCTACTCGGGATGGAAATATAAGCCGAGGTGCATTACAGGGTATAAAGTTGGCTGTAGCGTAAACCGGGATGGAAATATAAGCCGGGGCGCGCTACAGGGTATAAAGTATATGAAGTGACCGGGCATTATGTCATGCATTGCACTGTTTTAAAAGAGAAAGTGTTCATGCATATGTGATTGTGTAGCGTAGTGCATTATTTGGCATGCATCACGAGAGTCGTTGTGGTATGTGTGTTTATGTTATTTGATCGACATCGAATTGTTTACTTACGTCTCAAGTTGCTGTACCTGATTTATTACATGTTCCGCTTATATATTTGGAAATTTCAAGACATGTGCCCCTCATTTCCCTCAAGTTATCTATTACTCATGTCTTGCCATGTGATGATCCCGTATGTCTTATAAGCGGGTTACTTGCTAGCGTTTTCGCTAAGGGTACTGCCTTTGATTTTGCAGATGAACCCAGTTATGATATGATTTTCATTGAGGATGACGGCGAGTGGGCAGAATGGGATGCATAGGACTTATGGGGAGATTTGATTAGAGAGATTTCCGTTAATTCTGTTTCCTTATTGTATTGGAGGTTTTAGATGGCTGCGACCATATACATTTGAGTATTCACATTATCCTTGACGTATTGATTTGATGATTTGGAGTTATGAGATATGTTTCCGCATTTATTTCTCTTACGTCATTGATGATGTGTATTCGAGAGATAAGACGTCTTGTAGTCTTCTCAGTAAGCTACGACGGGTGAACCGGTTCGGATTCCGTTGTCCGGGTCGGGGCGCTACAGAATATTACCTTACTTCTACTTTTTTTTTTTTTTTTTAAACATCTTCGTCACTTTTGCTTTGAAGTCTATATTTACTTTATACTATAAAAAAAAATGTGATAGCAATATAATCACCCTTTTATAGATGGGTGATAGAATAGATCATATCTTCCAATGATGGAGCAAAATGTACTAAAATCACATGCAGAGATCTGGTAACATGCCATATATAGGATACGGATGCACCGTCTCTACGGCACAGACAGTATGTAAAAGAATTCCACGTTAAAAAAAATGATGATAGTGACATGATATATAAGTATCAATGACTAAATGTAAGTAGTAAATATCAACAAGGATTAATCGCTTTTGGACCATCGCGAACGAAGAAACCCGATTTAGATGATATTCAGTAGTAATAGCCCATAACTATATCCTTGGCTCAAACAGATGTAAAGTCTGTAATCAGCTAAGCAAATCCAAATTATCAGACAAGCATGGCAAAACGACTAAATTCATGATATTAGAAGAATCATGATCCCTTAGTGAGGTCCAGCGAAGACGATGGCCCATTAAAAATGTGAAATATAAATACTCAAAAATCTCATATCGAAAAGAGGTAAGAGGTGGCATGACATATAAATATGTCCCAAATGTTAACAATCAACAAGGATTATTTTTTTCGGCCAACGAAAACGAGAAGTTCGGTTTAATTGACATTCAGTAGTCCTTGTCCATAATAACCTCGTCGTGCACGAACAACCATCAGGTTTGGAACTGGCTAGACAAATTTGGATTGTTATATTGTATTGGTTATTGTGTTTTAATTAGGTATTTTTATTCCTATTGACGTTGTAACCTTAAAATTTTTAATAATCTCCACGGTAAATCTTCGTTTTCATTCTCTTATTGTTTTCGCTTTATTGTTTATGTGTTTATGTTTACTCTGTTGTAAGACGGATTAAAACTTCGACTTTAGCAATTATGCTCCCTGTGAAATATACTTAGAACAAGAGGTAGTACTCTCGCCTTGAGAATCCTACTGTCTCAGCCTTAAAAAACATTGTGGAGGATGCTAATCAGAAACTCAATGTTTTTCTGGGTTGGTGAGGACTTTACGTAAGGACCCACGCAAGTTGTTCCTCCACAAACTTAGTATTCGTCCTAGCAGCAATAAAACACCAACACTGTGCGTGTTCTTGGAATCAAACTCTTCAACTCTTGCATCAAATTCAATCCGAATGCCAATTGAACTATGTATTGAAAGTTCCCTGTCAAATATACTATATCACAAAGACAATGGCTTGATGATGGTATCCTTTTTGTGAGGTGCAGAATTAGTGTTGACCTTAGCAATTATGATGCTACATTCCAACATAATATAAATACAAAAGAAGGGGTCAATTTGTCTCAGCCTAGCTCAATGCATTGAATTGACATTCAGGTTGGAAAATTGTGTTGAGAAAGAAGCGTTTTGGGTGGATGAGATTTGAGGAGGCCTTATATGAGACAAAATATGAGGCCTCCAATCACGCGATGCCACATGTGAAAAAGAGCCTTTTTTAAAAAGGAAAAAAAGTAAACAGCGTGCCCTTTTGTGCACGTGGCGTCGCGTGATTGGAGACCTCATATTTTGCTTCATATGAAGCCTCCTGTGATCTCATCTGCATTTTGGGGACTTTGGATTTGTCGCAATGATGTCGTATGAGGTGGTGAATCAGAGGCCATCATTTGGAATTAGAGCATATCAATCTTTAACTTTAAACCCAGTAGTTAATATGGAAACATGTGGCATCAACACTTTCTTGAGTTCCTAAATCAATAGATCCACTTCAAGAATATAGACAGGTGGCTCCTTTTATTACCAATCATCCACGTGCATTCTCATATGTCATATTGCACATGCTTTGCTACTGGTGTTTCTTGAAGAAAAAAATCATTCCTGCCTCTGAAGACTTTTATCCAGCTCCAACGAACATCAGTGTTTCTAGATCTATTTATGTGGTTACACCACATCTTGGATCCCAGATTAGTGGGAGAGATAGTGACTTTCATCACTAACAGGTTGATAAATTGATTTCGTTTTATATATATTTTTCAAACTATATAATAAGAAATGCATTAGCATGTAAGAAATGATACCGTCGTTAATATCCAAAGATATCCTAACTTATCCTTCAACACGTCTTCTTACAAATCTTATATCGGACGAACCGGCTCGGCAGTCTTTATGAATATCTCGTATAATAAAGCCATTTATACATGGATTACTTTATGTTTTTGTTTTTAGGTGTAATAAAATAATATGCGCTTGCATGACACCGATTTTGTAACGATTCATATTCGTCTGGTGAATCCAGTCCTAGCGCTTGTTGAGACCGACATCGTCACTATAGACAAGCACTACTGAATGTTAACTTAATCGTGCTTTCGTCCATGTTGGTTCAAAAAAGATTAACTCTTGTTGGCATTTAGCACTTGGTTATTATACTTATATCACATATCAACATCTCTCTTCTTGTGTGTATGTGATTTTTGGCTCTTTATATCTCACTCTCTTAATGGGCCAACATCTTTGCCGGACCTCTACTAAGAGACCAGGATTATCCTAGCGTCTTAGATTTGGCCCTTTCGGCCCGACGACGCTAGATTATACCATAATTGTAATGACCATATTCGGCCAACAGATTTTAGACTTGGCATCTGTTCAGGCCCGACGTTGTCACGGCAAACAATGTTGAATGTCAACTAAATCGAGTTTTCGTCTTCGATGACCCAAAATTGATTGACCATTATTGAAATTTAACACTTGAGTCATACTTATCTATCATGTATCATGTCAACGCCTCTCTTCTTTCTGATGTGGCATTTTTGAGTCTCTACAGATTTCGACACAAACATTTACCATACAACTTTTAATTCCATGTCAAGCTTTTATGGCGAGTTAGTAATTTTATTACGAATAGAGTTTAAATTCATCAGAAGTCAACCTACAAAAACATGATGAACCCCTCTAAATATGTTTTTGCTAGGAGGGAAATTAAATCATTGAAGTATATTCAGGGCCCGATGCAACATCACTAATATATGTTGCCCATCCACATCCTATGTATCATCATTTCATGTTTCACAATCAATTGAGAATAAGTGGTCGATAGGTTTTCTTATAAATAAATAAAAAATGGTTGATAGGTCAAAATTTTGAAAGTTTTTGAAGCTACCAGCAACATCTGTTGGGGATTTCCTTCACTTTCTTCGACTTAACATTTCATCAAATCCTTCATAACGAAGCACACTTGAACCTTGGAGCAACTGGTAAGGTTGTTGCTTTATGAAGCTGAGATTACAGGTTCGAGCCGCAAAAACAGACTCTTGCACAAAGTGTAAGGTAAGACCGCGCACATCAGATCACGAAGTGATCCGGCCTCTCCTCGGTCCCTGCACAAATGCGAAAACCTAATGCACCGAAAACATCCTCTACATAAGCCGCATAGTGAAGAAATAATGTATATAACAGCTGATTTTATCCAATAAAAAATCTGGGTCTTCCACCTCAACCTTTATAGCTGAAGTAGGATCCCGTTGGCAGCCAACATTCCGATGAAGGAAATTATAGATGAGAAGGTCTTCACTGTATTATACCAAAAAAGGTGGTAAGAATTAAAAACAAAAAGAAAAAGAAAAAGAAAAAGAAATTAATGACTTGTGATTTCAACTCTGTAAAGGATATGTATTACACGTTTGCTTGCGGGGTATTCATTTTATTATTATTATTGCTGTTGTTGTGTTTATATTTTTATATATATATATAGACACACACATACATATATATATTATTTTTTATTTTTTTGGGCAAAGGGACAACATCACTTTTAAGAATCCAAATGAGGTATGATTTCTTAGCAACACGTCCTTAGAAATACCAAAGTATCAAATCAAACTTGAGGGATCTGTTGAAAGGAAAGATATTTTTACCTTAGATAGTGCAGTCAGAATCTTACCTTAGTTAGCATGATTGATTTGATTTAATTGTAATTGATTTGTAGAATTAATCAGACGATTGTAATTTCCTTGTATATAAATACAAAACCGTGTATAAATAGGACAACAATGTACACTACAAAATCATCAATGAAATACAGAAACATTGATCCCAATCTTGAACATGGTATCAGAGCAGGAAAACAAAAGTTCCTCTCTAAAAAACTGAGTCTTTTCTGAAAAAATAGGCTCAGAGAAATCTCATCACTGCTATCCACCTTACTCGGCCATACGGCTAAAATACCTTTCACCACCATGCCTTTTTCTCTTTGATTGAACCCTCACAGCAATCAAGCTGTGTTGCTCCATCCTTTTTAAATCCCACAGAACCTGCAAAATTATTCAGAAACAATGTCAGACGCTGGAAAGACCGAGGAACCAATGCCATAATCATCTACTGGAAATCAGAATGCTGGAGAATGGGCATTGCAGGTAGCCCAAATCCTTCGGGACAGTCTTCGTCCCTCACTATTACAACCATCAGTTTATGCACATGCACCTGAAACATTACACATATCAGTTAAACTAAACAGTGGAAATTATTCCTTATGGTCCACTGTCATATACACGGCCATTCTTGGCCAAGGAAAAATATCTCACTTAACGGGTAATCCATAACCCCCACAGCCAACTAAGCCAGAATACATTAAATGGGAGCAAGATGACAACAAAATGTTTACTGGATTCTACATAATGTGGAACCAACCATGATAAGCAACATCACCAGGTATCCCACAGCCAAGACACTGTGGGATGGCCTAGCCCTCACTTACGGCATGGGAGGTGATGGTCTGCAAATTTTTGATCTTCATAAAAGGGCCAGTACCATTAAACAGGGAATTGGCAGCGTGGAAGAGTGCTGGAACAAACTCCAAGACGTTTGGGTGTCCATCGACACCAAAGACCCAAATCTGATGCATTGCCCTGTAGACATCGAAATATAAAGACAGAAAACTCAGGTATCAAGACTGTACCAGTTTCTTATGGCCATTAACGACCAGTTTGAGCAAGAGAAGAAGGAAATAGTGAAGAGAGACACTCTTCCATCGTTAGAGGAAGCCTTTTCAGAAATCCGACGAGCAGATACAAGAAATCAAGTTCTCAGAGAAAATACCCCCTCAGAAGACAGTTCATCACTGGGGGTTGGACAGGGGCTCACCAGCAGAGGGTCAGCCACGGGACGGGGACGAGGCAGAGGCAGAGGAGGAACATGACCTCTTTCCTCCCGCTCAACATCATCATCGCAGGAGGAAAAAAAATCAAATGACTTGCAGCCATTGTAAAAAAAGGGGTCATGTGAAAAAGAAGTGCTTCCAACTGGTAGGATGCCCAAAATGGTGAGAAGGAAAGAAGACAACCATCGGATTTGGAGGCACAGGGGCTGCCACTATGATTCCCCATGTGGAGAACGGCGGCAAATCCCCAGAAATGGACCAGACCACCCCAGGAAGTGGCTTAGATCACCCACAGGCAAGAACACCGGCAGGGGGAGCTCTCACGGCGGCAGGTAAAAGGGGGCTGGAGGAAGAAAATCTTAGCCCCCCTTTCCTTTTATACCCAGAATTTACGCCCCCAGTCCCTAAGTTTCTTGGTAAAGTTAGTACAGTCCCTAGGATTTATAAAACAGCCCCTGCAGGTTCTGGAAAGGTCAATATAGTCCCTGAAGTATCTGAAAAGGTAAGTGCAGTCCCTCAAAATTTAAATAACCTACAGACTGGTCCATATATTCCTAAAAACTCCACTGAAGTCCCTCAAATTAATAATTGCGCATACAATGTCCATAAGTCCCCTACCCGTACCACCTCCAAATGGATCTTTGATTGCGGGGCAACAGACACTATGTCCTTTGACCCCAATGATTTTATTAGCTACTCACACCCCTCAAAAACACATATTGAAACTGCAAGTGATAAAGTTGTTCCTGTCTAAGGAGGCGGCACCATTTCTCTCACACCTGAAATTACTTTATCAAGTTGTCTTTTTGTGCCTTCTCTTTTTACCAAATTACTTTCTGTTAGTCAAATTACCAAGGAATTGGATTGTGTTGTCCTCATGTATCCTTAATTTTGCATCTTGCAGGACATTCATACATGGAGCATAATTGGACGTGGTACTGAGAGTGGTGGACTTTATTATGAGGACGCAGTAGAGCAACATGACCGGTCTAATTTTACCACCGGATCGGTTACTCGACAGCTGTGACTCTAGCACCGCCGGTTAGGACATTCATCGGTTAGCTATCTTAAATTTCTTTTTCATAAAGAACCCAATTTGACCTGTAACACTTGCCTTCGGACCAAGTAGCCGAGAGCTACATATCTATCAAATAACACTCGTGTTGACAAAATATTTTCATTAGTACATTCTAATGTGTGAGGCCCTGCTCCACATCCTACTTTCCTTGGTTATCGATATTTTGTAATTTTTGTTGATGATTTTTCCTGGATGACTTGGCTATATATTCTTAAACACAAATCTGATGTTACTACGAAATTCATAGAATTCAATAAAATGATCCAAACATAGTTCAATACTTCCATACAAATA
This sequence comes from Eustoma russellianum, assembly GCA_036186865.1. Classification (NCBI taxonomy): domain Eukaryota; kingdom Viridiplantae; phylum Streptophyta; class Magnoliopsida; order Gentianales; family Gentianaceae; genus Eustoma; species Eustoma russellianum. Next base: position 7,505,068 of record AP025063.1, read on the forward strand.
CTTCGATCAGACAATAGTGGGGAATATTTCGACAAGGATCTAAAGCAGTTCTTTATTGATAATGGCATGCTTCATCAGACCTCCTGTTCAGGCACTCCCGAACAAAATTGAGTCGCCGAACAAAAAAACCGCACCTTTCTACAAATGACACGAGCCATGATGATTGATACCTATGTTCCTCAAGGTTTCTGACCGGAGGCAGTGTCAACAACTAATTACCTTAGTAACCAACTTCCTACCTCTATACTGAACCATCAAACACCCCTTCAAATGTTATCCACTCAAACGACCATCCCATCACTCCTCACATTACCACCAAAAGTCTTTGGTTGTAATGTCTTCATATATGTCCCTCCAACTCAATGAAACAAGTTCGACCCCTGTGCTGAGAAGTGTGTCTTTGTTGGTTATTTGTCCACCCAGAAAGGATACTGCTGCTACAACCCTCGCACTCGCCGGATCCACACCATAATGAATTGTACTTTTCTTGAAACCGAACCATTCTTTGACACCCAATCTCAGTCTCAGGGGGAGATAGCTAGTGATGATAATCTCAATTGGCTGTCTGTACCACACTGGTCGACGACTGAACCAACTGGGCAAGTAGATGACGCCGACTGCACCAGCAGCTGTTCACAATGAAGACATTACTACTCTAGTACCAACCAATGATGCTCCCCAAGTAAATGTTCCGCAACAGATAGACGATAGCGTGCATGATGATAATATTGAATCTAATCCTGAGTATTTACCTGAATCTGATCCATCGGATTGTCATAATCTTTCTAATTGCCCTGTTGAAGTTAGCACCCCCGAGGACTGTACTGACTCTTTTTCAGAAAACCAGGGGCGTATATTACCTCCCAGGAAAACCAGGGGCGTACCACCTGAACGATACTCTCCCACTAAGATTGCTCGAGCGTCAAGGTATCCTATCCCAAAAACAGGTAATAATCAGTCAGAACTAGCACACGGTTTCTTCGTGACAATATGCACTGAAAATTCCTCATAATGTGGATGATGCCTGTAAACTGCCACAATGGAAGAAGGCAATGGATATAGAAATGAGTGCACTGAAGAAAAATCAGACCTAGGAAAAATGTCAGTTGCCCATCGAGAAATGAACAGTGGGATGTAGATGAGTGTTCACCATTAAATACAAAGCAGATGGGAGAAATGAATGATACAAAGCAAGGCTAGTTGTAAAAGGATATATCCAGACCTACGGAATCGACTACTCTGAGATCTTCTCTCCCGCAGCCAAAATCGACACTATCCGGGTACTATTTTTTATCGCTGCGAATAAACATTAGCCCCTACAACAGTTCGATGTGAAAAATGTATTCTTACATGGGTAATTGAAAGAAGAACTATACATGGAGCCTCCTCTAGGTTTTTCTGATGAATTTGAACCAAACCAAGTGTGTCGATTAAAGAAAGCATTATATGGTCTTAAGCAGTCACCTCGCGCCTGGTTTGGGCGATTCACTGCCGTTATGAAAAAAGGCGGGCACAAACAAAGCAATACAGATCACACCCTCTTCTTTAAAAAACAGGGAAGTTATATTACATGTCTTATCATTTACGTTGATGATATGGTTATTACAAGAAATGATACTAACAAAATTTCTCGTCTCAGGGATCACTTGTTCACTCAGTTCGAGATGAAGGATCTTGGAGGCCTGAAATATTTCCTGGGTATTGAAGTACTGAGGTCGTCAGAAGCCATCTACATATCCGAGCGAAAGTACATTCTGGACTTATTGACTGAGGTGGGACTACTGGATGGGAAACCCGTGGACACTCCAATGATTCAGAATCAGAAGCTCGAGGTGGTTCAGGGAGCGCCACTGGTAGAACTAGAACAATATCAGAGGTTGGTTGGGAAACAAATTTATCTCTCACACACCAGGCCAGATATCTCGTATGCAGTGGGTGTAGTGAGTCAGTTCATGCATAGCCCACAGAAACAACTCCTTGAGGCGATCTTCAGAATCTTGAGATATCTGAAAGGTACACCTGGACGAAGAATCCTATTCCAGAACCATGTACATCTTGATATTGAGGCATATACTGATGCAGACTGAGCTAGAAACGTGATAGATAGGCGGTTTACCTCTGGATATCTTACGATGGTTAGTGGTAACCTGGTCACTTGGCGGAGCAAGAAACAATCGGTGGTTGCTCTCTCCAGTGTTGAGGCAGAATTTTGAGGGATTATTAAAGGAATAACTGAAGTCTTGTGGCTACGCAAGCTTATGGCGAAGCTGGGTCTTTTGATGGAAGGCCCAACGTGTATAAAGTGTCATAACAAGGCGTCGATCTGTATGTCAGAAAATCTGGTACAACATGATAGAACGAAGCATATCGAGGTTGATCGTCACTTCATTAAGGAGAAGCTTGATAGTGGAGTCATTACTATACTGTTTGTTCGATCGGAAGACCAACTGGCAGATATACTTACCAAGACCGTCAATGGGCGAATTCTTGCCAAGGTTCTAGACAAGCTGAACGTCACGGACCCTACCGTTCAACTTGAGGGGGAGTGTTGAGAGGAAAGATATTCTTACCTTAGATAGTGCAGTCAAAATCTTACCTTAATTAGCATGATTGATTTGATTTAGTTGTAATTGATTTGTAGAAGTAATTAGGCGATTGTGATTTTCTTGTATATGAATACAAAACCGTGTATAAATAGGACAACAATGTACTACAAAATCATCAATGAAATACAGAAACATTGATCCCAATCTTGAACATGATCAGCTTTATTTTTAAAAAAATAACAAAAAAATAAAAAATTTGAGGGATCAGCTGCAAGAATCCATGAAGAGTTTGCAGCATGCAACAAGTTCAAGAAGCAATTCGTGTGCTTTGTGTTCTAACATAGGCCAATATGAAAATGCAAAAATATGTGATTCTCCATTTTATATCAGTGTGATCTAAATGCTGGATAAAACTTTGAATTTTATGTTGTCACATACACTTATGACTCCATTCGAAACGAGTCTTAAACCAGCTATTCTCAATCGATTTTTAGAGTTTGTCTCAAGTTTGTCTACTGCAAAGTTGAATCCAGTGTTAGATTAGGCTTTTAATTTCAACCAGTCACATGTAAAATTTTTACATCTTGCTCATAAACCTACACCAAAGCTTGAGTCTGTCTGTGGAGAAACTTAGGTTTCAAGTCTTGTGCCAGTTCACAGCTCAAGGAGGCTTACCTCGCTATTCTTGCTTCATATATCGCGGTTTTCCTTACTATTCCAACATCAGTTTTAGGTTGTTCTGAGAGAAGATCAGAGGCGGATGACGATACAAAATACAAAATAAACCTATACAAAATCAAAAGGTGAAGGCCATCCCTTGAACAGGACATCACTTTTCATGATATATCATACTACACGTTCAGGACTTGCATATGCGCGCTTCTTTTTTATTTTCAGCAGGCTTCACTGAATCAATTTCAAGACGTGTAGAAAAGAGAGAGCTACGTAACTAAATTTATAGAATCAACATCAAGAGTAGTAGATAGAATTAGATGAAAAAGATAAAAGTCAAGTAAAATGCAGCCCAAAAAAATTCCTTAGAAAACAAAGAATTCCATTCGCACTTTTGCTGACCCAGAAGTGATCAACTCGACTTCACTTTAGATTCTTAGGCTCATGTGTTTCGTCATAGGCTAGGTAATATACTACGACAGTACAATAAAGTAACAACGGATTCAAAACACAATACGTGTAAATACAAAGCATAATTCATTTGTATTATTCAGAAAATCACTCAAAACCAAATCAATGTTTTTCTTGGCACTCTTGGCACACTTGCTTGTCAATGACCCTACCCGGCATTGACTCACCAATCACACTATCCGGCATTGGTATTTATAGAGCTAGACAAGCCATAATTATGAAACCTAGTCTATTCTATAATCCATACTTGACTAGGAATTAGACACCATATTTTAGCTATGGATAATAACTCTATTTCCTACAAACTAGGAACCTTAGAATCGTAATCCTATGAAGAAAATTATCCAACATTCTCCCTCTTAATTTCCGAATGTAAATTAGGGATCTCTTCATAATTCGAAGTCTCTTCACAGAAATGATAAACATCTCCCAAGTCAGCGATTTGGTGATCAGTTCTTATATGGTTTATCACTATGTCCTCATTTTGAACATGATCGCGAAGAAAGTGGTATCGCACCTCAATGTGTTTGGCCTTAGAATGAAGTACCGATTCCGGGAAAGATTGATTGCACTTGTGCTATCGCAGAAAATTGGAATCTTATTCATTTTAATGCCAAAATCACTAAGTTGCTGTTTAAGCCAAAGTATTTGGGTAGTACATAAACTCAAAGCAATATACTCGGCTTCAGTGGTAGAAAGAGCTACACTAGCTTGCTTTTTAGAAAACCAAGAAATCAAATTTGTTCCTATAAATTGACATGTACCGCTAGTGGATTTTCTATCTAACCTGCAACCACCATAATCAGCATCACTATATGCGTATAATTCCAACTTAGCGTTTCTATCATACCACAATCCTAAGTGAGGTGTATGCTTAAGATATCTAAAGATCTTTTTCACTGCATTGTAATGCGATACCTTAGGACAAGATTGAAACCTAGCACACATACACACACTAAACATAATATCAGGTCTTGATGCAGTTAAGTATAACAATGCGTCAATCATAGACCTATAAAGTGTGTCATCAAAAGGTTTACCATTTTCATCCTTATCAAGTTTGGTACTAACACTCATAGGCGTAGTTGTAGGTTTCAACTCTTCAAAGCCAAACTTCTTAATCATATCATTGACATACTTAAGTTGGCTAATGTGAATTCCTTGAGGGGTTTGTTTGATTTGAAGTCCTAAGAAATAATTCAACTCTCCTACCATTGACATTTCAAACTCTGACTTCATACATTCTTCGAAGTCTTTTACTAAAGTAGGGTTGGTTGAACCAAAGATTATATCATCTACGTATATTTGAACTATTAACAAATCATTACCTTTTCTTCTTAGGAATAATGTGTTGTCGATGGTCCCCCTTTGATAATTATTTGCAATAAGAAAGTTTGCAAATCTATCATACCAAGCTCTTGGAGCTTGTTTTAAACCATATAGAGCTTTCTTAAGCTTATAAACATGGTTCGGATTCTTCGGATCTTCGAATCCAGGAGGTTGTTTTACAAACACTTCTTCTTGGATGTATCCATTCAAGAACGCACTCTTGACATCCATTTGGAAGAGCTTAATTTTGTTTATACTTGCAATCGCAAGTAATAATCTAATTGCTTCTAGTCGTGCAACGGGTGCAAAGGTTTCTTCATAATCTATTCCTTCTTGTTGATTATAACCTTGTGCGACTAGTCTAGCCTTATTCCTTGTAATATTTCCTTGTTCATCCATTTTATTCCTAAAAACCCATTTAGTTCCTATGATAGACTTGTCTTCAGGTTTAGGTACTAAGTCTCGGTGTTCTTCTCTTGTTTCTTTGTTTCTGTTTTCTGGCCGTTTTTGACTGCAGTTTTCACACAACTTCTCACAATTTGAAAAAATATCTAAACACTTCTAAAATTCGTGATTTTTGGTGAAGTTATACTTCAGACTGTTAGCTTTCATTTGCAACAAGAATCACTTGATTTGAGCAAGGGAAAGTTAGTCTTTCAGTCTTTGCAAGATAACTGCTCCAATCTGGATGCAATCTGACCAGTTTTGAGAAAACTTAAATTCTGTATTTTTCAAGAGTTGGTTAAGGTCAAGGCCTTTTGGAAACTTCATCTACACATCCTAAGGAGTGTTTTGATATAAAGATCAACCTTTTTGGTTGAGTATTCAAAGAGAAACACGTTTTGCAAAATCAGCAACATTCTGTCCAATTCTGTCCAGATTGACCATCTGAATCTTTTTATTTATTTGAAGGGCCAAACGATCTTATTTTTGTCTGATTTTTAGATAGAGTCTTGTTAACTCATTGAAGTTAAATTCTGGAAATTTTCATAATTTTTGGAGTTGTGTACAATTATTTGTGAATTTTTGAAAAACGGGTTCTGAATCTGAGGTGGTTTCAGATTCTGTTTTCAAAGGGGATTTTAACAAAGGGTTGTAGTGTAATTTCCGCTAACCACTATTCACCCCCCTCTAGTGGTGTTTATTGCAGGTGCACGGTCCAACATTTGGTTTCAGAGCCAGACCAACACCACTAAAAAGAAGCAAGATTCAACACCATACAAACAATACAAGGCCAAGAAACAACGATTCATTATATACTGCTTGTCTCAAATCTAAGGTACATACTATGGCTATTGTTTCTCACAAAGGTGAGTTAGAAGGTATGTCTACACAACGCCCTCCTCTTTTTGATGGCAATAATTTTGTTCATTGGAAACTAAGAATGAGGCTATTCTTAATGGCTATAGACATCGATTTATGGTCTATAGTTGAAGATGGGCCGTACATTCCAACGAAAGTTACACAAGTTAGTGAAGTAACTCAAGAGGTTGAAAAATGTAAAAGTGAATGGTCATCAGATGATAAAAAGAAAATGTCCATGAATGCTAAAGCTATGCAATTACTTTTGAATGGACTTACAACTTCTGAAGCTGGATATGTGTCAAATTGCACAAGCGCACACGACATGTGGAGATCACTTGTATTAAAGCATGAAGGTACTAGTGGTGTTAAAGAGTCAAAAATAAACATGCTTATGACTGAATTAGAGACTTTCAAAATGTTGCCAAACGAATCCATAACATCTATGGATTTGAGGATTACTAATATTTTCAATGCCCTTGAAGCTTTAGGAAAGTCATTTTCGAACAGTGAAAAGGTTCAAAAGGTGTTACGAAGCCTCCCTGCTGAATGGGATCCAAAGGTGACTGCAATCGAGGAGACAAAGTCAATCACTAAGATGGATGAATTGATCGGGTCTCTTAAAGTTTACGAGGTTAAATTAAACCAACGAAAGTCTGAATCGTCTAAGTCATCCGGTAAGTCAATAGCTTTCAAAACAACCGAAACACATGCTAGTAACGATGATAGTAATAGTGATACTGAATTAGACGATGAGTTGATATTGATAGCTAGAAAACTAAGAAAAATTTTCAAACGTCCAAATAGGAATAGGCAACGTAATTCTTCTTTTTCTTCTTCTCAACCTAGGAAGAATAACATAAACAAATGGAATAATAAAGAATTAAAGTGTTATGAATGCGGTCAAAAAGGACATATTTCATACGACTGTCCCACGAAGAAAAATAATAATAACAACAACAATAATAAACAAGCCAAGGACAAGGAGGCTCAAACGACAAAGACAAAGGAGTCTAAGGCAAGAAAAGGGAAACGAGCAATGAAGGTGAGCACATGGAGCGACACATCCGACTCAGAATCCGAAACTGAGGAAGCTCAAGTCTGCTTCGTATCCAACGAGGATAAACGCAAGGAATGCAAGAAGGAGGCAAAGTCAAAGAATCTAAAAACCAAATGGTTTTTAGATAGTGGATGTTCGAGGCATATGACAGAGAACCCCAAACTATTCATCGAATTGGAACACATCAAGGATGGAGGAAAAGTAACATTCGGTGACAACAACAAAGGGCAAGTTGTTGGAAAAGGAACAATTGGGGACCCTAACACATTTCAAATACGAAATGTGTTATTAGTAAGCAATCTATCTTATAATTTGCTTAGTATTTCTCAACTTATAGATTGTGGTTATAATGTCTCCTTTCTTCCCAATTCTTGTTATATAATAAATGAAAAAGGAGAAACGGTTTTAAAAGGAAATAGAGATGGAAATATTTATACTCTTACCTTAGATAACATGTTAGATGCTAAGGTTAAGTGTCTAATATCACATGACTTAGATGTAAATTTATGGCATAGAAGATTAGGCCATATAGGAATTTCAACTATTAAGAAATTGTCTAAGAAGAATTTAATTAGAGGAATGCCTAAGTTAGACTTAGATAATTTTCAAATGTGTGAAACATGTATTAAGGGAAAACACATTAAAGAAACCTTAAAACCGAAACATGAAGTGAGTACTAGTCATGTACTAGAATTGCTTCATTTAGACTTATTTGGTCCAAGTAGGACAAGAAGTCTAGGTGGACACTATTAGGTGTGTGTCATAGTAGATGATTACTCACGCTACACATGGACATTGTTCTTAACACACAAAGACGATGCTCCATTAGCAATCAAAAATCTTATTAAGCAACTTGAAAACATTTATGAAGAAAATGTTAAAAGAATTATAAGCGATAGAGGTGGAGAATTTAAAAACAAAGACGTAATAAAATTTTGCGAACTATATGGAATAAAACAAGAATTCTCACCACCTAGAACACCACAACTCAATGGAGTTGTTGAACGTAAAAATAGAACAATTCAAGAAGTTGCTAGGACAATGCTGTGTGAAAATAAATTACCTAAATATTTATGGGCTGAAGCTGTTAGTTGTGCATGCTATATTATAAATAGGCTCACTATTAGAAAAAAATTAAATAAAACGCCTTATGAATTGCTAAACAATAGACAACCTAAGATAGATTATCTTAAAGTATTCGGATGTAAATGTTTTGTACTGAACACTAAGGATAATCTAGATAAATTTGAACAAAAGTCTATTGAATGCATATTTGTTGGGTATTCAACTAACTCCAGAGCATATAGGTGTTATAATCCTGCATCTAGAAAAATAATTGAATCCATACATGTGAAATTCAATGAAAATGCATGCTTTGAAGTTAGTGATAAACATCAACACAAACAAGAAACAAATATTGAAAATATGTTTGATGATGATGTATTACTTGAGCCTGTACTTGATCATCTAGAACTAACTCCCCCTGAACAAGACAAACATGAACCCTTAGATGAAATAAATCAAGAGACTCTGCAATTAGAAGATACAACTAACGATCCAATTACATATGATAACGTTCACACTAATGAAATATTTGAACAAGATGAGGGTGAACTTAATCAATCTAGGAATTGGTGGCACCCTAGAGAACTAATCATTCGGGATCCAAGTGTTGGGGTTAAAACACGTAGAAATATAAGTCAACTTGAAGGACATAGCTTAATCTCACAATTAGAACCTAAGAACGTAAAGGAAGCCTTAGGTGACATATCATGGATAGATGCTATGCATGAGGAATTAAATCGATTCACAAGGAATAGTGAAAAGTTATTATTTAGCACCACTTGTATTTTTCCTTACCTTGTATAAATTTTTTAGAATTTTCTACTATTTTTTCCTATTTTTTCTTATTCATTACTAATTATTTTTAATTAATTAATGTACCAAAATTCAGAAATTAAGTGAACATAATTTGATTTTAACCTTTTATATTTTTTGGAATTTATTTAGAATATTTTGATAATTAAATATATTTGTTTGGAATTTAAACCAATTTTTAATTAATTATTTATTATTTATTCATTTCAGAAATTAATTTCTAGAATTTTTTTATTAAATTCGTTTTGGGCCGGCCTGATGCCATGGTCCGGTCCGCTGGCCATCTGGCCCAGTCCGGCAGCCTGGCCGGTCCAGTGCCTTTCTCCTTCTTTTTCTGAAAAAAATTTGGCCCGGTCCATTAATGGCCAACATCCCTCTGCGAATCGAGTCATCCGGGTCAACCGGCCCGCTGACCTAGATTTTTATTAATTTTTTTTAAATTCTATTTCTTTCTAATCTCAATAAAATCCTCGTTTGAACTCCGATTGACCTCAAACCAGTTGCATTGGACTCGTTATAATGCGATGCATCTTTTGTAAATGGACACGTCAGAGCGTGTCCAGACGCGCCGTCAGGGACCGCACGTGGGCCCCACACGCCACCCCCTGAAACGCGCACATCAGACCTATTTTTTCGACTTCCAATCAAATCCCAACCCATTCTGGGCTAGATGAACCTATTCTAAGGCCAAAAAGCAATTTTAGAGAGCATCTAGCATGAAAGTTTCCACTTTTTCAATTTTTTAAGGGTATTTTTACTCCAAATCCAATCCTACCACCAATTTTATCCACATACGCACACATAACAATCATAAACAGGCCATAAACCAATCATCTCATGCTTTTCCAATATAAGACAAATATAAAGACAACATATTAAACACATACGAACAACAAAACACCTTAATATACACCAAGGCATGCATGATTCATACCTGTTTGAGGAGGGAAGAGGCACCTACTTTAAATTTGTGAATTAAAAACGATAAACAAGAATCCGTGGTGCTCTTTGGCTAGCCCTCCTTTTTCTACCTTCTTCTTTGATCCAAAATTGAGAGAAATTTTTTTTTGGGAGGGGAAAATCGGTTGGTGGATTTGAGGGAGAGGGAAATCGGCTGAAGGGAATTTTTTGAGGGAGGGGAAGAGGGTTGGGAATGCTTAATAAGAGAGAAAGAGGTCCGACAAGCATCCAATCTCCATCCTTTGTATTTTCAGAAGTTCCAGAAGCAATGTTTGTGAGAGCCCAAGCAGCTTGGAACTGAAGCTTAGGACAAGGTCACGACACCTGGGAGAATCACCAGCAACATTTCCCAGTGCCCACACAGCCTGCTCATGAACATCATCACTCGGAGAACCTAGAAGCTTAACAAAAATAGGGACAGCGCCATGATCAATCACCTTGCTGATACCACCTTGCTGAGGGGGGAAAATCCAAACTTTCCACGGTATTCTTTCCCCGGCTTTCCATGGATTTACTTGATAACTTCGACCGTGAGGTTGAAGATCACGGCTGTTATAACCCTAATCTATCTCTAATTTCTCTTTATCCTGGTTCGGTCAATGTGACCTACTCCAGTCCCAAGGAACACCTTTCCTTGGATTTCACTATGGTTTGTTGAGTGCCGGAGGTGGTGAGGATGGGCGCGAGGGCCACATGCGACTTTGTTGTTGCATTCATAGCACATGCATTGCATTTGTAGTGTGTTGAGATGTACGGGTCTCAGACACTTGAGTGGAGTGGATTGTGGTGTACGGACCATAAGCACTCGGTTATGGTGGATCGTGGTATACGGGGCCACGGGCATAGGTCATAGTTGGAGCAGATTGATGAGAAGGGCATTAGAGTCCAAAAATAATATAGGATTTATCAATGGATCCTATCCACGACCAGTGGAGACAGCACGAAGGTATAACTCATGGATTAAAGAGAACAATATGGTAGCAGCATGGCTGGTGAATTCATTAACTCCGAGCATTGCACAAAGTGTCATGTGGCTCGACACTGTAGCAGAGATCTGGAATGATTTGATGTTAAGGTATGAAAATATCGATTTCTTCAGATTATCTGATTTACAGGAAGTATTTTATGCAATTAGGCAAGAAACTACATTTGGCATAATATTATACGAAACTGAAAGGTTTTTGAGAAGAACTATCGGTGTTAAGAGCAATTCCTAATTGTGAATGTAGTCGTTGTACATGTAATCTGACTACAAAGATAAACAAATTTGTTGAACATGATTGTGTCATTAAGTTTTTGAAGAGGCTTAATGAGGAGTTTGAGACAGTGAAATCACAAATTCTGTTGTCAACACCATTGCCTGATTTGAAGACGGCATTTGCAATGGCAGTCACATTGGAAAGGAAGATGACATATGCGAGCAATCAGAATCAGTTTGTAAATCCCCAGTGGTGAATGTAAAGTTTAATAACCAAGGAAAACAGAAATCATATGGCAATAAACCTTATAATAGTATACCAGGATCAACTGGATTGTTTGGAAAATCAGGAGGAAGGAGATTTGGTTGAGGTACTCAAAAGTATAATCAAAATATATCCAGAGCGCCATTCTGCACTTACTGTAGTATGGTTGGACACATAATTGATAGATGCTATAAGAAGCATGGCTATCCACCAGGTTATAAGCCAAAGAGTCAAATCAATATTGTGTATGGTGACACAGGGTCACAACATTCTGGTGATCAGATGATTCAAAAGGAGTGCGAGGGATTTGAAGGATATGAAGGGAATGTTCAGGCACCCACAATGACACCAGCTTTGACGTCAGAATAGTATTCACAACTGTTACATATGCTACAGGAACATCAAGATAAGGGGAGTAGAGGAGTTGGTGAGTCTCCTGATGGTGCAATTACTCATCATGATGTCATGTCAGCACGACAGACTAATGATTCTGGTAAGAATGCAGGTAATGTATTGTATGAAAACTTAAACATATGGATATTGGATTCTGGAGCCAGTGATCATGTGTGTTTTCACTTGAAAATCTTTGATTCTTACCATTCTGTTAATGCCTTGTTTGTAAATCTTCCAGACAATTCTCTTGCCAAAGTTTCACATGTTGGGACAGTTCAGCTTAATTCTTATTTGACTCTTAACGATGTATTCTTTGTTCCATCATTTTCCTTCAATTTACTGTCCCTAAGAAAATTGACTAAATGCAATCATATTACCATTTTTTCATCATAATATCTATTGTATCCAGAACATAAGGACCAAGGAGATGATTGGTTCAGCTAGAGAGATCAATGGCCTTTATCATGTTCATGGTAACCTCAAAGTCGCTCATCATTCAGTTTCAGCATCAAGTGCCTTTGCAGTCACCTCACTGACATCTGAATTATGGCATGCTAGGCTTGGCCATTTATCATCTGCAAGACTCAAGGAAGTGCAGAAAATAGATCCAGTAGTGTTAGTAGAATCTGATTCTCAGAATAAATGTAGAGTATGTCCTCTAGCTAGCGAAAACTACATCCTTTCCCAGTTTCATCTTCTGTGTCTTCTGCTATATTTTCTTCACATTGATATTTGGGGACCCTATAGGTATCCCACTATGTACAGACATCGTTATTTCCTTACAGTTGTTGATGATTATATTAGGTTCTGTTAGGTGTATTTGATGAAGTGTAAATCTGAAGCAAGATCTATTATACAGATTTTCGGTGAGTATGCGCTTGTCCAATTCAATTGCCACATTAAAACCATCTGAACTGATAATGGGCAAGAATTCAATATGGGTTCATTCTATGCTGCTAAAGGAATTATTCACCAAACTAGTTGTGTTTACAACCCACAACAAAATGTCATTGTTGAGAGAAAGCATCAGCATATACTGTCTGTAGTAAGAGCTATAAAGTTTCAGTCCCATATACCTTCAACATATTGGGGTTTTTGTATCCAACATTCTGTTTACCTCATAAATATTAGCCATACTCCCTTACTGAAAAACAAAACACCTTATCATCTTCTATATAACAAAACCCCAACTATTTTCATCCAAGAACATTTGGATATCTTGCATTTGGGACTGACATAAAGTTTGCCACAAGATCCAGAAAAAGTATTTTTCTGGGATTGTCATACACAACTAAGGGATATGTGTTTCAGGATCTGAACACAAAAGATATATATATATACAGGGATGTTATATTCCATGAAGATGTATTTCCATTCTCTTCTCAGTTTATGACCCAAGGCAATCTGCCTGCAAATTCACCTTCTCAATCATATTCTACTCCTCAGACCATACACAGCACATAGGGTGATCAACTGCCTCAGCCTTATTCATTTGACTCTTCTACACTGCCATCCCTTACTTCTGACTCCCCATTATTAGAATCTCCACATAGTCACAATACACCTTCTGCATCAATTGACTCATCTTGTAACCCTATTCACCCTCCAATGTCTTCTATAACTCCTGGAGGTCAGTTGATTGTTGAACTACCTCCTATTAGTCCTGCCATTGATAATGCTTCTCATACTACTGGATCACATGTTAATAACATGCCTCAACAAGCAAAACATCCTCCAACATATTTACATGACTACTACTATAATCAAGCCTCCTTAGGTTCTAGACATACTACTCACTCTTCTTCATATCCTTTGCATAAGTACTTTACACTTGAGTCCCTAGCTCCAAAATACAAAGCATATACTTTAAGCCTAAATACATATATAGAACCTAATTCTTATTTGAAAGCATCTAGTTCTTCTATTTGGCAGGAGGCAATGGCAACTAAGATAGCTGCTCTAGAAGCTAACAAGACTTGGTCACTGGTACGCTTACCCTCAGGAAAAAAGCCTATTGGTTGTAGGTGGGTATACAAAGTTAAACTGAAGTTTGATAGGACAGTTAGGATTGTGCTGTCTCTTACAGCTCAGAATCAATGGCCTGTGCATCAATTGGATGTGAATAATGCATTTTTACATGGAGATTTGCATGAAGACATTTATATGACTCCTCCACCTGGGATGGTTCTTCCAGATTCCAGGGTGGTGTGTAAGCTAGAGAAGTCATTGTATGGCTTGAAGCAAGCAAGTAGGGAGTGGAATGCTACTTTAACACAGTTTCTTGTGTCTCAGGGTTTCAAGCAATCCAAGGCTGACTATACCCTCTTCACCAAGATGGTAGGGTCTTCAATTCTCATATTGCTAGTATACGTTGATGACATTATGGTCAGTTGTTTTGATGAGGAGGCCATACATCAAGTCAAGCAGGCTCTTCACCACAGGTTTCAGATTAAGGATCTAGGTGACCTTAAGTTTTTCCTTGGGATTGAGGTAGCCAAGGCAAAGGAAGGACTTTATGTAACTCAGAGAAAGTATATTATAGAATTGCTGGAGCAAGCTGAATCCTTAAAATGTAAGCCAGCAAGGAGTCGTATGGAGAGCAATCTAAGGTTGATACATAATGACTCACCCTTGGTGGAGGATGTATCACAGTACAGAAGGTTGATTGGTAAACTTTTGTACCTTACTATTTCAAGGCATGATATTTCATTTTTTGTGCAGCAATTGAGTCAATTTTTGGACTGTCCTACACAAAACCATCTGAAAGCAACACATAGGGTGTTGAAATACATGAAGGGAACAGTGGGACAAGGTCTACTGTTTCCTAGAATAGGAAGCTTAGAGTTGAAAGGCTTTGTGGATGTAGAGTGGGGGTTGCAATGAGACAAGGAGGTCTATTATAGTCTACTGTGTGTTTCTTGGGGGAGCATTGGTGTATTGGAAGTAAAAGAAACAAACCACAGTGTCTAGATCATCAGAGAAGCAGAGTACAGGGCACTGGCGCTTGACACTTGTGAGGTCCAGTGGCTCACATATTTGATAAAAGATCTGGGTGTTCAATGTTGTAAGCCTGTGGAAGTATTTTGTGATTGCAAAAGTTCTATTTACATAGCAGAGAGTCCAGTATTTCATGAGAGGACTAAGCACATTGAGATTGATTGTCATATGGTAAGAGATAAGCTGCAAAATGAGTGATCAAGTTGATGCCCATAAGGACTGAGCTTCAGTTGGCAGACTTATTCACGATGTCTCTTGATTCCCGAAGGTTGGAGAGTCTCACAGTGTTATTGGGAGTGTATAACATTTATTCCAAACCCATCTTGAGGGGGGTGTCAAAGCTAAAGGTGAAAGAAGTGGAGCAGATGGAGAAAAACAAGTGAAACAGCCTGGAGAGTCTCGTGGTCGATCCGAATGAGTGATAGTCCATATCACAAGATGAGTGCAGGAATCAAGGATTAAGAGGTTTCGTTGATGAGACAAGTAGAAGCAAACGCAGGAGGATGACAGTTACATGGTGGACCAGAGATTGGTGGAGGAAGTGATCAGCAGCGAAGAAAGGAGGAAGAAGAAAGTATGCGCGAAGAGTTTTAAATATAGTGAAAAGACAAGAATAACCTTTCATGTATTTGTTGTGGTATAGTTAGATAGAGGGTAATTGTGTGATTTCACTGTATTCCATTCGGTTAAAAAGGCAGGAAGGTACCTGGAATAACTGCCTCTTCTTCCTCATATCAATTCCGTAGATATTTTTCAAGAATCCATGAGCTCTGTGCTTCCTTTTCTCTTGGCTTTGCACTTTCCATGTTATTTTTCTTAATTGATCCTTGGTTCTTTGTTGTATGAGCATTAGTTTGTGAAATTCTACCGTTAGAACGGCACTGATGATAACACTAAGACCAGGTTCTGTGAGGACAATATCAGAAGCACTACGAGCATCATTAGTTGCGTCAGCCACATCTATCCCCATATCAGCCTTCTTTAGAGCGGCGCATCACTGACACCATCACCAGTCATTCTACAAATATGCTTCCTAGCTTGCAAGCGTTTCATGATTCGTACTTGTGATCTCGACAGATCAATAGGAGCCAGTTAACAGTTAAGGATTATGCTACAACCTTCAGCAATTTTTCACAATGAAGTTCAAACACAAATGCATAAAAGAAACCCACCAGGAAAAACAGTGGCAAAGCCATCTGTTTTTCCAATGAGCTCATCAATGGGTAAAGAAGCAATTGACTCATTCTTGTTCTGACCCAAGAGAGCAGAAGAGGGATGCATGTTTATTCCCATTCCCAAGCGTCGCCCAGTTTCTTTGCCAATAGCTAGTTGATCCCCTGGTAGAAGTCCAACATTTCAGCAACTACCACTAACCCTTTAAGAGAAGGGGCTTGAAGGAAATACTAGACAAGTCAGAGAGCACCAACATTCATTCATAAGCAAATAAGCAATAGGGATCGATATGCATGAGACAAGGAATTCTCTACAACATAAAATGTTTTTCCTTTATTGTTATCTCTGACATACAACTGAGTTCAGGACATCCATTCCTTAGATATATCATCTGCTAAGAAAACCTGCAGCCTAATGAAATCAGAATATATCACTAGGACCTATAAAGACACTTCACGAAAATAGGGAAAACAAAAATTAAAAAGGGAAACGTCAACAAGGAAAAAGTATAGCGCCATCAAACCCATGCAAATGGTACAACTGTTAAAACTGAGCCTGGACTGAAGCAGCCTGCTCAAGCTCAAAGGAAATGCAGCAGTGAAGATGATGTGACAGTTTCAAAGAATGACATTGGTTAACAAGCTAATACACGGATAAATTGTTGGGAATTAATTCGAGATACGTGTAATGCGCAGCACGTTGATAAAGTTTATACGAATTAATCATAAGGTGGACGTTATGTATGATAATATTATATGTCACATATGTCACGTAATAATATTAATTGTTACGTAAAACATCCACACGTTAAGTGATCATCGGGTATGTTCGTGGATGTATAGTGTGGTCTAAATGGAAACCCCGAATATGTAGACAGTCATATGGTCAGAGACTGCGATGGATGGGCTCAAAGTGCAACGACCATAAAGTTACGACATCTGGTCCCCGAGGGGCGACAACCCACGTGTGACTTGTAGATAATTGTTGGCACAATAATTAAATATTAAATAATATTTAATAATGTTTATTATTAAATATTACATAATATTTGGAAATAGATAGAGATAACTTGAATATATCATCAAGTATCTTTGATAAAGGAATCTCTATCTATTAATAATTATGCCTATCAGGATTCCTCCATTCCCCATCTATAATAGAGGAGGAGGCATTTACCTCCTCATACAGAGAGAGCGTAAAAAGTAACGCCTACACAGAGGAAGAAAAGGGGGTGTGCCAAATTTTCTATAAAGTCCACACTGCCTAACCTCTCCATCGGGTAAAGCAGTGAATTGTTGATTCCGTTCAAGGGGTATATCAACAATTGGTGGGAGGTCGTGAATCCTTGGATCACGCCAGATTCTTCACCAGCCGGAGCAGTTGCAGTGTACGTGTTCAGATTAACAACAGCAATGGAGCAAGGTATACTTTTCCGCATTTTGTTACTTTGTCCATTGATTCGATTAAACGGTCCTATTCAGGGATTTATTAAATTAAATTCCAACAAGTGGTATCAGAGCAGGCCTAATCGAATCAATTATGTTAATCTGTTCATGCTGAAAAAATGAAATTTTTCCGGGTCAAAACGTTTTTCCGAAGCAATTTTTGGTTGAGAAAACTTCTGTTCCGGAAACGATATAAACATCGGTCTCTGCTTTCTCATCAAAAATTGGCGCTGGCCTTCGATGTTTAATATTAAAGAAAACAGCTCTCACTTATTATCAAAAAAAAAGGGGGAGTTATCGGTTTTTAATATAAATCCAACAGTAGGTACGCTATTCAAGTTCTAGGATCAAATTCTATATATGCATGCGATACTGATCCCATATATGCATGCGATATTGTGCCATGCAAAATGAATTAGATTAAATCATGTTAATCGGATTGCATGGATTTATCCACCATAGGTTTTATGGATTCTCAGATTAGAATTTGATCTTAATGGGTTTATGTTATTTGCATATCTAAGTTCTATTCTTGGATTAGTCGCGAAGGGATCGAATTGAGTTCAGTATGTTTCGGATAATTAAATCCTAACGTATAAAGGACTCAGTTTCAATGCACGCTGCTAAAACCTCGGCTGGTTTTTTTTGGTTTTCTGGAATTCTGGTTGCAATCGTATAATTCTAAAAGGGCCCCCAAAATAAACTAAAGACTTTCTGGCCGAATGGTCAGTGCAGCATGCAAGAAGAAGGAGGTCGTGTGTTCGACTCCTTCTCCAGGCGAAAATTCTGGAGTAATTTTTTGCTCCTGACAGATTGGGGCAGACCTGGGGGTTTCCGGGTTGGGCCCTGCAGATTCGGGTTCAACCCGCTTCTGGACAAGGATTCGGTTTTCAGATTGGGTCGGGCGGGTTCTGACCCGACCCGACCCGCGCGCACCAAAATTTTTTTTCCCTTTATTTATTTTTGGTTTATTATTATTGTTTTGGATAAAGTAAATAATAATAATAATTCTTTTATTATTATTATTTAAAGTTTCTTTTAAGGAAAATAGTAATAGTAACAAATTGTTGTTATTATTATTATTTTAAAGTCTCCTTTTTAAAAGAAAATAATAATAATGATGATGATAATTTAATTATTGTTGTTATTATTATTAAAAGTAAAATAGTAATAATAATAAGTAATTATTATTATTATTATTTTAAAGTTCTTTTAAAAGAAATAAAGTAAATAATAATGATAATAATTTGATTATTATTATTATTATTTAAAGTTTCTGGAAAATAGTAATAATAACAAATTGTTGTTATTATTATTATTTTAAGGTTTTTTTTAAAGGAAATAATAATGATGATGATAATTTAATTATTATTATTATTGTTATTATTAAAAGAAAATAGTAATAATAATAATAATTAATTATTATTATTATTTTAAAGTTCTTTTAAAGGAAAATAAAGTAAATAATAATGATAATAAATTCTTTTATTATTATTATTATTTAAAGATTGTTAAGGAAAATAGTAATAATAATAATAAATTCTTGTTATTATTATTATTATTTTAAAGAAATCCAAAATAATAATAATCAAGTGTTAAGTTTAATTTTTGGTTATTGCATTATTATGTTTATATGCATGCAGTTAATTATTTATTTATTTATTTATGCCTTATGTTTATGCATGTTAATAAATAAATAAAATAAAGTTAAGGAACTTAATCCAATAAGGATCCGAATCTTGTTTGACCCGGTTTGACCGAGTTCAACCAAGTTAATTCGATGGGTTAAGTTGACTGAATTAAGTAACACTTATCAATCAATGCGGTTTATACTCGTGATAGATGACTCATTGAGTTGTGATAAAAACACCGTACACATAGTTTTGTCTAAGAAAGCCGGTACTTAAGCGAGACCATTGTGACTCCACCGGTGGCCTGGAAATTATGTGAAATGGTAATACACCCTTATGGCAAGTGGGTATTGCTGAATCGGTTCTCTTCACAATCAATGTGACCCATCATAAGGTTATATCACTTGTTATATTGATTGATAAAGATATTGTTTTCTTATACCGTAAGGTGAACTGAGCTTGGTTCAAGGTGGTTCTTATTTGAGCCGTAAAGGGAATCAGGCTAGTTCGAATTGGTTTAAGTAAAACAAAACGGATGTTGGTGTTAAGTATGCACGGTCGTGCAAAAGGGTCAGTCAGGATACTGCGGATCATTTAGAACCATAAAGTTACGCGACTTAGCAAATGTAGGGCTTTAGTATGATCCCCTTAAAGTGCGGCAATCATATCATCGCCACTATATTTGTTATGATCGTGAAGGGCATGTATGTGTTGGAGACAATCATTGACCGGCCCAAAGGAAGGTGTGATTGTCGAAAACACATATGAGCATGGTAGTGGACCCAAATAGGGCCGGCGGCAAAGCTTTAAAAGCATAGGTTAACTCATCAGCCCAAAGGAAGGTGGTTAACTCGTGCTTGGAGAGCCGTCATATTGACCACTACACCCAATTGTTGGAAGGTATTGGGATGACTCCAAAGAGCCCCAATATTGGAAGACAATTGGTAGATGGAATCGGGGTTCTATTTTGATATTTTGGTTTATATGCAGTTTAAAGATTACACGTGTTGTGTATTTAAGTCCGTTTCTTGTTTGCTTTTCAGCAATAATGCCTAACATTAAGGATATTCCTACAATGAACGGTTCAAACGATAAGCAATAGAAAGATCAATTTGAGATCTTTATGGGGATTGCTGATATAGACAATGCGTTACAGATAGATCGTCCAGCTGTGCTAACAGACGAAAGTACCAGTGAGGAAAAATCTCACATGGCACGCTGGCTACGATCAAATCGCATGTGTATTATGGTCATGCAAAAGACTATCCCCAAATGCTTCAGGGGACACGTTTCTGAGTCCACGACGGCTAAAGGATTTTTAGCCGATCTCGAGCAAAGATATGTAAAGAATGAGAAAGCCGAGGCAGGCAATCTCTTAAAGAAACTTTGCTCGAAACAGTACCGTGGAATCGACAGCATAAGGGTGCATAAAGTTATGAATGCTGTCGCCACCAAGTTCGGTGGTAAGAAACGCAAAGCTGCGGAAATGGTTACTGTGCAAAAGGCAAGTCAAAAAGGAAAAGGGGGTGCCTACTGCTGGCACACGCAAAAGCATGACTTGTTTCTTTTGCAATAAGGAAGGACATTTAAGGAAGAATTGTACCAGTTATATATCTTGTCTCAAGAAAAAGGGTACATTCTTAGTTTGTTCTGAAGTTAATTTTGTTTCGGATATAGCCACTTGGTGGGTCGATACGGGAGCCACGACTCACCTATCTGTGACTATGCAAGGTTGCCTAAGCCATAGAAAACCAAGAGACGATGAAAGATACGTCTATTGGGGAAATGGCAGCGGCATAAAGGTTGAAGCCATCGGTCATTTCAGATTGCTGTTGACATCCGGTTTCTATCTAGATTTGCATGACACTTTTGTAGTACCATCGTTTAAACGAAATCTTATTTCGTTTTATCGATTGGATAAAAGTGGATATTACGGTTATTTTGGAAATGGAAATTTCCAACTATATCATGCTTCTAGATTGATTGGTCACGGTATAATGTCCGAAATTGATAAACTTTATTCAATAAATGTTGCTTCAAATCAGGAAACCTTGCATGTTGTAACGCGAAACGTTAAAGCAAAATTAACTCATGAGAATTCAGGATCACTTTGGCATCGACGTTTAGGACATGTGTCCAAAAACAGAATAGAACGTCTTGTCAAAACAGAAATTCTCAATCCTTTAGACTTAACCGACTTAGAGTCGTGTGTATTTTGTGCTAAAGGAAAACAAACTAAAGTCCGAAGATATGAAGCAAATCGTGCAAATAGTCCATTAGAGTTGATTCATACCGATATTAGTGGCCCATTTCATCCGGTTACTCGAAATGGCCACTCTTATTTTATCACCTTTATTGACGACTATTCGCGATATGGCTACATATTCTTGATTAAAGAAAAGCGCAAGCAATAGACATGTTCAAATCCTTTAAAGCTGAAGTTGAGTTACAACTCAACAAAAGGATTAAAGCCGTCAGATCGGACCGTGGGAGTGAATACTACGGTCGATATGATGGATCAGGAGAACAGTGTCCAGGACCATTTGCTAAATACCTAGAGGAAAACGGAATCGTCCCTCAGTACACCATGCCTGGGTCACCAAGCATGAATGGTGTAGCTGAAAGACGAAACCGTACACTAATGGATATGGTGCGTAGTATGATGAGTCAAACTACCCTACCATTATTCCTCTGGGGAGAAGCGCTTAAAACCGCAGCTTACATCCTCAACCGATTACCAACTAAGGCAACAATAAGGACCCCTTATGAGTTATGGACTAAGCGTAAGCCTAGCCTTAACCACATAAGGGTTTGGGGCTGTCCAGCAGAGGCGAAGCCTTACAGACCAAATGAAAAAAAGCTGGACACCAAAACAGTTAGTTGCTATTTCATTGGTTACTCGGAAAGGTCACGAGGGTATAAATTCTACGATCCCACAAGTAAAGTGTTTTTCGAGACAAATTCGGTAAAGTTCTTTGAGGATACTTTGGTTCCGGGGGGAATGATTTGCATCAGCAGATCATCGAGTTAGATGAGGCACACTCAGATGCGACAGAAATGCGAATTGAACCATCTTTTGGGGAGATAGCATCAGCGATACCCGCACCTGAGGTACCTTATCCCAGTAGTGACGCTCCACAGGAACAAGTTCATGTTCCTGAGGAAGTTACTGAAGAACCTGATGAATTGCCGGCTGATGCAGTTCAGGAACCTACAGTATCTCAAGAACAAGTGCCCCTAAGGAGATCCACTCGTGAACGGAGAAACCCCATACCTAGCGACTATGTGGTATATCTCCAAGAACACGAATTCGATATTGGTATGTTGGACGATGACCCTGAAAACGTCCAACAAGCAGTACAATGTCGAAATAAAGAAAAGTGGATAAAAGCCATGGAAGAAGAGATAAAGTCTATGCATGACAACAAAGTATGGGATGTCGTCTCGTTGCCTAAAGGTTCGAAACCCGTTGGCTGCAAATGGATATTTAAAACCAAACGGGATTTAAAAGGCAACGTAGAACGATATAAGGCTCGACTTGTTGCTAAAGGGTTTACCCAAAAGGAGGGCATAGACTATACGGAAACCTTCTCTCCAGTATCTACGAAGGATTCCTTCCGGATAATCATGGCTTTAGTGGCACACTTAGATCTTGAGCTACATCAGATGGATGTTAAGACTGCGTTTCTAAACGGAGAACTCGACGAAACCATTTACATGGTTCAACCGCCTCAATTCGAGGTGGGAGATCCAAAAGGCATGGTTTGTCGACTAAAGAAATCCATCTATGGGCTCAAGCAAGCGTCTCGACAGTGGTACTTCAAATTCGCCAAAGTGGTTGTCTCCTTCGGTTTTGAGGCAAACCAAATTGACGAATGCGTGTATCACAAGTTCAGTGGGAGCAAGTTCATATTCATGATCTTGTACGTAGATGATATACTGCTTGCAACAAACGATGTAAACATGTTGAGCGACACCAAAGCCTTTCTGAGAAAGCATTTCGAGATGAAAGACCTTGGTGAAGCCTCATATGTGTTGGGACTTGAGATACGGAGGAATCATACCCAAGGTATCTTAGGTCTCTCACAACAGACATACATCGAAAAGGTGTTGAAGCGGTATAGCATGGATAAGTGCAAACCACTTAATACCCCTGTGGTAAGAGGAGATAAATTCAGTCTAAAACAATGTCCCAAAACAGAGTTTGAACGTTCGGAAATGAGGAATACTCCCTATGCTTCGGTAGTAGGGAGTATAAAGTATGCCCAAGTATGTACACGACCAGACTTGGCATTCATTAACAGGAATGTTAGGCAGATACCTCTTTGATCCGGGTAAGGATCACTGAATCGCAGCAAAGAGGGTGCTGAAATATTTACAAGAAACGAAACAACACGTACTGACATATCGGAGATCTGATAAGTTAGAGATCACTAGATATACAGATTCCGATTTTGCTGGATGCTATGATAGCATGAAATCGACCTCAGACTATGTGTTTACCCTGATCAGAGGTGCGTTCTCATGGAAAAGCACGAAACAGACCTTGTTGGAGTTCTCCACTATGGAGGCGAAATTCGTAGCTTACTTCCATGCATCCAATCAGGCGATATAGCTTCGCAATTTTGTCACAGGGTTGCGGGTATTGGAGACTATCTTGTCTCCAATGAGGATTTACTGTGACAGTAAAGCTGCGGTGCTATATTCAAATAACAACCGGAGTTCATCTAAAGCGAAATACATATAGATGAAGTA
This sequence comes from Eustoma russellianum, assembly GCA_036186865.1. Classification (NCBI taxonomy): domain Eukaryota; kingdom Viridiplantae; phylum Streptophyta; class Magnoliopsida; order Gentianales; family Gentianaceae; genus Eustoma; species Eustoma russellianum. The sequence goes on from AP025063.1 coordinate 7,529,143, forward strand.
TCTGGCTGTTAAAGAAAGAATTCTGAGTGGTCTGATCAGTATTGAGCATATCAGTACAGACTCTATGGTGGCCGACCCTTTGACTAAGGCCGTGGAACCGGGTGTGTTTCACAAGCATGTTAGCCGTATGGGTCTTAGTCAAGTTGAGGATGTTTTATCCTAGTGGGAGTCTGTAAGGTTTTTCTTGTGCTCAATAAAGTTGTTTATTTCAGACATACAGTATAATGTACATTCCGGTTATATTAAAGTTTTTCTGCAGAAGTAATGTACATTAAGCAGTTACAGCATACATTCTGAATTCTATTGATCTCGCTAAAGAGGGCCAAGTTGGAATTAGATATGTATGATCACCTAGCATATTAATTCCACACTACATATCCATTTCAGTATCCATGTCATTCAGTATATTGTTAGTATCATGATTTAAGAGGGACTAGCCACTAATTCAATGTGGGGACGTGCGGCTTAAGTCTTTTGCTAACATTTGCTGATGGACCGGAAAAGGAAAGACACACTAAAGGACATAAGGTATATGAGCTCAAAAAGGGTGACATATAATCTTTAAGTTACATACATAGTCCAAGTGGGAGATTGTTGGGAATTAATTCGAGATACGTGTAATGCGCAGCACGTTGATAAAGTTTATACGAATTAATCATAAGGTGGACGTTATGTATGATAATATTATATGTCACATATGTCACGTAATAATATTAATTGTTACGTAAAACATCCACACGTTAAGTGATCATCGGGTATGTTCGTGGATGTATAGTGTGGTCTAAATGGAAACCCCGAATATGTAGACAGTCATATGGTCAGAGACTGCGATGGATGGGCTCAAAGTGCAACGACCATAAAGTTACGACATCTGGTCCCCGAGGGGCGACAACCCACGTGTGACTTGTAGATAATTGTTGGCACAATAATTAAATATTAAATAATATTTAATAATGTTTATTATTAAATATTACATAATATTTGGAAATAGATAGAGATAACTTGAATATATCATCAAGTATCTTTGATAAAGGAATCTCTATCTATTAATAATTATGCCTATCAGGATTCCTCCATTCCCCATCTATAATAGAGGAGGAGGCATTTACCTCCTCATACAGAGAGAGCGTAAAAAGTAACGCCTACACAGAGGAAGAAAAGGGGGTGTGCCAAATTTTCTATAAAGTCCACACTGCCTAACCTCTCCATCGGGTAAAGCAGTGAATTGTTGATTCCGTTCAAGGGGTATATCAACAATTGGTGGGAGGTCGTGAATCCTTGGATCACGCCAGATTCTTCACCAGCCGGAGCAGTTGCAGTGTACGTGTTCAGATTAACAACAGCAATGGAGCAAGGTATACTTTTCCGCATTTTGTTACTTTGTCCATTGATTCGATTAAACGGTCCTATTCAGGGATTTATTAAATTAAATTCCAACATAAATCACAAGCTAACATGTGATTGCTGGATTAGATAACTGCTGGATCAAACAAGAAACACAAAATTACAGCTGAAATGCTGCGGATCAAGTGCCAACTCAGCAGAGAAGTTGCGTGTTAGCTTAGTATAGGATACGCTCGTTGAGAAATGGTTATGGAGTAGTGTAGCTGATAGTTAGTTAGTTGAAAACAGTATATAAGGCCTTGTAATCAGCATTGTAAAAGTGAGTTCAATGAAATAACTGAAATTCTTCTCCTTCTAATTTTCTTCCGAAACCGTTTGATGTTTTTCTCTCCTTTCCGCAATTTGGCGCCAACGATTCCATTCAAATTTTATCAATCGTTTAATCCATTAGTTGATCCAATTTGATATTGCTTGATGCTGTATTGATGATCATGATTGAGTTGAACTTGTTGTTTACGGTTTTCATGGTGATCGTAGTAATTTTGTTAGATACGAGCGGCTTGAGTCCCTCAAAGTACAAGAGGTTTTCCATGTTCTCAAACCTCTCTTTTTTTCAAATTAAATTCATTTATTGATTCACAAAAGATGTATAAGCTGAGGCTTAAGGAAAGTATTGCTATAGCTCCAAAATATAGCTACACTTCCTGAGCCTAGCTGTAAACACATAAATGAAGAAGCGGCATACTAGTTACATTTTCATAAAAAATAATACGGTGATCAAAACGACAATCTTGGGCTATTTCTCAATTGACCTTGTTTTTCCTTACTTGCTCCATTCCAGGAACGAACAAAATGCCTAATGTTTTGTAGAATTTCATGAGCCCTTTCAGATGCTTCTGTTCTGCTTGCTTGATGGAATCTCGTATTTCTCTCCCCCAAATACCATAGACTAGTTGCAAGGGCAAGTAAAAGCGTTTGTGAACAAAGGGCAAGTAAGACCGACTACATAGGATATAGATTTCCCATGATCACCTTTAGCTCATTTCTATTGCCAATGGATTGGCCCATTATGTGCTCAAGCCTTAGATCCAGAACCAAAGTTACATAAAACGTGAAGCATTGAGAGTCTGTAAGTGGAACCACTGCTCAGTAAACCACTAATATTCATAAGCGGAACAATGATTGGGCCATATCTTTGTGACATGATTTATGTTTTATCCAGAATGTTTTCAGTTCTCGTCTAGGTACTTGGGATGTAGTACCTCCACTGGACTTGCCATTTACATATCGAATACGTCACATATCCAGAATGTTGTCAAGAGACAGCCCCTTCTGCTTGAAACATACCTTATTACCTTGTATTCCTACAAAAGGCCGCTTCTCCAATTCAGTCATCAAGGTTTGTCAACCCCACATAAGACGCAGATATACCAGGCTAGCGTTTGGAGGAAACACAAACATAACGGAACAACAGAAAATAATTTCTCCCAAAATCCGCAACTATGAAGACAATAATTAACAAACACAATCAAGAACACAAACAATTTTTAGCTTGGAAATGTGGCGCCCCGCTCCCGAACCCTAACATCGGGAATGGTGCACCCGCCGTATCTCACTAAGGAGAATACAAGGCGTCGAATCAACTTCCTACATGTCCGAAAATATGTAGAAATTTTTCTCGCAGAAACGAATTACCATAACATTAAATTACTTGAATAAAAGAAAATCCTCAATAGAATAATAAATAAAACATGACAATAACGTCAACGTACTAACATCTAGAGTTTATCGAACTATGCAAGGTGATGTCTGATGGAAACCCCAATGAACTAATAACGGACAGTCGCAAAGTCTCCTCGTATCCTAGGTGCGACCGTCAGTCTGCCCGTACTACCGTGCCAGCCCCGTCCTCAGCAAAGATATAATCGTATTCTTCCTCGTGCTCACCTGGTGGGGGGGAGTAGGGGTGAGTGACTGGGAAATCACTCAGTAGGCACCTGCCTCCAAGTACTACAAGACGAGCATCCAAAAATGATATAACACATAGCACGTAAAACATGATATCACATAAGCATATGAATGCGGAAAAGTAATTCACTCCAGATAAAAATGCGCAACAACGTGATGCATGTCCTACTATGCATGTCACACGCAACAAAGTCATGTCACACAAGATGCCGATATCTCCACCGTGCAATGCATGAACCCTGGTCCTACTGAGTGGCTGCAGGTCGTACACCCCACAGTCACCATACTGAGTGTGCGTGGCCGCGCCTCCGCACACCATCCTGAGTGTCGTGGCCCCGCCACCGTACACCATCCTGAGTGTCGTGGCCCCGCCACCGTACACCATCCTGAGCGCCCGTGACCCGTACGTCACGACCCGCCATCATGCAATGCACGTGCCATGAATGCAAACAACACAATCGTCTGAGGCCCCGGGCCCATCCTCACCATCCTCTGACGCTCAATTTCAGGCTCATTTACTATCCGCGCAATGATTTAATGTTGTTTGAGGTTAAAATTATTATTCCATGACTTATAAACATTTATTGTGCATTTTCTATATTTTCCCTCTTTTTTTCCTTAATTTATTTCTATTTATTACCTAATTATCCACATTAAATAAATTATCATAATTACTAAAATTTAGTGAAAATAATTTAATTTCAGCATTTTATAATTTCTGGAATTTATATATAATTTTCTGATATTTATTTATATTTTTCTTATAACTATTACTATTTTTAATTAATGAAATACCAATTATAATAATTTCAGAAAATATTTCCCATTAGAGGAAAAACTTATTGGGCTAGTCCCTTCCCCATTTCCGGCCTTGGGCCATTTCCCCTCTGATCCGGTCCCAGATCCGGCCCGCGTTTAATCCCCCTTTTTTTTTATTCAAATGCGTTAATGGGCTGGCCGACCACTGGCCCGGACCGCTGGCCAGCCGGCCCGGTCCGCGAAGCCTACCATCCCTTTTTTTATTATATAGAACCTGTTTGGGCCAGGACTGCTGCAAATGCAGCCAGCCCGTTAAGGCACCCTGTCCAGCAATTAGGGCCTTCGGCCCTTTAGGTGTTTTAGCCCTTTTTTTAACCGCAAATACCAGTGCCTGCAAAGCCAACGGCGCGTGTAGCCACGCGCGGCCGCTTCCGGCGGCGCGTGTGGCGCACCGGCGGTCCCCGGCGACCGTTTTTCGACCCCGATCTATATTTTCGCCTATTTTCGGTCTATGGAAACCTATTCTAAGGCCAAATCAACAACTTAGAACCCTAAACTGTGTTATTTTGATTATCAAATTTTTCCCTAAAATCAAAACCAAAGCACGCAATATCATCAAACGCATTCCACAGACTTCAAGATCTCATGCTTTTCACAGATAATTAACATGGCATAGATTGCAGCAATTAAAACAACGAAAACACATAATATATCACCAGAGCATGCTTGAATTTGTACCAATTGGAGGGGGAAAAGGAACCTACTTGGTTGGAGATGAATTACGCGATTATATAATTCCGGTTGGCCTCCCTTTCTTCCTTCTTCTCCTTCCTCCCTTCTCTCTTTTCTTTCTGGCGCTGATCCCAGCGTCTATGCATTTTTTTTTCTTTTTCCTCTTTCCACTTAATCCCCTTGCCATTTAAAAATTGCCCCCCTTTCCAGCGAAAATTTTGGAGCAGTTATCCTCTCCTTTCACACCATCCCACGTCCTCATCCCACTTTTAATATATTATTTAGTTTTTTTTTGATCTTATCCCACACGGCATCCCTTTTAACTTTAGTGATTTATATATTTTTTTTTATTATTTTTTTTATTTATATTATTTCCTTTCCTTTTATTCCATTATCTTCTTATTTTTTATTATATATTATTATTATGATTATTAGTTCCTCTCTTTTTTTTCTCACCTTATACATATTTAACAACTTCATATAATTGCACCTTCACTTGAACTTGATCGACACGCTACAGTTAATTTAATTTCGAATGATCGTTACACCCTATGGCTACCTATTTTTTTTAACATATGACAATTAGTTCTAAAATTCCGGGTTATAACATCCTACCCTCCTTACAAGAAGTTTCGTCCTCGAAACTTGATGTACCTTATTCGAAGAGGTGGGGTAGCGCTCGCGCATCTGATCTTCCAGCTCTCATGTCCCTTCGTTTTTCTTATGATTGCTCCATCGCACCTTGATATAGGGAGTGATTCTCCTCCTAAGTTCTTGATCCTTACGGTCTATAATCCGGACAGGAGTCTCCTCATATAACTCGTTGAGTCTGATCCATAAAGGCGGTGCGTTCAGTACATAACTCGGATCTGGAACGTACCCTCTCATCTGAGAAACATGGAATGCATTGTGCACTTGAGCTAGCACCGGAGGTAACACCAATCGGTAAGCGAATGAACCGGTCCTTTCGAGCACCTCGTAGGGACCAATGTATCGAGGCTTCAGCTTACCCTTCAGACCAATTCGTGCAACTCCCTTTGTAGACGAAACCTTCACGTAAACCTTTTCCTCCGACCATAACTCCAGGGGTTGTCTATTTGAATCTGCCCAACTCTTACTTATGTCTGGACTATCTTAAGTCTTTCCCCGGTTCGGCTTTACGTTTTCCATGGTTTGCTCGATCAGCTCTGTTCCGATAATAGTACGCTCTCCCACTTCGTCCAAACGGACTGAAAATCTGCACTTACACACGTAGAGCGCCTCAATGGCGTCATGCCGATGGCGCTATGATGTCTGTTTTGAATTCAATGGCATAAGCCCTCAACATATTCTCCAATGTCTGTATCGTCTTCTCTGACTGTCCATCGGTCTAGGGATATAATGCAGTGCTCAAACGTAGCTTCGTTCATTATATATATCAGCGTACTCGAGTTTCAATACGCTTGTCGTTTTAATGGTTAAGTTGTTGAACATGTTTGGTATGCACAAATAGTATGTCGTGTATCCTTATTTTTTTTACGTAGGTACGACTCACGTATCATATGTAACTCATGTATTCACAACCGTTATCTACAGTTCGTCTTGTGTATTATGTTCATACTTTTTGTTAGTCGACTTTTAAGCGATACACATGCTATGCGCGTTCATTTTAGTCTTTGTCTGTCGTGGTCTCTCTTCTGTACTTATATTAGCCGTTAATAATTCCTTGTAACCTATACTCTATATTTTTCGTACAAACTTATCTTATTGTTGTATAAATATTGTTATGTATATTACTCCGAAGGAAATGCATAAATGTACACGTTTTACTGTAGTGTAGATATATAATTTTTTTTGCTATTAATTTATTTACACTTTAACCTATTACTATGATGTCATACAATAATATGTCATTCTTAACCCGTGATTAGCGTGCTTTATTTCAGTCGTGTATGTTAATGATTTGTTTTAAAGTAAGTAATTGTATGCTTATATCGCAACTCACGTCTTGTATGAGAAGTACTTGTGTCACTGTGTTCTTTGTAATTGCGGTGTTTCTTGTTGTTATATATTACGATGTTTATCACTGTTTTGGTGTATTAATTATATTGCGGTGTCATTGAAATAGCTGTGCATATACTTGCGCTATTTTCTTAGCATCGTTTAGTTACTTCTGTTTCATGTATCTATTTGTATGTTTCCTTAAATCGACTTATTTACGTTATGTTATTAATGTTGTAACAAATTGTGGTTGTCTATATGTCTCCTTACTGTTGTAAGAGACTAGGTTTTTTTTTATAGGGGTCATTTAACACGTATACTCCTGTCTTATCGTATATCTTTTGCACGTTTGTTACTTCTACGTTATTATCTTATCCTACGTGGTTATCCTATATGTATTGTGAGCTTTTTATCTATTGATTTGTAGTTTCATGTTGGTCACTTCGTATGTATAGGTATACCTGTACATAAACATTTATTATTTGTCTTTCGCACTTTGTGATGTTTATTGTTCATGTGGTACTTGAGTTAGTAAATTTTTATTAAGCGCGGAGTGGTGTATGTGTTGATGGGGCAAGCTGTTAGCTCTGCAGCTGTGACTGTAATTTGGCTATTAACATCCTAAGTTATTTTGTTTATATGATATGGTAGGTTAAGTATTTGTTTGTGTCGTGCATGAGTGGGGTGTGCATTATTTTGTGTTTGTGCACTTGATTGTTATGTGGTATATATATATATATATGCATGTATATGTATAATTTGCTAAATTACGTTGTTGTATATCCATAATTCATTATGTTATGTGATATCCTTGTTTTTGTACCGGGTTACGTTCCCTTGTGGAGTTATGTTGGATGTTGTATGGTCGATGTTCTAGTACATATTTGATATGTGGTAATAGGTCGTTAAAGTATGTTGCGTTGATCAGTACGTATTGATATAGCTAATAGAAAAATTGTGTATTATGATTCTTGTGTTTAAGGTTTTTTTTTTCAGCGGACCTTGCTGATATCAACGATCAACTCGAATTTCGCCTTATTCTGCTTTCGGCTGCTCCAGGACACCAATATTGACGAAAGTCCTTCAACTGCTTCCATGTAGTAGCTGTTCCAACCAAGAGAACTCCTTTCTTCAGTCACCTTGGTCGATCCGTGCTACTCAGCAATATCCTTAATCTTCTTCGGATCCACTGAGGTTCACTCTTTTGAACTTACGTGACTTAAGAAAGCCACGCTCCCGCTGCGCAACTCTGATCATTCATCTCTGACTAACGTCCTTTGTGGTGATGATGAATCACTGATACCTGGTCGCTGGCGATTGAACACCGCTATGCCATCGCCAGCCTCCCCGATGTCTGCATCAGTCATCACGTGGGTCTGAGCAGCGACCTTGCTTCCCTTTTTATATTGTTCCCGGCTCTGTTGTGATGGTGGCACACGCTCTGCTCCGTTCTCTCACTTGTAACACGTTTCGGTCGCCGTACTCATACTTGCATAATCCCCCACACTGACCCACATGTGGCATCAACAATGAGCACATGGTGGCAGCCGTAGCCATGCACTGCTTTATGGCTATACTTCCGTCGCGAGCAGTCTTGTGATTATTAGCGGTCATTTCCCATATTTATGCCTCCCCGGTGATGGGTCCTTCTAACACCAGATTCCGGACGTCCTGCATTTCCATGTAATAGAACCTCTGATCTGGTGGTGGCAGCGGCGGAAACCGCTGGTTCAACTGCTACTGCCGCTACTGCGCTAAAGTGGGGGTCATGGTATCAGCTAATGCCTGAGAATGGCCCTCTGATCCTGGTGGTCGTTACCACAACCGTTGTAGCCTCCTTTGCCAGGTTATTCACGACGCAGCGGTATTCTCGTGCTAACCTTGATGAGGATTCGGACGGGAGTGATCGATGGATTCGAGCCTTTATGAGATTATGCGAAGGTTTTAGGGGTTCAACGATAGCTAAATAGAGAAAGCTCACCAACGGCACACACCTCCCATAACCCGATCATAACTTAGGTCTACTTCATTTATTTAGGGTATAATTGGCATTTCCCGAAGAAGATCATAGCTTATGTCTAGGTGATCTAGTTAATCCAGCGTTCCCGAGGCGGATCTGAAGCCTCGGCTCTGATACCACCTGTGGCGCCCCGCTCCCGAACCCTAACATCGGGAATGGTGCACCCGCCGTATCTCACTAAGGAGAATACAAGGCGTCGAATCAACTTCCTACATGTCCGAAAATATGTAGAAATTTTTCTCGCGGAAACGAATTACCATAACATTAAATTACTTGAATAAAAGAAAATCCTCAATAGAATAATAAATAAAACATGACAATAACGTCAACGTACTAACATCTAGAGTTTATCGAACTATGCAAGGTGATGTCTGATGGAAACCCCAATGAACTAATAACGGACAGTCGCAAAGTCTCCTCGTATCTTAGGTGCGACCGTCAGTCTGCCCGTACTACCGTGCCAGCCCCGTCCTCAGCAAAGATATAATCGTATTCTTCCTCGTGCTCACCTGGTGGGGGGGGGGGAAGTAGGGGTGAGTGACTGGGAAATCACTCAGTAGGCACCTGCCTCCAAGTACTACAAGACGAGCATCCAAAAATGATATAACACATAGCACGTAAAACATGATATCACATAAGCATATGAATGCAGAAAAGTAATTCACTCCAGATAAAAATGCGCAACAACGTGATGCATGTCCTACTATGCATGTCACACGCAACAAAGTCATGTCACACAAGATGCCGATATCTCCACCGTGCAATGCATGAACCCTGGTCCTACTGAGTGGCTGCAGGTCGTACACCCCACAGTCACCATACTGAGTGTGCGTGGCCGCGCCTCCGCACACCATCCTGAGTGTCGTGGCCCCGCCACCGTACACCATCCTGAGTGTCGTGGCCCCGCCACCGTACACCATCCTGAGCGCCCGTGACCCACGTCACGACCCGCCATCATGCAATGCACGTGCCATGAATGCAAACAACACAATCGTCTGAGGCCCCGGGCCCATCCTCACCATCCTTTGACGCTCAATTTCAGGCTCATTTACGATCCGCGCAATGATTTAATGTTGTTTGAGGTTAAAATTATTATTCCATGGCTTATAAACATTTATTGTGCATTTTCTATATTTTCCCTCTTTTTTTCCTTAATTTATTTCTATTTATTACCTAATTATCCACATTAAATAAATTATCATAATTACTGAAATTTAGTGAAAATAATTTAATTTCAGCATTTTATAATTTCTGGAATTTATATATAATTTTCTGATATTTATTTATATTTTTCTTATAACTATTACTATTTTTAATTAATGAAATACCAATTATAATAATTTCAGAAAATATTTCCCATTAGAGGAAAAACTTATTGGGCTAGTCCCTTCCCCATTTCCGGCCTTGGGCCATTTCCCCTCTGATCCGGTCCCAGATCCGGCCCGCGTTTAATCCCCCCCTTTTTTTAATTCAAATGCTTTAATGGGCTGGCCGACCACTGGCCCGGACCGCTGGCCAGCCGGCCCAGGACTGCTGCAAATGCAGCCAGCCCGTTAAGGCACCTTGTCCAGCAATTAGGGCCTTCGGCCCTTTAGGTGTTTTAGCCCTTTTTTTTTAACCGCAAATACCAGCGCCTGCAAAGCCAACGGCGCGTGTAGCCACACGCGGCCGCTTCCGGCGGCGCGTGTGGCGCACCGGCGGTCCCCGGCGACCGTTTTTCGACCCCGATCTATATTTTCGCCTATTTCCGGTCTATGGGAACCTATTCTAAGGCCAAATCAACAACTTAGAACCCTAAACTGTGTTATTTTGATTATCAAATTTTTCCCTAAAATCAAAACCAAAGCACGCAATATCATCAAACGCATTCCACAGACTTCAAGATCTCATGCTTTTCACAGATAATTAACATGGCATAGATTGCAGCAATTAAAACAACGAAAACACATAATATATCACCAGAGCATGCTTGAATTTGTACCAATTGGAGGGGGAAAAGGAACCTACTTGGTTGGAGATGAATTACGCGATTATACAATTCCGGTTGGCCTCCCTTTCTTCCTTCTTCTCCTTCCTCCCTTCTCTCTTTTCTTTCTGGCGCTGATCCCAGCGTATATGCATTTTTTTTTCTTTTTCCTCTTTCCACTTAATCCCCTTGCCATTTAAGATTGCCCCCCCTTTCCAGCGAAAATTTTGGAGCAGTTATCCTCTCCTTTCACACCATCCCACGTCCTCATCCCACTTTTAATATATTATTTAGTTTTTTTTGATCTTATCCCACACGGCATCCCTTTTAACTTTAGTGATTTATATTTTTTTTATTATTTTTTTTATTTATATTATTTCCTTTCCTTTTATTCCATTATCTTCTTATTTTTTTATTATATATTATTATTATGATTATTAGTTCCTCTCTTTTTTTTCTCACCTTATACATATTTAACAACTTCATATAATTACACCATCACTTGAACTTGATCGACACGCTACAGTTAATTTAATTTCGAATGATCGTTACACCCTATGGCTACCTATTTTTTTTAACATATGACAATTAGTTCTAAAATTCCGGGTTATAACAGGAAAAACCTCCTAAATTAGGAATAAAAAACCACAGACCCTTAGGCCACTTAAATCACCACTATAATCATGAATGGATACAACAAGTTCACCCTAGTAGAAACTAGAGGCTTACAATATCATCAAAGTCAAATAATCAATATTGGAATACAACAAGAATCAAGAGAGGAACAAAAAAACACAGCTGAATTTTCGGCAAAAAATTAGTCTCTGATTTTTTACTGTTCAGACAGACCTAGAGATCTCCAAACCACATCTCCACCATTCAAAACGTGCCTATGTATTTAAAGAACAATCTGACAAAGTTTTGTGACGATACAACAGTAGATGACTTGACAAAGTCTGATTTACTGGAGCTGGGCAGTGCTCCCCTGTTGCTGTGAAAATTGCATATTTTCTCTCTCTCTCTCTCTCTCGTGTCACACTTTTACCAACACTGTAAGTCACCAATATGACGTAAGATACCACCAATATTCTAATGGACTCATGAACTTAAGTTCCATTAAGTTATTAGGTCTCTTTAATTAGGAGGGATAACCCAACAAACTCTCCTGACCGACTAATTGGAGGGCAATGCCAACTCGAAAGCCTTGTAGAAAAACTCAAACATTCTCTTGATAGAACTTTTGTAAACATATCGAAACTATTTTCATCCATATGAATCTTCTCAAGTTCAAGGAATTTGAAATCCAAAACATCATGAATCCAATGATAGCATACATCAATATGCTTAGCCTCGAATGAAATGAGGAATTCTTCCTTAAATGAATGAAGCTTTAATTATCACAAAACAAGACATATTTTGATTGTGTCACTACAAGTTCCATCAAGAATTTCCTCAAACACAATAAATCTTCCGCCGCTTCCACAACGGCTACAAAATCGGCTTCGAAAGTAGAAAATGCTCCACTCTATAGCAATTTTGATTACAAGCCACGACTCCTCTGGCAAAAGTCATCATATGTCCCGAAGTTAACTTGTGATCATCAAAGCTTCCGGATAGATCCAAATCCATATAACCAATCAATATAGGCTACTCATATCTCAAAATTAGTCTCAAATTCTATGTCCTATGAAGATATCTCATAATCCACTTCATGTCCCCCAATAGTGACTTTTTGAATTTGAAAGATAACGACTGATAATTTCCATAGAATGACCTATATCGGGTGTTATGCAAACTATGTCATTCATCAAACTACCAACTGCCGATGAAATGGAACATGCTTCATATACAATTTCTCATCATCAGTAGATGGGCACTACTTGTGACAAAGCTTGAAATAAGAAGCAACAGGAATACTCACTGCTTTAGCTTTCTCCATACTAAAATGCCGAATAAATTTCTCAATGTACTTTTCTTGCGACAATTACAACTTCTTCACTGGCCCCAAATCCTTCATAGAAAAAAATTCAATCAAAGTCCTCTTCAACTTGTTGATTTTGGAAATGTTTTTTTTTCAACAATCAGCGTATCATCAATAAAGTTACCATTAGAGCATATCCGTATAAAAACACAATGATTAGCCTTTGTCATCTTGTAACCATGCTTAATCATCACCTAACTGAACTTTTGGTACCACTATCTCGGTGCTTCCTTCAAACTGTAGAGACTCATTGCCAATTTGCAAACATAGTCTTCTTTACCATTCTCTTAAAAACATTCTGGTTGCTCAATAATATCTTCATGTATATCACCATGAAGGAAAGCTGTTTCACATCCTTTCGATCAAATTGTAAATTAAGGTGGGCAGATAGCTCGAGCCCCACCCGAATATATTGCATCTACACCACTGGAGCAGAAATCTCGCTAAAATCAACACTTTTTTGGATAAAACCCTTTTCTACCAAGCAAGCTTGTAGCAATTTTGTGAAGTACATTCATCTTTCTTCACTTGATAAACCCAACGTTTTTCCATTTTTTACCCTTTGGCAACTTAACCAAGTCAAAGGTGTTATTATAACAAATGGATTGTATTTCATCTTCTATAATATCCATCCATTCCTTTTGTTTTCATCTTCCAAAGCTTCTTGAAAACTTTCAGGCTCTCTATCATCGGTAAGAAACATATACTCGTTCGATCGGTATCGAATGGAAGGTCGTCTATCACAAATAGATCGTCTCAACTTATTAGAAACAATAGGTCATTCAACTATCTCATCTTCATGTTGGATTTCATTCTCAACTCCTAGTTCACTGGATTCAACATCGACAAGATCATTAGCATTTAAAGGGTAATCGACATGTAAAACCATGCCTTGATTTTCACTGGGCTCATCATTTACAATATTCGGTGTGGAAGAAATTATAATTGGATGAATACCAACCAACTCTTCATCTACAAGAGTAGGAACTTCTATCTTGTCTTTTTCAAAGCCATGAACGGTATTGTCCTCCATGAACACCACATCATGGTTACGAACAAGGTTTCTTGCAACCAGATCAAAGAATCGATATCCGAAGTATCAAGTTCATATCGTAGAAATATACACTTCTTCAACTTGTCATCAAGTTTTGATCTTTCATCTTTCGGAACGTGCACATAAGCCAAGCACCCAAATACTCAAGGATGGTCACAAAAAACATTTTTATCACTCCAAACACGGTTTGGAATAGCAAACTTCGAAGGTACATAGTGTGAGATTTAGCAGTACCACCATACTTTTTTTTGTAATTTAAATTTCCATAAAAAGGCCAAAACGGCAGATTTACAAAAGTTCTATTCCCTGGTCTTCGCAATGGGAAGAACCAGAGCAAATAATTAAATGTGGCTAATAATATGCACACTAGACTAGTGCCAACCTTTAGCAAAAAGTGATTTCAGATAACCACGTAAACAAGCTCTATGCTACTGCCAATATGCTATAGAAACGACAACCCAACACAGGCGTACAACACACTAAACTACTAGTGATTTAATTCAAAAGACTCTAGCCTTTTCACATTTCACTATAACAGCCCGATTTTGTAGAGTCAGCCTTAGCCCACATAGGACTTCCAAAAACATCCAATTTTCATGATGACCACCCTGTAATTTCAGTGAAAGTGTTCCAACCCATCACAGATATTTGTTTTTTGATGTTCAAAAGCTGTCACTAGGACTAGTTGAGGGCTCCACATCTTGCTTGTGACTTCCTTGTCCATGGATTTCATGAGTTTGCATTTCAAATATTGATTTAATTGGACTTTGATGAGCTTTTGATGGTTGGGAATCCTGCAATTTGAAAAACAAAAATCACAGTAGATCCAAAACATAGTAGACAATGTCCAAACATGAAATAGCAAGCGAGGGCTGCTAGGGGTAAATTCTCATTGGAAGACTCAAGTTCAACGTAATTTTCCTGTTTGATTGGGATTTCCTAACTTTTTTCAAAAAGAAGGCACACAGTCTAATGTTTTGTAAAATTTCGTTTGTGGTGGTTTGGGTGTTCTTTTTTGTTCTTCTATGGAATCTTTGATTTCTTTCCCTCCAAATTGAGTAAACAGCTATGGATAAACCTAGGTACACTAGATCCTTTTGAAAGTCGAAGACTAACGAGTTGCTAAAAGTCAATCTTGGATGTGTTGCCAGGAAAAGGTGAAAGCGTGGCAGTTAAGCTTTTTGAGGGTGGACAAACAAACTTGTTTCGAGTAAAGGCAGTTGATGAAAAGGTGGCCATGATCTTCTTGGTGTGATTCACGTAAGAGGCACATGTTATCCTCTACAATGCCCTATTGGGCCGGCTTTTCAAGAGTAGGAAACCTCTCCCAGAAAGCCATCTAGAGGATAAGAGCAAACTTGAGGGGATGACGTCTACTCTAGACTATTTTGGTCCATGGGAGAGGGGGAGAGGTTGGGATGTTCAATGATGATGCAATGCTGATTGTAAAGTGCTGAGAGGGAGTCCATTTCCAGTAGTCCTCCATATCTGAGATTGGGATAGAGGTGCAAGCATTTTTTAAATTTATGACCTGTTCATCCCAGCCTCTGCCATATGGTAGACTCCATTGGTTTCTAGAGATGACCTCCGAGACTTTGGCTTCTAGCAGATGTTCAATTTTTGTTTCAATTCTGGATAGTTTTGGAATAACCTTCCCCAAGGATGTCACGTGTCAAACCAGAAAGATGTGGTTGTATCATTTCCTATTATATGTTTAGTGAATTGCTCATACTGGTCTCGAATCCATAGGAGTCTTTTCCAAAGCCAGGTGTCCTGTGGTTTGAGTTTCACTTCCCATAATGATTTACCTTTAAGGATAACTGAGTGTACCCATTTGACCCATAAAGATTCTTTGTTCTCATAAATGTGTCAAGCATGTTTCATTAGGTGGCCATTTTACTTGCGCAAGATCTGGGAGTCCTAGGCCTCTTTCTTTTTGGGTTTACATAGATCCTTCCATCTGATTCTAGCCTTTCTAGCCCCTCTTAAAAGGAATGTTCTCAGGATTCTTTCAATCTCCCTAAGAACCTTCCTGGGAAGAAAGGAAGTTGAAGTCCAGTATCTTACCATGCCTATTAGTACAGAGTTTATCAATTGGAGCCTAACCCCATATGATAGTTTGTATGATGTCCAACTATTAGTTATTGCTTTTAGTTTGTCCAAAAAGGGTAGTCACTCCACAAAGGAGAGTTTCCTATTTAGCAGTGGAAGTCCAAGGTATTTTATTGGGAGCAGTCCTAGAGGCATTCCTAGTATCTCTGCAATGGCTCTTTTTTTGGCTGGAGGGACCATAGAGATAAAAATCTCACATTTGTTCTTGTTTGGAGTTAATCCTGAAAGGTTACCAAAGATGGTCAATGTGGTTTGAATTGTGTTGATGGTGGGGATATCCGCACTAGCCAGTATGAAGAGGTTATCTGCAAAGGCCAGAGAATTGATCCTCGTGCTGTCACATTTGGGGTGATATTTAAAAGGGAGATGTTGGATGTTTTCTTTTAGGAGCTCCATAAACCCTTCCATGGAAAGAACGAAGATGGTAGGGGAGAGAGGGTCTCATTGTCTCAGACCCCTAGAAGCTTTAAATTTTCTAGTGATGGATCCATTTAGGTTTATGGAGAAAGAGGCAGTGGATATAAAAAGGTAAATCCACTTTGTAAATCTTTGTGGGAAGTTCATTTGTGTTAGAATGGATATTAGGTAATCCCATTTTACTGTGTCAAAAGCTTTCATTATGTCAACGTTTATGGCACAGCAACTTGGGCCCCCAATTTTCTGGTAACTTTTGACTAAGTTATACATAAGAAGGATGTTATCCTGAATGCACTTGCCCTGTATAAAGGCTGATTGGTTTTCATCCACCAACTAAGGAAGAAGGGCCTTGATCATATTAGCAATGATTTTATATATGACTTTGTAGAAAACATTGCAACATGAGATTGGTCTGAATTCTTTCATTTTTGATGGGCATTCCACCTTGGGAAATAAGGAGATGGCTGTGGAGTTAATTGGATAGTAGAGGTAGCCTTGAAAAAAGAAGTAGCTGATGGACTCAATGAACTCATTCTCCACAAGGGCCCAGTTGGTTTTAAAGAATTCCACTGTAAAGCCATTTGGTCCTGGTCCACTATCATTTTTCATAGAGAATAAAGTATCCTTTATCTCCTTATGAGTTACTCTAGTCATCATGACAGTGGCTTGTTCATCACTAAGGGAACTTCTATTCCAAGTTTGTGAAGTGGGGTGATGAGGGTTTGGTTCAGTGAACAAAATTTCAAAAAAATTCACTACAAGGTTATTGACTTCATCATAATCTTGTGTCCAAGTATCATTTGTTTTCCGAAGCCTTAATATTTTGTTTCTGACTGTGTGAGCTTTGACAGTTCTATGAGAAAATTGGGTATTTTTGTACCCCGCCTTCATCCACTTGATTGTCGATTTTTCTCTGAAGAAGGCTTCCTCAAAGGAGGAGAGTTTGATATACTCCTCTAAGGAATTTTCCACTTTTTGGATAACCTGAGGGTTTGAGCTGTCATCCATGGTATTCTGTTGGGCCATTTCTAGCCTTGCCTAGCGTTATAAACCATAACTGAGATGTTTGCAAAATATTTTGTGTATAGTTTTTTCAGAGGTTCCTTTAGTCTTTTGAGTTTCTTGGCTAGACGAAGTTGAGGGTTGTAGGATCTGCAAGGCACCATTCGAAGGGGGGGTTGAATAGTTGGTGCGGAAAGTGTAGTTTTTAAAATTTGTTTAAAACCAAACAACTCAACTTCTGAAAACAGATTCTGTTTTCAGGACCCGTTTTAAAACGTTTTTAAAACTAGGTTTTAGGTCTTCAAAAATTCTGAAATTTTGAGAGAACTTAGCCTCAGATGTTATGAGTGTCTCCTAAAAATTGCAGACTGAAATTCAACCTTTAACCCCTTCAAAAATCGTTGGTGGTCAGATTGCGCGAATCTGCCAGAAACGGTAGACTGTTTTGAAAAATTTATTTCTATTTGTTCTTAACTCCAATTGCTCTGAAATTTTAACCACTAACCCCTTATATATTTTATTTAAATGGGTTGAAACAGTTTTGAAAAATTCTTTCGGGAAGTTAGTCAAATGCACTCAAAGTCTCAACCTTTGCAAGCCTGAAGATCAGACTGCACTAGTCTCAGAACTTTGGATGTTTGAGTGACTTATACTTATCCAAAAGGGTTGAAACTTGTGCCAAACTAACCCTAAGACGTGTGGCTATGTTTCTGAAAATTTTCGTAATTTTTGAAAATCGTTTACTATTTTTACAAACGTAAACAAAAAGAGTAAACAGTGCTGAAACAGAAAATCAGTGCTGAAAGTAAATGACACCAAGAATTTTATACTGGTTCGGTTATCAACAACCTACTCCAGTCTTAGAGGAACACCTTCCTCGGTTCACACTAATCACACAACTCAAAAACACCTTACCACAGGGTTGATGGAGTTACACACTAACTCCAACCCTTTACAAACCTTGTACGATGAATACAATACGCACGAACACCACCACCTTACAAGATTGAAGATTGATCACACCTTGATCAATCTTTTACAAAGATATAGAATGTGTGGTGGTCTAAGATAAGCCTATTCAAGAATATGAATGTAAGTAAATAGGCTTTTAGAAGAAAGAAAGAAAGAGAGTGTAGAAGAAGAAGGCTAGAACACTTTTTGATCTTTGAATTTGCAACTCTTGTTCTTGTATTTGTTTGCTCTTCTTCTCTCCATTTTAATCATCATGGCCGCCCCCCTTGGTGTTCTCCCCCTCTCGAAAATTGTCTTCTAAGTCCTTGGGAGAATGTGTGGCATCATTGTGACATGATCTTGCTTACTTGGCATGTTCTCATTGGATGATCATTTAACTTTTGCTTACTTGACACTCATTGATAGGTTGAATGTTGTCATCATTTGATGACTTGGAAAATCTGAGAATTCCACTAAAAACATGTGCCAAAATCAACATAGAATAGTTGCCGTAACTCATAAGATTATCACATAAATTAAGCAAGGTAATTTCTCCACAAAATTGTTAAGAAATTCGGCCATGAATGACAAATGCACATGCTGAAATTTCAGCATGTGTTACATACCCTTTTTGTTCAAAATATTTCCTATTTGGCATTTTTTTAATTCAAGAAATCCATCTCCATTTAGTACAAGACATCTTCCTCAATTTTGGAATAAAACTTTATCATATACAAGCCCTAAAAATCGGCCAAGATATATTGTACACATGCTGAAATTTTCAGCATGTGTGATATTCAAGAATATCACTTTGTTTATTCCATAAAATATTTAAAACACTTCCAAATTGTCTTCTAATTAATTCATCTTAATCAAGACACAAAATATGAGCCATAATGATGTAAAATTCGGCCAGCACTTTAGTGCACATGCTGAATTTTCAGCATGTGTCACAATTGTGACAAAATTTGAATATTACCTTTTGTAGCTTCTTTCTTTAAGTCACCAATCTTGTATGCTTGATTCTTGACCAATCAATATGCCAACAAGGCTCCACATAGTCTCCAACAAGCTAGCATAGGCGTGTATAACATGTATATACATGTGCTGAATTTTATTTTTGCAAACTTTATAAAATAGTGCACATTTAATGATACACACATGTTATATTCCAATCAACCCTTAATTTTAATTTTCTAGAACACTTTAAGATGTATGAAATATGTAAAAAGCGTCTAGATACGTGTCGTATGATGTGCCAAAAATGTTCCATGAGTTGTGTACGTAGAAAAACGAATTCTCGATGTTTATCGATTACCCGATTTTTCTCTAATTGAATTCCAATTTTTTTACACATGTTATATATATTATGTTACACATAATATATATAATATAAAATTTAATTCTCAGCACTTGGCTGGTCTAACGTGGCGCCATTAACATGTGACAAAATTAAAATTGGAATCTCCACAATTTGGCCTTAATGTGGGGTGATTTGTGTGTACTAACATGGAATGATTTTATGGATGGAATTTTCATCATAGTCACGAAATTTTTGAGCATTTTTGAAGTGTAGGGTCTGGCCATCTATTTATGGCAAGTACGTGATACGTTGGCGAAGTTTCGGTATTCGCCCGATACGACAATTTTTGGTTTAGAACCTTTTAACGTGTCGTATTTAATTTGTCATCACCATGACTTATATCATATGATATAAGACCTGAATATACTCATAAATATGAGTTAAGTATGGTGGTGTGACGTTAACGTACGTACGTATAATATATAACGTGTCGGTAGTACGTTGGAATACATGTGTATGTGCCTTTTTCAAAAAATCTAAAAATGTATATGTATATGTATAAGGTGGCGTGTATATTGATGAAGAGAGGAGAAGGAGACTTTCCTTTCTTAGTCTTGTTGCCTTTGTGCCTTGTTCAAATGTAGCTTCCTTTAATAAACTACTTAGTTTAATTAACTAAGTACTTCACTTAATGAACTAGTTTAGTTCATTAATGGTGGCACCTGAAAATAATATAAACACAACAAATGTTTGGTATTTGATGTAAGCTTTGAAGCTTCATGGCTCGTTAGTACGACAACATTATATGTGAATTATATAAGGCAAGTAATATGCAATATATCATGCACTTTTATGTCATGCACGTTTTTAAGTACATTTAAATCATGTATTTGAAAATCACTCAAACCCCTTTTTCTCTACAAGGGTTTCCTTGAATGGGGATGACCCAACTGCCTTCTAAGGTTTCCTTAAAATTTGGGTGACTCATCCAAGCCTTGATGAACTTAAAGGGTTAAGACCCTAAGTTTTTTGTCATTTTTATTGAGAGGACCCCAGGTGAGTGGTCAGAAATAGTGGAGGATTCATAATCCAGTTGATAGTTTGGGAATTTGTTATTCCATTTCTCATTACAAAACATGTGATCAATCTTAGTGTATGTTCTATTGTTTGCATCCCTTTTATTTAACCATGTGTATTCGAATCCCCTAGATGGAATGGGCAGAACATCCACTTCCTGAATCTAATCCTTGAATTCCTTAATGGCAAATATATCAATCTTTTTGTTTCCTTTTTTCGCCCTACTATCTAGAATGATGTTAAAATCACCTATGATAAGCCAGGGTTGGTTACCATATATGGTGTGTTGGTATCTTAACGAGCGTCAGAGGTCCCTCCTTTGGCTTCTTTCATTGTGACCATAGACTAAGGAGAGTGTAAATGTTATATGGTCTGGAGTCAGAGTGGTGATTTTACAGGTAATACGTTGTTTATCTTCATGAAGCTTTTTGTGACTGGAATAGGTTGGGGTCCCAGCCCACCCAGATTTTAGTGACAGAGTTAGGCAGGGTGTTACGAAACACTTCCTAGTTCCTAAAGATTCTTCTAGGGAAGGGTTGGAAGTTTACTGTCTAACTTTAACTTCCACCAAATGATTTTTATTTCCTTGTTTTGAATGTATTTTTTGGCTTCTTTTTGTTTTAAAAGGGAGTTAAGTACCCTTATATTCTAGCATGCCCCAACTTTGTCTCATGCTATACCTAGCAGGCGAAGAACTATAGGAGTTTGGCTTTCTGTGTGGGGTGAAAAGGGGTTCAGAGGTCTTTTCTTCTAGGCCATTTTCTATTGAGTAGTTCCCCTTGGTAACTACTAACTTCATCCTCGAAGTGTGAGTTTGTTTACTAGGTCCTGGTTCCTTACATTTTCTTTCCTTATCACTGGATGAATTATACCAGTTAGAATCACTGTGGGTCTTGTCCAATCTAGCATTTATGTTTTTATGTGGTCCGCTAGGGTCCTGTTGTATTCTAGGCCTAGGTCATCATCATCGTCCATTTCAAAGTCAGAGCTTAAACTAGTACTGATCTTATTGACATTTTGGTCTTTAGGCTTTTTGTATTTGTATGTTCCAGGAGGTCTACTTGAGTGTTCAGGTGTGTTTGGTTTTTTGCGTGGTGTATCATTGTGGCTCTGGCCAGAGTCTTCACTGTCTAGGTTTTGAAGTGGTAAGAATTTGGTTTGGCTAGGTGGGACTTCTTGTCTAACTAGGCCAGGCTCTTGTAGAAGATTGGTAAGGTGTTTGTTTCCGTATTTAGGATTGGGGCTAGTCGAGTTCTTTTTTTCCTTCCTAGTTATGGTCTCTACAAGAAAGACCGCAGTCAAGGTCTAGGGGCCAATTTGGTTATCATTGCTCTTTATGGGGCCTTTACCAATATTGTTTGCTTTTTGATTTTTGGATTTATGAGGAAACTTTGGTGGCCTGGACTGGTTTTCTTTTGCGTTTACAGTTTTGGATAGTGCTGTGGTTACTTGGCAGTTATGCCCAAAAGTTCTACACTTTGGGCGTTGGTTAGGAATCCATTAATCTCTGAAATTGTGCAGACCAATAAATAAAAGGTTGCTCAATTCTGCAACACATAAGTTGTCATTGGCTTTATTTAAATTCGCATTAACAAATTATTTCTGCAATTGTGTAGATCAATTAATAAAAGGTTCCTCAATTCTGCACCATATAAGTTGCCTTTGGCTTTATTTTGTATCTTATCAACAAATATTTCATCAATTGTGCAGATCAATCAATAAAAGGTTGCTTAATTCTGCACCACATAAATTGTCTTTGGCTTTATTTTGATTCGTATGAACAAAGAATCTCTGCAATTGTGCAGATCAATCAATAAAAGATACCTCAAGTCTGCACCTAACTTCCTGCACGTGATGGTTCCCCTCTTCAACAATAAAGATATTGTTTGTGAGTGTATCTCCTCCCTTAATTTCAACACAAATTCTAGCGAAGGACACGACCTTGTGAGGCCATGAGTTTATCCATGAGTAGCATTTTTCCAATTAAGGAGCCTAGACCACTAAGTATGTGTGTGTTAAAGTAATGAAGCCTCAAATTTGGGAGTTTGATCTAGACAAGAACACGGTCCAAACTCATCCGTTGGATAGGTTTGTTCGGGGTCTAAGGCCAGAGGAAGAACACTCGATTGCCAAAAGGAAGGGGAGAATAATCCAGGATGGTTTGTTTTGAGTCATCAGACTGGAATCAAAAGACGAACAGATCATCTTCCTTCCTTTGGACTTCAAGAAGGCTTTTCAAAGACCAGTGCTCCTCTGCAATTTTTTCAATGTTTAGGTAAGAAGCTGAGTTATCCATTGCCAGTCCAATTATTGCCGTACTCCACTTTTTCTTCGTGTCTTCCACCTCTTCTGGGTTGATTCTGAAGATTTTTTCACCCTTATTTGTACAGATCTGGGCTTGCATGAGGGTGCATGTTGCATCTGATGTGAAATCTGGCTTGAGTAGCGATACCCAAGCCGACTCCGCTCTTACAATGTTCTGCATGTTAGCTTTAACGGATGGATTTTAATATCTAGCCATCGCAAGCTAGTTCTGAGTGTTGGTTGTTTTCCAAAATCGCTATGGACAGCAGTCGGAGTGAATTTCGGGGATTCAAAAGCTTTCGACGAAGATTATAGTGTAATTTCTTTTGCCTTTGGTTAGATTTTAGGTAAGCAGAAAAGAAAAGATGGGAAAAAATAGAAAGAAAGAGAAAAAGAAAAAGAAAAAGAAGAGAAGAAGATGATGTTAAGGCGGAGGAGTGGAGGTTAGCGGAGGAAAAAGGGCTGGGCAGGAGAAAAGAGAAGGTTTTTTTGTTACCGTTGGGGTTGGGGAAAGTAAGAGAGAAGGGAGAGCGTAATTCTTAGTGAGAGAAAGTTTTGGTCTTTCGATACCCTTCAATGAAAGCTTTATTCACGTATCACCATACTCAATGCTTCTCCCGAAAAATTGGCAGCTTTGATTGAAATAACAAACATCTCACTGTTTCAACCAAGTTTCTATACATTCCTTCTGCCAACCCAATTAGTTGTGGTGCCTTTAGAGGAGACTTTTGGTGGCATATACTTTGCCCTCGATCGAAAAGATCAGTATATTCTCCGTCGTTATCCGTTTGGATACACTTAAGTTTCTTTTCTGCTTTTGTTTCTTTTTTTTGTAAGTAAAATTTTATAGATAAGCCAAACAGACGAATTTACAAAATATGTTGCGATCTATGGCGACAAGAGGCTTGACTGTAGCCAAAATTAAAAAAGGTGGCTTACAATGTGCTATCTGTTAACTAATGCTAGCATTTACAAAACTTGCCCTAGGAGGCAGTATGAGTCAAGCTTATAGAAGCTAATAGTTACAAGAACAATTTAAAAACTAGCTTGCGTAGCTTAGGTGGGTTGAGAAGCTGAGCACTTTCTGAATAGCCTTTGGTTTCCAGGGATGTCGCATATGAAAAATTTGGGTTCCTTTCCAGTGTCTTCAAGTCATACTCCGGGATAACTTGCAAGGGGCGAGCAGAACCAGCTATGTGGGAACCTGCAAGGATATTAGGCAAATAAGCATAGTATTCTAGAACAAAGCAACATTTAAGGATTAAACTAGGATGAACATGGCAGGCCAACCATTCATTCCAACCATTCAAGATGATGAAATATGCATAGGTAGGCCTAAGTTAACTGTAATATTCCAGTTGGTATGGGATTTTCTAATTTTAGTTTAAGAAAAGACGCTAAACCTGATGTTCTGAAGTATCTCATTAGTGATAGATTGGTGACTTTTCTTAACATTATTGTGAAACATATTGTTATGCTCCCTCCATATTGCGTATACTACTATAGCTAGCCCATAAAAGATCAGTTCTTTTTGAAACTTTAAGCTCCATTAGGTTGATAATAGCCAGTCTTGAATAAGGTCTCAGGAGTATATGAAGATGTGGCAGTTTAGTTTTGAGAAAGTGGATAACTATAAAGACTGTGAAAATGAACAATTGAAAAACATGTATTTTTGGTCTTCAGGGCAAGCTCCACAAAGGAGACACTGGTTTGTATCTATAATGCCCCACTGAGCTAGTTTTTCTAAAGTAGGCAACCTGTAGAAAATAATAGTTAACAAAGTGCTTATAATTATTTTATTATGTTGTCCATTATTATGATGTTGATTGGAAAAGAGTCGTTGTCCATCTTGTCTGTAAATACAGCCGTTGGGCTATTGTCCCCAAAACACTTGTATATATATGTTGCATATTTCGGTTACTTGAAGTATGCCTTATGTGACATAAAACACAAAGGTTTTTCCTCTTCAATTCTTTTGATTCTAAAGAGATCTAAGTGTTCAAATCGATAATTTCTATATGGTCTCAGATCTTGTTGTCTAAGTGACTGTTATTCATCAATTAATTTGTATTTAGATTGTTAATTGTTTCTATTGAAATTGGTTCAATAAAGTTCAAGGGAGCTTCTCGATGAAATAAAGTTCAGCACTTACAGAAAGCTTCTGCGAGTAGAAGAAACGCTTCTGCGATAAAGAAGAAGGGACAAAAAAGCGTATATCTGGAGAACCAATGTTTGAAACGGTGGTCAAGTCAATTCCCTTTAAGTTCATTCTTTATTATTTCTTTTAAACATTCTTTATTATTTTTAACCTTATCGTTAAGATAAGATTGTCTATGCTGGAGATTTCCATCCAACTAGAAAAGAACACGTGGACTCACGCTGCTTTTATCTTGGTGGTGGAGAAAACAAAAAGCTGATCTCTTCATATCTTCTTCTTAAATTTTATTTATCTTCTGTGTTCTTTTTCCTCCTCCCATCGTCCATCCATCTTCTGCTTTCAGAAAAAAAACTTTATTTTTAATTTCTTGTTTAGTCTTTCATGATGACTGAACATAGGGAAGTTACTTCTACTATAGAGAAATCGCTTCATCATCCGATGCTTGATACTGCTCCAGTTAACATTGTTAAGCTTAATGAGAACAACCATCTTACATGGAGTCGTGCCATTGAACTCTTTAAAACTAGAAAAGGAA
This sequence comes from Eustoma russellianum, assembly GCA_036186865.1. Taxonomy (NCBI): domain Eukaryota; kingdom Viridiplantae; phylum Streptophyta; class Magnoliopsida; order Gentianales; family Gentianaceae; genus Eustoma; species Eustoma russellianum. Next base: position 7,554,806 of record AP025063.1, read on the forward strand.
AAAAGGATTATCTTTCGGGAAAGATAATTGTTCCTGCTGAAGATGATGCTAAGTTCCAGTCATGGGAAACTGAAAATTCTATGCTTATGTCTTGGATTCTAGAATCTATGAGTCCAGACATTAGTGAAACATTTATGCTTTATGATACAGTGGAGGGGATATGGAAAGAAACTAAAGAGATGTACTCGAAGAAGGACAATATCGCTGAATTGTATGAGCTTAAAGCTCAACTAAAAGAAATCAAACAGGGAGATCAAGCGGTTACAAAATACTATGGGAGCTTTCACACATCTGACAGCAAATTGGCTCTTTTGAAGTCTATAAGTGGAGTGGACCTTCTAATGAACATATATATAAAGGAATAAAGGAAATTGAAAGAATTCTTAATTTCCTTCCTGGTCTACATAAAGCTTTTGATGATGTTAGGAGCAGAATTATGGGAACTGAACCTCTTCCAACCATGATTGCTACTTTCTCTTAGATTCGACAGGAAGAAATTCGAATTAAAGTAATGATAGGAACCATTCCTACTCTGGTAACCGAATCCTCTGCTTTGGTGGTTGAAACCAAAGCTGCTGAAACAATGGCTCCTCAAAATACAGGTTTGGTTGCATGGAGGAACATGGGCGGCTTTCAAAACAAAAAATTCTGTCGATATTGTCAGCGAACCGGCCATCTTATTGAGGAAATTTCAGATGTCCTGGTTCTAATATTATACCTCCTTTCAAGCAGAATCAGTTTAGGCCTATCTAGGGGTGATTCCAACAGCACCTGGAGAAGATCAAGAGGAAATGTGGCCAATGTTGTTCAAAGAAGTATCACTAATGCTAGTCAAGGAGATGTTCCAAACTAGAAGTTGTCTTAAGATCAGATTAGTGTGTGGTTCAAACTTCTCAATCAACAGCTGAATGATGAAAATCTGTCTCAAATTAGAGCAATTGTTGCAAGCATAAGTGTTGACGGTAAGGGTTGTCTCTGTATTATTGATTGCAGACAACCAATCATATGACCTCTAATAGATCTTTATTTAATGAATATGAGTTGTTTCATTCTCCGAAAAGAGTTAAAATTGTTAATGGTGTTGGTCTGAAAATTATTAGTAAAGGGAATATATATCTATCTCAGAATCTTGTGCATAAGGATGTTTTACATGTTCCTCAATTAAAATATAATTTAATTTCTATAGTTAAAACTATAATTGATAATAACTATCTAACGATTTTCTCTCCTTCTAATTGTTACTTCCTCCCTTTAAATTGCTTTCAGGAGAAAGCATTGAAGGAGGAAGCGTGGAAGGGGAAGACTGGGTATGGTAAATACCATGATGTGTTGTTTCTTTTGCCGCATGAATCAAGTTTTTTTTGAAGATTCTTCTAGATTATATTCTTGTATGGACATATTCAGAGTGTTCCTAAAATGGAGGCTTAGAGTTCTGACTCTACTGCCACTAGAATCGTCTTATTTGCTGGCACTCTAGGTTGGGTCATCCCAACTTTATGTACCTGAAACGTCTTAAGCCTGACTTGTTTAATGGTGTTAATCTTGATTCATTGCATTGTGAAACATGTATATTTGCAAAGCAAACTAGGATTCAGTATGTTCCTAAGGTATACAAAGAAAGCAGTCCATTTAATCTTATGCATTCTGACATGTGGGGTCCTTCTAGGGTCTCCAACATGAATGGAAGCAGGTGGTTTGTGATTTTCATGGATGAGCATACGAGATTGACATGGGTTTATCTCATGAAGCACAAGTAAGAATTCTGTAAAATATTTAAATTGTTTGTTTCTTTGATACAAAATCAATTTGGAGAAACTATCAAGACTCTAAGGTCTGATAACGGAACTGAGTTACTGAAAGAAAGCACATGCATATTTTAGAGGTGGGAAGAGCCATTATGTTCTCTATGAATGTTTCTAAGTTCTTATGAAGAGAAGCAGTCTTAATTGCTGCATATTTGATTAATAGGATGCCGTCGAGAGTGCTTGGTCATACAACACCAAGGCAAGCTCTGTTGGAAATGTATCCTCATAATCATCTCATTTCTGAAGTTCCGTTTAGAACTTTTGGTTGTGTTGCATATGTTTTTCTTCAGCCTCATACAAGAAGTAAGCTGGATTGTAAATCTATTAAATGTGTTTTCTTGGAATATTCCAGTACGCAGAAGGGCTATAAATGCTACTGCCCCACTACAAGGAAAGTGTAAGCATCATTGGATATAATATTTGATGAAGTTCAACCATATTTTCAGAATTCACAAGCAACTAGTTCTGTGAAGAGTGAGTACTAGAGCATAATTGATAGATGTATTATAAATAATGTGCATTCTAGGGATGTGGCAGATTTACAAGTACGTTCGGCTATTTTAGAAGCACAACAGGGGCCTTCTTTAGGTCTAGAAGATGAGGTTATGAAGGATTTGTCTTCAACACCTTGGGAGGAAGCTGTAAGTAGAAATTCACCTTCACAGCTTAAGTTTTATACAAGAAGACAGAAAACTGTGCAGTCTCATGTTCCTTCGACAACCCAGGTAATATCTGTAAGTTCTCCAGCTCCTATATCGACAATTCATTCTTCTTCTTCTCTTCTTCCACAGTCATCTTCTCTTCTTCCACATTCATCTTCTATTAATGAATCTAATAAGGATGATAATTTGCCTATTGCTTTAAGGAAAGGATCGGATGATAATTTGTCTATTGCTTTAAGGAAAGGAACTCGGTTGTGCATAAAATTTCCTTTACATACTCATAGTTTCTTTGGATTTCTTGGTAATAGGTCATGTTCTACTAGTACATATTCCTTCACTAGTACATATTCCTATTATTGTACTGCCTATGCAAGTACATATAGAGCTGAGGGTCTCACTGGAAGCAAACTCTCTATCCCTTAGGATGGAGATATTATTTGTGTGCCTCTCACCCTCCCCAGACCCTAGCGATAGCTTTTGCAGTCGTTAGGATATACTTGGTATGATTGTTGCTGCTATTGTTGTTGTCATGTTCTACTAAACACCCTTTATGTAATTTCATGTCATATGATAAATTGCATTCTGATTTTAGGACTTTCACAGTTAGTTTGGATAGTGAATTTATTCCTGTTACCAATGAACAAGCTCTTAAGGATCCGATATGGAATATGGCTATTGAAGATGAGATGACTGCATTAATTAAAAATAATGCATGGGGAGCTTGTTCCTAACTCTTGTTCAAAGAATCTGGTTGGTTGTAAATGGATATTTCAATTAAGTATAACTCTAAGGATTCTATAAGTAGGTATAAGGCCCGCTTGGTTGCCAAAGGTTTTACTGAAGGATATGGAGTTGATTATATTGAAACGTTTGCTCTAGTTGCGAAATTGAATACTGTGAGAATTATCTTTTCTATGGCTGTGAATCTTGATTGAAGCTATTTCAACTGGATAATAAGAGTGCATTTCTTAATGATGGACTTCAAGAATAATTGTTTATGGATATTCCTTTGGGATATAAAACTGAACAGACCAGTCTATGATTTGCAGGTTTAAAAAGTCTATCTATGAGTTAAAACAGTCTCTTATAGCTTGTTTTGCTAGATTTACTAAAGTTTTGCTTAAATATGGTTTTAAACAAGCTCATAGTGATCATACTCTTTTTATTAATAGTAGGGAAAATTTAATAATTGTTTTAATTGTTTATGTAGATGATATTATATTAGCTGGTAATAATGATTCTGGTATGCTGAGGATTAAAAAACAAATTGCTAGTGAGTTTGAACTTAAAGATCTTGGTCAGTTAAAGTACTTCTTAGGAATGGAAGTTGCAAGGACTTCTCAAGGACTTTGCATTTCACAAAGGAAGTACGTTATTGACCTATTAACTGAGGCTGGCATGATGGGATGTAAGTCTGCCATGACTCCACTTGAACCTGGTCAAGCTGCGGATAAAGGCATGGTACATAAATGTTATTTTGGAACTGAAGTTGATAAGCTAAGTTACCAACGATTAGTAGGTAAATTAATCTACTTAGCTCATATTCGTCATGATATATGCTATGATGTAAGTATCATTAGTTAATATATGCATTCTCCTTATAATTTTCACTTGAGTGATGTTATGAGAATCCTTAGGTACCTAAAAGGTGCTCCTGGCCAGTGCTGTTTTTAAAGAAAACAGAAGACAGATCAATCTGTGTGTTCACCAATGCAGATTGGGAAGGCTCAAAGAAGGATGTGAGGTCAACTTCGGGGTATGCTACATGTGTATGGGGAAATTTGGTTACATGACGGAGGAAGAAGGAATATGTTGTTGCAGGAAGTAGTGCGGAAGCGGAATTAAGGGCTTTGGCGCTTGGTATTTCTGAAGGATTGTAAATCAAACAGGTTTTACTGGATCTGTGTCACATTAGAAATGCCAACATTCATGTGTACTATGATAATGTGTCGGCCATTAACATGGCAGAAAATCCTATGCATCATGATAAATCTAAACATGTGAAAATTGACAGGCACTTCATCAAAGAGAAAATTGAGGATAAGACTATGTCTATTCAGTATGTTCCGTGTCATGAGCAAGTCGCAGATATTCTGAAAAAATTTGTTTCTATTGCTGTGTTCAACAGATTATCTACCAAGCTTGGTTGCATCAATATCTATGCCAAGCTTGAGGGGGAGTGTAGAAAATAATAGCTAATGTAGTGCTTATTATTATTCTATTAAGTTGTCCTTTATTATGATGTTGATTGGAAAAGAGTCGTTGTCCATCTTGTCTGTAAATATAGCCGTTGGGTTATTGTCCCCAAAAGACTTGTATATATATGTTGCATATTTCAGTTACTTGAAATATGCCTTATGTGAAATAAAACACAAAGCTTTTTCCGCTTCCTCAATTCTTCTGATTCTAAAGAGATCTAAGTGTTCAAGTTGATAATTTTTATACAACCTCTCCAGAAAAGCCATCCAGAGAATCACAACAAATCTAGAAGATGACGCCTACTTCAAACTATTCTTGTCTAGGGATAGGTAATGAAGGTGATATATTGTCAGTTGTGGCACTAGAGATTGTGAACTGCTGAAAGAGAGACCATTTCCAATAGTCCTCCTTGTCAGAGAGTGTGATACCCCAGCAAGCAATATTGAAGCTAATAACTTGGGAGTCCCAGCCCCTACCAAAGGGAAGGTTCCAATGACCTCTACTAATGACCTCAAAAACCTTAGCCTCAAGGCATATGTTCAATTTTTGTATTAGTTCAGGGAAATTTTCAGTAACCTGCCTAATGGATGCCATGGATCAAACCATAAGGAAGTGGTGGTTGCATTACCTATGATTCTTTTTGTAAATTGCTCATATTGATCCCTAATCCAAAGAATCCTTCCATTACAGGCATCTTGAGACTTGGGCAGAACCCCAAAGTGATTTGCCTTTATGAATTACAAAGTGGACCCACTTCACTCAGAGGGACTCTTTGTTCTCATATATGTGCCATGCTTGTTTCATTAAATAGGCATTATTTACTTGGGAGAGGTTTGGCAAGCCAAGGCCCCCTTCCTCTTTTGGCATACATAGATCAGACCATTTAACCTTTGCCTTTCCTGGACCCCCTAGAGGAAGGATCTTAAAATTCTTTCAATTTTTCTGAGTGTCCTCCTAGGAAGGAAGTAGGCAGCCCACATACATCAAAATGAACCAAGTCTAATACCTCTTGCTTTCTTTGGGTTCGGACTTAAAGGATATACGCTTTTGCTTTCCGACCAAACATTGTGAACATCTCTTCGAATTCGCATCAAAACACAGGATAATGCATTTTTATTAGCCAAGATACTCAAACATTTTCCCTCATATGACTCAAATGTTGGTGTCATAATTCAGAGGAGCTATTATTCTCACAATTATTGACGTAACACTTGGAAATCTCAAATTTGACAACATACAAATCTGAACAACTCTTTTCTCTTGCAACCACCATTGAGCCCTTCTTTAGTCTCCATTCATCGCCGAAAAATGAAATACAATAGCCTTCATGGTTTATTTGCCAATGAATAAAAGGCTAAACCAAAGATCGGGAATATATTTCACATCCTTGATAATTAGTGTGGTTCCATTACTAGTCTCAACACAAATATCTGTTATTAGTTCTTTTTTTATGATTTGTCGAAAGAAAGCTATTGACTTCTGCTTCATCTTCGAGTGCTATGCTTGCTACCCTTGCAAAACATTTGAATGAATTTGAATTGCACCATTAGTGGACAGGAAGTTCCTCTTCAAGTGAAAGGCCAGTCTTTTGTCTAAGAATGCATAACTGGAATTCGATAGCTATAAGCGGAGGAGGCTTGCCTAAGTCTTTTAGGGGCATGTTAAACCACCTAATCCATCTCATCATATGATATATTGACATTTTCTACACAACCATCACAATAATAAAGAAATCATCAACGACAACATCATCATTTTTGGTACCTTCTTTCTTGACATCGTTGCGGTTGTTCTTCTCTTCATTTTTTCTTTTCAACTTTCGACATATTTTTGGATATGGACTTTCAAGACACAATGATGGCACTCAGAATTACGCCATTTCTTGGAACCTCCACGAGATGCACCATGGTTATTCAAAGTTCGACTTAGACTTCTCTTCCTTGATTCAGTAACCAACATCTCATAATGTGAAGAGGAGCCTAGAGATTTGTGTCTCATTTCTTCACTCACAACGGCACTCTTAACCGATTCTATTGAGACACCATTCGGAGTGGAGTTAGACAATGATGTCTAAAATGTCTCCCAAGAGATTGTCAAAGTACCATGAAGCCATAAAGCTTGTATCTCATCATCGTAGCTAATGCCTATTGTTGCTAATTGGATGATAATCTCTAGGAATACGTTCAAGTGATAGGTCATTGAACCATCATGATATTTCAAAGACATCATTTGCTCGATAGGAACAATTTATTATTCTCCGTCTTCTTTGCATATAACTCCTAAGGTGCGGCCCAAAGGTTTCTAGCATGAACCATCGTTCTCATTTGATTCAAAACATTAACATCCATTCACTGACGAGTGTACTGCAAACTTGTGTATCAAACAAATTCCACTCTTCATCACTTTGACCATTGGTCCTTTCAATAACAAAAACCAATGCATGAAAACATTTGACATAAAGCAAGTGTTCCATTTTTCCTTTCCAAATATTATAGTTGGAACCATTCAAACTCACAATTCTAGATGTGTTTGCTTCCATAGTCACATAAAATCAAACCCATTGCTTTGATATCAATTTGTTGGGAGAAAACACAAACACAACAGAATAACAAACAATAATCTCTTCCAAAATCAGCAACTACAGAGACAATAATCAACAAACACAATCAATAACACAAACAATTTTTAATGCGAAAAAACCTCTTAAATTAAGAGTACACTTAAATCTCTGCGGTAATCATCAATGGTACAACAAGTTCTCCCTAGTTCAAACTAGAGAATTACAATATCATCAAGATCAAATAATCAATATTGGAATACAACAAGAATAAAGAGATGAACAAAAAACATAGCTGAATTTTTGGTAGAAAATCAGTCTCGGATTTCCACTGTTCAAACAGACCTAGAGATCTCCAAACCACATCTCCACCTTTCAAAACGTACCTCTTTGTTTGAGAAACAATCTGTCGAAGTTCGGTGACGATCCAACGGTGTATGAATCGACTATTAGTGTATGTGCCATAGGCCATTGATTTGGATCTTTATGTTATACATTTATTCTAGGACCTGCAAGGCACCACTAGAAGGGGGAGGGGGTTGAATAGTGGGTGCGGAAAATTTGGTTTTTAAAATGTTTTTGATCCAAAAACCCAACTTCTGAAAACAGTTTATGTTTTCAGGACCTATTTTGCAACGTTTGAAAAACTAGGTTACAGGCTTTCAAAAATTCTGAAATTTGGAGAGGTTTTAGTCTCAGATGTTTTGAGTATCTCCTAAAAATTTCAGATCAAACTTTAACCTTTAACCCTTTGAAAAATTGCTTGCGGTCAGATTGCGCAAATCTGCCAGAAATGGTAGTCTGACTTGAAAAATTTATTCCGATTAAACCGTGGCTCCAAATGGTCTAAAAAATTTAATGACAAACCCCTTACTATGTGTATTTAATTGGGTTGAAACAGTTTTGAAAAATTCCTTTGGGAAGTATGTCAAACATGTTCAAAGCCTCAACCTTTGCAAGTCTGAAAATCAGACTGCACTAGTCTTAGAACTATTGATGTTTGAATGACTTATACCTGTCCAAAAGGGTTGAGACTTGCGCCAAATGAAGCTTAGCAGATTTGGCTATGTTTCTGCAAAATTTTGCAATTTTTGAAATTCATTTACTATTTTTAAGATCACGATGAATTAGATGTAAAGTGCAGTAAACTGAAAGTACTGTGCAGATTAGTAGAGAACACAAGGAATTTTATACTGGTTCGATTAAATCAACCTACTCCAGTCTTCGAGGACACCTTCCTCGGTTATCACTAAACAAAATAACACTTTACCACACAGGGTTGATAGAGCTACACACCAACTCCAACCCTTTACAATTAAAACAAGCAATCACAATGATCACGAACACCACCACCGAGCGGATGAAGGTTTGATCACACCGTGATGCATTTCAAGGAGCCCTAAATATACAAACTTCACAAACAATGGCCTTGAACATACTAACTCCACAAACAAGAAGCTTTTGCACAAATAGAAAATGTAAACTAAAGAGCTTCTTGTTCAAACATGTGCAAGATGAGCCAAAAAATGTAGATGCCTGATTTTTCTATATTTATTGAGGCTATGATCTGATTGTCCAAGTGTTTTAATGCATGTTATAAGATGAAGGGCTGGTGGAAGGGCAGGATGGTCATTTCATGCGTTGTCGTTGTAATATCGAGTCTAGTTGTTTGCGTTGTCTTTGTTTTAGGTCTAGGATATTTTATAGAGTCTTGTAATATGTGTTTATAGTGCTAATTATCGTTTTGAGTGTTTTCTAAGGTGACAAGGCTAAATAAGGAAAGTGGCTTGGAGAATCCCTATTTTTTAGGAAGGCAGCCGGACACTGTTCGGTATTTTAGATTCACAGGTTGGAACACATGTTCAAATGAGTTCAAACCACTTGAAGATGTTAGAAAACTCAATTTGGGACGATTTTCATGCTTTACACTTTTCTAATTCTGGCTACAAGATGGACCGAAATCAGGTGGAAGTTGGGAGTCCGGAATGGAAAGTACTGAAGTTCATTGGATGGATACCTAGTCTTTGGAAGCCCGTATCTCTGTCAAGAAGAGTCCAAATGAGGTGATTAAAAAGCCCAAATTCAAGGGAATTTTATGATCTACAACTTTTCGGAAGAGTGCAAACCCTAATTTGGCGTCTAGAAGCGGGTAGAAGAAAATAACCGACAGGGTGTAATTCCAGGCGAGATTTTAGGGATTTGAATTATGTAATCTTCCTTGATTATCTTTGACTTATCTTTTGTGTAAATTTGATTTAGATTGATAGGTAGTTATCTGAGGACTTTGATTGATTAGTTAACTTTTAGGAATAGAAAAATATAGCATTATATTATGAAAAGAAACGCAGCACATGAAACAGTTTTTGGAGAATTCAGAATTCCAGTTTTCGGCAGCTTTGTTGCTTCCAAACGTGTGTTTTTCCTTTGGTTTTAACAAACAAAAATCAAGGCTAGATCCAATCAAGGTTTGATCAAACCTAGTTGGTGAATCACAATCCAAGGATACGGAACGACATGTTGGATTAGGAGATTTGAATTGCTCGACGTAGACGTTGTTGACTTCTCTTGTCCAAGAAGGTGGTGTTTGCACCATTGTCCCATGCAAGGGTTGATCAAAGGTGTCTTTTTAGAGTTGAAAGAAGCGATCATCAATTCAATACGATCCAAGATCGTATCAAAGTGGTATCAGAGCAAAGGTTTCGTCTTTACAACTCTCATATCCTTTACTGCTTGTGTTTTCTCATTGTCGTTATTCCTCCTACCCCAAACGACAATCTCCCACCCCTGCTCTTTCTTTTCCCTCAATCACAAGTCTCAACTTATTCAAAACCCATCTGTCTTTTCACGTTATTATATATAAAAAAAGTTTGCATTTTCCTTTATTCTTTTCAACTCATACGAAGACAAAAAAACAGGACTTTGACAAAAAAAAAACAAAAATCTGAGACCATATTTGCATCTTATTTGAGTTGCTTGTCCTATTGCACACTTGATCATCTAGGTTCCTTGCATAGTGAAATTCTCAGCAACACATAAAGTTAGTCCACCCTCTAAATATGCTACCCGTGTCACATATAAATCTTGTTGATAACGAAGCTTTTAGTTGATTTTAAACTTGTGTGACTTGATTGCATTGTTGCTTAGTTTGCGTTGCAATTTTCTTGTATCCAAGGCATTATCTTCAAACCAAACCTAGCCCACAAAAGGCCTAATCTTGGAACAAAAAAACTGTTTGGCCGAAATCTACCCAAGACCGCCGCGATACTATTTTGTTTTCGCCCGTAAATATCGTCGGAAAATATCCATTCTCAGATCCAAAACTGAAGCAAAAGATACAAAAAAAGGTGTAGCACAAACAGCTCAGTCATTTCTTTATTTAAATGGTCCAACAAAAGCATGTCTTTGTTGGCTCTAAACTTTCATAACGTCAGATAAGACCTTCCATCAAGTTTGTGGGACAAAAACCCATTCACATAACCTACGGTTTGCCCTAAGTTGCTGGACAAAATCAAGCTAAGTTGTTGATAAATATTGTTGCATATCAAGTAAATCATTATATCATACGAAGCCGAGACATCCATACCTCAGCCCCTACACAATTCCTTGTTTATTCTTGGATACTTGATAGTTGTAATTAAATCAACAACTTGCGATCAATTTGCATAAGGCTAAGGTTATCTAAAGATTGCCCAGGGCAACCCCTAGTTTTCTTTGGCTCATCCTTTGACATAATATTTTGGTCTCATTTTTCTTCGATTCGTAGAAGGTTAAGTGTGTTAAATTGCCTTGTTCTTGGCTTGATACCTTTGCTAATTAGCTGCTGAAATTTGGTTGACACATTGGAGAAGAAGGTGCAATTGATCATCGGATTGTGTTAGCCACTTGAGAAGCTCGTTTTGGTTGTATCTAGCTCAAGATTGGTCGAGAAAAAGCACAAACTTGAGTGACTATACAAGAGCGAGAGAGGGACATACACATTGATTTTTGGTTTTTTTACTAACGTAACGAAATCTCTTTTGTCTTTGTGTTAGTTTTTCCTTTCTTTGTGTTCTTGATTAATTTCAGGTTACTCATGGATTCCATGGAGGATGACATTAGAGACCTCTACGTCAAGCTCATTTCACTTATGGAATTGCATATGATTTGCATGATATGAGTGATGATTCTAGCGTTGATATTTTGAACATGATTCTTATGATGATGATGCTGAAATTTCAATTGATATGTATGCTAATCATGATGACAAAGTTGATGCGCCGAATGAACATGACTTACATGATAAGCTTCTTGACTTGCATGATCTTAAACTGTTTAAATCCGGTTTGTCTGAATCTGATTCTAGTAATGATGTTGTTTTGCACTCTAAGGTGTGTGAACCTGATAAGAAATTGCATGTTGGTTTACATGATCATATTAAAGTTGAACATGATTGTGTGAAGTTCTTAGAACGTAATTCTAACATTCATAAGAAACTTCTAGCACAAAAAGAACGAAGCTTTGAGATCCTTGCAGAAGTGGAAGAAAAAAAGATGCACATATTAGACTTCCTTAATAAATTACAAGGTCTTAGGAGACTTGTTGATGTTCATCGTGTTCATATGCATGAGACTGACTTGCGTGCTGAAAGTGATGAGCTTGAATCTGAAATTGTTTGTACCACACATGATTCACATGATTTTCTTGATTTGCATGCTTCTTTACAAGATGATTTGAGTGACATTTAAAGTGAGAATAGTGATGCCCTAGGTCATAAACATAATAACGTTGAGAAGTATGAATGGGTTGTCTATGATAATCCTTTGTTTGAGTGCCTTAGTAGTGACCTTCCATCCCATGAAAATTCTAATTTGCGTGCGTATGAATCTAAAATTCCACTGTTACGCTGCAAACTGATTTTAAAGATGATAATCTAAATGTTAGTGATGATTTGTGCTTTGTTGAGCATGATAGTTCAAATACCTCTGGTTGGGAAGTTCTAAGGAGCGTACAAGATATGTTGTTTATTCCTCATGTTTACATACTTTCTCTTTCATGCATGATAAATCTTATGTGAGGAGTTTTGTACCTATCTTGTTAGTGCATCCTAAACATATTAGAAAGAGGTGCTTGTTGCTAAGTGTTCATGTAAATATTTATGATGATGTGATATTATTTGTATATGTCTTCATTCAATTAATTTCTCATCCTAAGCATGTTAGACTTAAGTTATGTATAATCATTGCACTTGGTTTGCTTGAACTTGTATCTTGCATAGTTTATGAGTTATTTGTGGAGTATCCCTCTTATCCATTTGCATGTTTAGATTCGAGGTCGAATCCTTTTGAGGAGGGAGGGAATGATGCGTTTCAAGGAGCCCTAAATATACAAACTTCACAAACAAGGGCCTTGAACATACTAACTCCACAAACAAGAAGCTTTTGCACAAATAGAAGATGTAAACTAAAGAGCTTCTTGTTCAAACATGTGCAAGATGAGCCAAAAAATGTAGATGCCTGATTTTTCTATATTTATTGAGGCTATGATCTGATTGTCCAATTGTTTTAATGCATGTTATAAGATGAAGGGCTGGTGGAAGGGCAGGATGGTCATTTCATGCGTTGTCGTTGTAATATCGAGTCTAGTTGTTTGCGTTGTCTTTGTTTTAAGTCTAGGATATTTTATAGAGTCTTGTAATATGTGTTTATAGTGCTAATTATCGTTTTTGAGTGTTTTCTAAGGTGACAAGGCTAAATAAGGAAAGTGGCTTGGAGAATCCCTATTTTTCAGGAAGGCAGCCGGACACCGTTCGGTATTTAGATTCACAGGTTGGAAACACATGTTCAAATGAGTTCAAACCACTTGAAGATGTTAGAAAACTCAATTTGGGACGATTTTCATGTTTTACACTTTTTCTAATTCTGGCTACAAGATGGACCGAAATCAGGTGGAAGTTGGGAGTCCGGAATGGAAAGTACTGAAGTTCATTGGATGGATACCTAGTCTTTGGAAGCCCGTATCTCTGTCAAGAAGAGTCCAAATGAGGTGATTTAAAAAGCCCAAATTCAATGGAATTTATGATCTACAACTTTCGGAAGATGTGCAAAACCCTAATTCGGCGTCTAGAAGCGGGTAGAAGAAAATAACCGACAGGGTGTAATTCCAGGCGAGATTTTAGGGATTTGAATTATGTAATCTTCCTTGATTAGCTTTGACTTATCTTTTGTGTAAATTTGATTTAGACTGATAGGTAGTTATCTGAGGACTTTGATTGATTAGTTAACTTTTAGGAATATAAAAATATAGCATTATATTATGAAAAGAAACGCAGCACATGAACAGTTTTTGGAGAATTCAGAATTCCAGTTTTCGGCAGCTTTGTTGCTTCCAACGTGTGTTTTTCCTTTGGTTTTAACAAACAAAAATCAAGGCTAGATCCAATCAAGGTTTGAGCAAACCTAGTTGGTGAATCACAATCCAAGGATACGGAACGACATGTTGGATTGGGAGATTTGAATTGCTCGACGTAGACGTTGTTGACTTCTCTTGTCCAAGAAGGTGGTGTTTGCGCCATTGTCCCACGCAAGGGTTGATCAAAGGTGTCTTTTTGGAGTTGAAAGAAGCGATTGTCAATTCAATAAGATCCAAGATTGTATCACACCATGATCAACCTTTTACAACAATAGGGCGTGTATGGTGGTATGAATGAAGCCTATACAATATGTTTGAATATAGATACAATAGGCTTGAGAGAGAAGGAGAAGAAAGAAATGTAGAGAGTAGAGAAACTTTTTGCACTTTTGAAATTGTGAGATTTGTCTTGCATTTTTGTTTGCTCTTCTTCTCCTTTTTATCACTTTAGGGCTCCTCTTCACCTTGGAAATTCTCTTTTAAGTCCTTGGAATAATGCCTTGTATAGATGTGACATCAACTTGCTTACTTGGAAACACTTGATTGGATGATTGTCTTGGCCTTGCTTACTTGGCACTCCTTGATTGGATGAGATTTGTCATCACTTGATGACTGTAAAAATCTAAGAATGACACTTAAAACATGTGCCAAATTAGTAGTAAAAACCTTGCCAAATATCACATAAATAATCCCACATAATTTGTAAAGAACATTTGTCTCCATTAACTCCAAGAATTCGGCCACCCTTATGCATCACATGCTGAAATTTCAGCATGTGCATTAATCTCAAGGTGTTCAAATTATTTTCATATTATTATCACATCAATCCCTTGAAAATGGAGAAGCAAATTTGTCACCGTTAAGGCATAAAATTTCGGCCACCTAGATGTCTCACTATCTGAATTTTCAGCATGTGTTACATTTGTAACATAGTTTGAAATATTACCTTTTGTAGCTCCCTCCACTAAGTCACTAACCTTGTGTAGTCCATTGTTCACCAATCAATATGCCAACTAAGCTCCACATAGGCTCCACCAAGCAGCATTAGGCGTGTGAAGTAAGCTTGAACATGTATTGAATTTATTTTTGTAAACTTTGTAAAATAGTGCACAATAATTATACACATATGGTATATTCCAATCATCCCTAATTTGAATATTCTAGAAAGCTTTAGTATGTATTGAATATGTAAAAGTGTCTGGATACATGTTACATGTCATCCCAAAAAATTTCCATGTGTCGTGTTCGTAGAAAACCGAATTTTAACTTTTGTCGATTACGCGATTTTTCTCCGATTAAATTCCAACTTTTTGCACATGTTATATATATTATGTTAAACATAATATACATAAATTAAACTTTAATATTCATCTCAGGGCTGATTAAGTGGCGCCTACATGTGACAAAAACTTGAATTTGGAATCTCCACAATTAGGCCTTAATTGTGGGTGATTTGTGTGTGCCAACATGGAATGATTTTATGGCTGAATATACCATAATAATTGCGTGCAACACAAACTAAGTGCCATGTATTCAGCTTCGGTAGTGGATAAGGCTACACTTGATTGCTTTTTAGAAAACCATGAAATTAGTGAATTTCCTATAAATTGACAAGTGCCACTTGTGCTTTTTCTATCTATTTTACATCCACTATAATCCGTGTCGGTATAAGCATGCAAGTTAAATTCAAAATCTTGATCATACCAAATGCCTAAAGTGGGTGTGTGCT
>AP025063.1:7570154-7683099 GCA_036186865.1 Eustoma russellianum
CAGTAAGATAAAGCAAAGAACCAATCATAGACCTATATAAAGCATTATCAAAATCTTTTCCATGTTCATCTTTATCTAGTTTAGTGGTGACACTCATAGGAGTGGGGGACGGTTTTAGGTTCTCAAAATTGAACTTTTTAATCATGTTTTTCACATATTTAACTTGACTTATGTGTATATCTTTACTCGTTTGTTTAATTTGCAAGCCAAGAAAGTAATTCAATTCACCAACCATAGACATTTCAAACTCGGATTTCATGCAAGTTTCAAATTCTTCAACAAGTTTATGAGATGTGGATCCAAAAATGATGTCATCAACATAAATTTGAATAGTTAGTAAATCTGATTTATCTTATTTCAAGAATAGGGTGCTATCTATCGTGCCTCTTTTAAAACCATTGTCTAAAAGAAAAGTAGCAAAACAATCATACCATGCCCTAGGTGCTTGTTTTAAACCGTATAGTGCCTTCTTTAATTTGTACGCGTGATTGGGGTATTTCAAATCTTCAAAACCGGGTGGTTGCTTCATGTATCTTCTTCTTGTATAAAGCCATTTAAAAATGCACTTTTCACGCCCATTTGATAAAGTTTAAAACCTTTCATGCAAGCAATAGCAAGTAAAAGTCGTATGGCTTCTAAATGTGCTACAGGTGCAAATGTTTTGTCGTAATCTATTCCTTCTTCTTGATTATATCCTTGTGCTACAAGTCTCGCCTTGTTTCTAACAACTTTACCTTCTTCATTCATTATATTTCTAAACACCCACTTTGTGCCTATTATAGTCTTATCTTGTGGTCGCGGCACTAAATCTCATACATCATTTCTTACGAATTGATTTAGTTCATCATGCATAGCATCAATCCAACAAGAATCACTCAAAGCATCAACACGTTTTTAGGTTCAATTTCGGATATCATAGCACGAAATTAGTTTATTTCATCTGGATTTATTCTTCTATGTGGTCGAATACCATGAGTAATGTCGCCTATAATGAGATCGTGTGGGTGATCCCTATACCATCTTGGTTGTTCGATTCATCATGCACATCTTCGTTCTCTACATCATCTAACACGGGTTTTAGTTCAAAATCATCCTCATATTCTTTATCTTTTTCAATCTCACCCAAATTCATTGAACTTCACATGAATGGATTCTAAAATTTGTCTAGTGATAGGATCATAACATCTATATGCTTTTGAATTCACAGAATATCCAACAAAGATGCATTCAATTTATTTAGATTCAAACTTGTCTAAATTATCTTTTGTATTTAAACAAAGCATTTGAAACCAAACACACGAAAATAATCAATTTTACGCATTCGATCATTTACTATCACATAAGGCGTTTTATTTATTTTCTTTCTAATTGACAAACGATTAACTATATAACATGCACAATTTACGGCTTCCGCCTACAAAAATCTAGGCAATTTATTTTCACACAACATGGTTCTAGCGATTTCTTGTAGTGTCATATTCTTTCTTTCTACTACTCTATTTAATTGTCGAATTCTAGGTGGTGAAAACTTGTGTTTGATTCTTTTTTCTTCGCAAAATGCAATCATGTCCTTGTTTTTAAATTCACCGCCTCTATCGCTTCTAATCTTTTCACATTCAAACCATATTCATTTTTAAGTTGTTTTATTAGTTTCGCAATCTCAATGGAACTATCACCTTTATTTGCAAAAAATAAAGTCAAGTATAGCTAGAAAAATCATCAACGATAACACATGCATAATGACGTCTACCGAGACTTTTAGTGCGACTAGGACCAAAAAAGTCAATGTGTAATAATTCTAAAACTCTAGACGTGCTAATTTCATACTTAGGTTTAAGTGACTCGCGTGTTTGTTTGCCTTTGATACAAGATTCACACAACTGAAAGTTGTCTAAATCAAGTTTAGGCAATCCTCGTATTAGGTTCTTTCATTGAATTTTTCAAGTGTAGAAATGCCAATGTGTCATAAACGTCTGCCACAAATTAACGTTAGGTTCATTCGATATAAAACACTTAACCTTAGCGTCTAAACATGTCCATCCATAGAAGTGTAAAAATATTTCCTTCCCTTTTTCCTTTTAAGACTGTTTCTCCATTTTATTTATTATGTTGCAATATGGATGAGTAAAACACACATCAAGATGTTGCTAATAAACTATGAGATGCTAAGAAGATTATAGAATAGATTACTTACCAAGAAGACGTTGGAGATTTGAAGAGTGTTTGGGCTTCTGATTGTACCTTTTCCGATGATTCTACCTTCATTTTTGTCTCCAAAGGTCACGGATCCGCCTTTTGTGACCTTCTTCAACTTTGAAAATAAGCTCGGGTCACCCGTCATGTGCCTCGAGCAACCACTGTAAAGGAACCACTTAATGGATGTGTCTTTTGATGTATGGGTTTCCTGCAATGTACAACAATGATTTAGGTACCCTTTTAATTTTGGGTCTTCACGAATAGTTATTCACCTCTTAGTAAAAGTACCTTTTGGTACCCATAAATGGGTGATCCTTCTCGGTCTGAAAAATGGTAAGAATGTAGATGAAGGAGCAACATAGTAGACATGGGGTGAGAAAACATTAGGCCTTTGGTTGAGAATCCCCTTATGCGCATCATATGGTGTGCGGTTTTGATATGTTCTAGTGTTAGTGTGCATAGTGCGTGATCTAGATGTATGGAATGAATGTCGTGTATGCATCAATGATTTTTTCTCATATCTATACGGCACATAATTATATTTTGTATGATACAAAGAAGAAGCATGACGAGATGCAGGGAGAGGGGGCCTATTCGTCATTTTAGGCGCCATGTATGCCTTAGGTGTGTCTATTTTCTTAGACAAAACAAATTTGGTTGGTTTAAATAATGCGATCTAGCATGTTAGTTCCCGTATTAAATTGTTTCATCATTTTCTCCAAATCCGTATTCCTTGATTTCAAATTGAAATCTCGGATTTCATTTTATTATTATGTGTGGTTAATGATGAGATCTCTGATTTTAATGCATTCATGATGCATGACGACTCTTCCTTTGAATCGTTTAGTTGAGAAACAAGATTCGTGTTAGAAGATTCTAACAACTTCTTGTCTTCAATTAATCGTTTCTTTTCTTTTGCGAGAGTCTTGGTGAATTGTGTAGTTCTAAATATTGACTAAAAAGATCATCATATGAAGGTTCAGAATTAGAAGATACCTCGTTCGATACTTGGATACAAAGCATATTTGAGCTGTCTCCTCTTCTGTATTAGTCTCAGAGTCAGATGTATCACTCCAAGTGGAGGCCTTGAAAGCTCTTTTCCTTTGTTTAGGTTCTGAGACGAGTCTAGTTTTGGTCCGATCCTTGTTAAGGTATTTGTTTGTTTGTTTGTCCTTGTTAGGGCAGTCATAAGATAAATGTCCAAGTTTCCCGCATTCATAGCATTTCACGTCCTTGTCATTTGCTTTATTTTTATTTCTTTTAGCGGAAGTAGCCTTAGGTTTGTTTTTAAATAAATTTCTCATGAATTTTCTCAAACCTTTAGCCAATAGTATTAAGTCGTCATTATCTGATTCGGAATCATTATCATCTACGTGATCGGAAGAAGTAGAGACATATTCATTTGATTTAAAAGCAATAGTCTTACCTTGTTTGACGTTGATTTCGATTTCCTTAAATTGAGTTTGTTTCATATACCTTTAGTGATCTAATTAGTTCCTCCATTTTTATTGATTTGGTTTCTTTTCTTTCCTCTATAGCTGTCACTTTAGGGTCCTATTCAGATGGAAGGCTTCGTAGTACCATTTGGACCTTTTCCTGCGTAGAGAAAGCTTTGCCAAGAGACTCAAGAGAATTATATATGTTAGTCAATCGTAGATCCATATCAACAATAGACTCATTTGGCAATAATTAAAAGACTCAAGTGTGGACATAAGCATATTAATTTTGAACTCCTTTACTTGGCTAGTCCCTTCATGTTTCATCTTAAAGAATTCTCCACATTTCTTGAGCACTTAGAGCAATTTGATACGTAACTAGATTCACTTTTACTAAGCCCGTTTAAAAGTAATTGCTGGCTCTAACATTCATGCTTAGTCTCTTTTTGTCATCACTAGTATATTCTTGTTTGGTTTTACAACCTCTAGTGTGACACCATCTACAGTAGATATTTTTGAAGGAACAAATGGACCGTCTTCTATGATGGACCATAGATCAATATCAATAGCCATAAGAAAAGTTTGCATTCTTAATTTCCATTGAATAAAGGAACTCACCATCAAAAAAAGGAGGCCTTAGACTAGACAACTTGCTCGGTTTTGAAGCTAGTGGTTGCCATCTCACTTAGATCGTTGGATCTTCTTGTTGTGAGTGTGCCTACGCTCTGATACACTTGTAGGACCTGCAAGGCACCACTAGAAGGCGGAAGGGGGGGGTTGAATAGTGGGTGCAGAAAATTTGGTTTTTAAAATGTTTTTGATCCAAAAACCCAACTCCTGAAAACAGTTTCTATTTTCAGGACCTGTTTTGCAACGTTTAAAAAACTAGGTTACAAGCCTTCAAAAATTCTGAAATTTGGAGATATTTTTTTATCAGATGTTCTGAGTATCTCCTAAAAATTTCAGATCAAAATTTCATAACCCTTTGAAAATCATTTATGGTCAGATTGCGCAAATCTGCCAGAAAACGTTTAGTCTGACTTGAAAAATTTATTCCGATTAAACCGTGGCTCCAAATGGTCTGAAAACTTTAACGACAAACCTCTTACTATGTGTAATTAATAGGGTTGAAACAGTTTTGAAAACTTCCTTTGGAAGCATGTCAAATACGTTCAAAGTCTCAACCTTTGCAAGTCTGAAAATCAGGACTGCACTAGTCTCAAAACTATTGACGGTTTGAATGACTTATACTTGTCCAAAAGGGTTGAAAACTTACGCCAAATGAAACTTAGAAGATGTGGCTATGTTTCTGAAAAATGTTACAAATTTTTGAAATTCATTTACTATTTTTAAGATCGCGATGAATTAGATGCAAAGTGCAGTAAACTGAAAGTATTGTGCAGAAAAGTAGAGAACACAAGGAATTTTATGCTGGTTCGGTTAAATCAACCTACTCCAGTCTTCGAGGACACCTTCCTCGGTTATCGCTAAACAAAATAACACCTTACCACATAGGGTTGATGGAGTTACACACCAACTCCAACCCTTTACAATTGAAACTAGCAATCACAATGATCACCAACACCACGACCGAGCGGATGAAGGTTTGATCACACCTTGATCAGCCTTTCACAATAATAGGGCGTCTATGGTGGTATGAATGAAGCATATACAATTTATTTTAATGTAGATACAATAGGCTTTGAGAGAGAAAGAAAAGAAAGAAATGTAGAAGAAGAGAGTATCGAAAACGTTTTGCACTCTTGAAATTCGAAGACTTGTCTTGTGTTGATTTGCTCTTTCTCTTCGTTTTATGTCAATATGGCCGCCCACTCTAGGTCTTATCTTCCCCTTAGAAATTCTCTTTTAAGTCATTAGAAGAATGTCTTGTATAATTGTGACATCAACCTGCTTACTTGGCAACGCTTCATTGGATGATCATCTTAGCCTTGCTTATTTGGCACTCCTTGATTGCATGAGATTTGTCATCATTTGATGACTGTACAAATCTTAGAATTACACTTAAAACATGTGCCAAATTAGTGTTCAAAACATTTCCAATTATCACACAATTAATCCCAAAAATTTGGAGAAGAAATTGATCTCCATTCAACTCAAAAAATCTCCCACCACATTTCAACACATGCTGAAATTTTCAGCATGTGCTAAATCTCAAGACTTCAAATTATTACCATAATATTATTATATCAATCCCTAGAAAATGGAGAAGTAAATTGTTAGAATTAAGTCTCAAAATTTCGGCCACCTTAAATCACACATGCTGAATTTTCAACATGTGTTATATATGTGACATAGTTTGAAACATTACCTTGTGTAGTTCCCTCCATTATGTCACTGACCTTGTGCAGTACATTCTTCACCAATCAAGATGCCAACTAAGCTCCACATAGGCTCCACCAAGCAGCTCTAGGCATGTGACTAAGCTTGAACATGTGCTGAATTTTTTTGCAAACTTTGTAAAATAGTGCACAATAATTATACACATATGGTATATTCCAATCAGCCATAAATTGAATTTTTCTAGAACACTTTAGTATGTATTGAATACGTAAAAAGTGTCTAGATACATGTTACATGTCATGCCAAAAACGTTCCATGTGTTGTGTTCATAGAAAACAGAATTTTCGACTTTTGTCGATTACGCGATTTTTCTCTGATTAAATTCAAACATTTTGCACATTTATATATTATGTCCCACATAATATACATAGAATAAATTGAATATTCATCTCTAAAGGCTGAAGTAAGTGGCGCCCCATGTGCTAAAAATGTTGAATTTGAAATCTCCACAATTTGTCCTTAATTGGGGTGATTTGTGTGTGCCAACATGGAATGATTTTATGGCTGAGTATATCATGTAAGCCACGAAATTTGTGGCCATTTTTTAAGTGTAGGGGCTGGCCATCTATATATGGCAAGTACGTGACACGTTGGCGAAGTTTCAGTTGTCACCCGATACGACAATTTTTGGTTTAGAACCTTGTAACATGTCGTAATAATTTTTATCATCACCATGACTTATATCACACGATATAAGACCTGAATATACTCATAAATATGAGGTAAGTATAGTGGTGTGACGTTAACGTACGTTCATAAAATATATAACGTGTCGGTAGTACGTTAGAATATATGTGTATAGTGCCTTTAAAAAATCTGAACATAATATATACAATATACATTATACATACATATATACATATATACATACATATACAATAACATACATATATACATATATACATACATATATACAATATACATACATATACATATATACATACATATATACATATATACATACATATATACATATATACATACATATATACATATATACATATATATATACATATATATATATAAACGTGTGATAAAAGGTGGGAGAAGACTTTCCTTTCTTCAATTTGTTGCATTTATGCCTTTTCCAAATATATCTCCATTTAATGAACTACTTAGTTCATTTAACTAAGCACTTCACTTAATGAACTAGTTTAGTTCATTAATGGCGGCACCTGAAAATAGTTCAAACACAAAATGTTTGTCATTTGACGTAAGCTTTAAAGCTTCATGGCTTGTTAGTACGGCAACATATATAAACTATATAAGGCAGGTTTGTTGCAAAAACGTGTCAAGTCATAAAATGTGTTATGCATTTCTTTAGCACATGTTATTTAAATCATGCATTTTTTTGAATCACTCAAACCCTTTTTCTCAACATTTATTATTGATAAAGAGGTTTTATTATCATTATTGTTGGTTAGTATGTTACATAATTCTGATATATGTCTCTGATTCATTATTGTTATAGATATAAAATAATTGATAACCAGTATGAGTATTGATTTGATGATCATGAGATGATTATGTGTACGATGATACAAATCAATCTCATAGATACTTGTTAAAAAACAATGTATTGGAAACCAAACATGAGATTACTACATGGATTAACGTTATAAATAAATCTCATGATAGTTATGTTTTAATCCGTAGACTTGAGATTGTCATGGTTTCCAACATAAGGACTATTATATTTTGACATGGTCAAACATTATACATAACTGGATAATAATAAAGGTTATGATTGAATATGACAGAAATTACGCAGAGGATATTGAACAATCAAGATAGAATTTGTGCCTCTCTTTTGAGAAAGATAACTTCTGGACCCCTCAGACCTCGGTAAATGAGAATATGAAATGCATGGTCGTGCTCAATTGAATTGATAGTGTGATCAATATCATTCGTTTTATCAGTCTACTTGGAGATCGAGTAACCATAAGTTTGAACAATATAAGTATGACGCTGACCATGAGTTATGTTCAAACTAGATATCGTGTGACAAAGGGATTAATAATGTATTATTGTTAGGCTAGTTGGACTATACTCGTACTAATTGGGCAGTCGTAATGCCTTGCTAGAGGCCAATTACGAATTTCCAGGAGAGGTGACCAAACTAAAGATTAAACTCAGAACTGAGTTCCGTGACCTGAAACTAGTCATTACAACATGTTTTTCAAACTACAAAAGGTTATATCTCTCTTCTATCTATCGCAAATTGATTGGTCAATTATTTCTAACATCTCTAATGTTATTTTGAGTGATTGTTGCATCCTACAAGCATCTGGGTTCGAAATCTTCACCTACAATGCAGAGCAGATTTGTTAGAGATAATTTGAATTGTGGAAGACCAATTAATAGAGAAAGAGAAAGGGGCAGCGCTAGAAATAAAAATTTGAAAACCTCTATAAATACAATAACCTTGAAGACGCAACTACACACTTTCATCCTCTTCAAGCTCCATCCTTCATAGATATCAAAAAGCTCTCAAGTGCAAAAGTGCTTAAGCTTATCAAGCTCTTATTTCTTTTTTTATTATTGTATTGTGAGATTAATGTAGTCTAACACAAGAGAGACTAAATATATTGATCCCTGCTTGTGATTTAGACTTTTTTTTTTGAAAGTCTCATCCAACTCTTCTCCCAAAGCGTATTTGGTGAAAGTTATTCGGTAGAACTTTCTTTAAGTTGCGAAAAACAAGTAGAAAACCTTAAATGCTCTTGCTTGTAGTTGTTGTAGTAGTTGATATTGTGCAATGTGTTGTTGCAATAGCTTTTGTAGTAGCGGCTATTATTCTTGTTCCTTATTGAATGCATTAAGAAAGTTGGTATTGAAAATCCACTTTGAAAACAAAGCGGTTATGGAATAGTTACAATGAATTTCGAACCACTCTAATTTGTGTGTCTCCAAATTCATTATCTATCATCCCCTTCTTTTTTTAGTTTTGGTAAGCATTAAGAGTTGTTGTAAGCTAAATTAATAAAAATCCAAAAATTTCTCAATACTCTATTCACACCTCTAGAGTGATTATTACGGACCTGACAAGAATATCTTTGATTCTACTCCACTACTACTTTTTTTTTCCAAAGTGGATATTCAAAAACGAATTCCTTACTATCTTCAACAAGGAAACATAACTGCAAAAAAACTATGACTGTTACGACCCGCATTTCCAAGTCGGTAGAAAAAGAAATAAGATAATGGAAAATAGAACGATAGTGCGATGTCGGTAAAATTTTGGTGGAAATAAAATTTTGAATCGAGGTTTAAAAAGACATCCGTAGTAAATATCAGGGTTAGAAACGCTCGGAAAAATAACCAAATGATAAGGTAACCAATATATCGATATGCGACGAGATTCGTTAATGAACGTTACAACTTCGTCGTAGGAATTAGAACAATACGAATATGTAACAACATAAATATTAGGATAAATTAAACCAAAATAAATACATAACATAAGATATTAGAACAACAAGAAAAAGGAAGTAGGAAATAATACATAACTTGGAAAAAAAAGAAAAGGGAAATAAATATTTATATACACACATACTAGCGCCAATTAGGGTAGGAAAAGGAAGAAGAAAGTGTGGTTAGAAAAATACCCCAACAAAATACCAAGTGTACAAAATTGTGTAGAAATCATGTTATGGCCCGCACCCTCCATAAAACAAATAAAGGATAAACGGAAATTAAATAGGGTATGGACAATTAATAATAATGAATTAAGAATTTAGTATGAGAATTAATTAGAATTTATGGAGATGATTAAATATAGAATTAAGTGGCATTTAAATTTAGAATTAAATATTAGAATTTAATCCTTTAAGATAAATGAAATAATAAGATAGAATTTAGAAACTCAAATTCCACCCTTACCTATATCAAAAACTGACTAAACATCAGTTTCTCTTCATTCATAAAGAAACTGGCGTCCACTCTTTCCCCCATTGGCGATTTTCCTCTCCCACCTTAGGCGGTTTTTTTCTCCTTTGCAACCCTAGGGAAGATTCTTCAAGATCTTCAATCCAATCTTCTTCCGTTCTTTGATTCTTCTTTGAGTAATCATAGACAAGTAATCTACTTATGAGTTCCTACGTTTTGCGAAAGAGAAAAGGCCTATTTTGATATTAAATTGGATCACCATGCAGTAGTTTCTTTCCGTGAATCTATATGTGACTTATGTGCTTTTGTTTTGAGATTTGGCCATTATATGTTGAAAAATCGTTCTTGTTGTTGTTGTTTATGTGAGATCATGTAAATCCCAATCCCTTGAACCCTACTTTGTTGGTAATGGCGGTTGAAGGGAAGGGAGAGTGAAAAGATTAGATTTTTGGGTTCGATTTGATGAATACTTTGAGTGTTAGGCTTGAATCCATGAATCGTCTATTAAAGGTGTTGCCTTGGGTGAATTAAGGATGAATTGATAGTGAGGAATATGATTAGAATGGTTTGGAAGGAAGTTGGGATCGAATGGGTGGTTATTTATGCCGTTTCTGTAGAAAACTGCAGAATGGAATTCTGGAAACAGGGACATCGATCGATCGACGTCAGGATATGACGTACGTCGATCGATCGACGTATAGAGAGTGAGAGGCTGACGTGCCTCAGAAGGACGTAGATCGATCGACGTAGGATAAGTGAGAGATCGACGTGCCTCAGAAGGACGTAGATCGATCGACGTAGACTGATGAGTGAGAGATCGATGTGTCTCAGATGGACATCGATTGATCGACGTCAGGGTATGACGTACGTCGATCGATCAACGTCAGGGTATGATGTACATCTGTTTTGTGGAAAATTAAGGGAAGGAAGAGGGAAGTTAGGGGATCCTTTGGGGTGACCTTAGTGACTTCTTAGGACCTGATTGAGGTTAGTCTAAGACTTGGGAACATGACTTAAGATGGTGAATCAATGGTGGAGACTTCGTAGGGTATTCGAATCGGACTTCAACGTGAATGACCTAAGGGGTTAGGAATGAACGTATGAGGCTCTACAGAGTTCAAAAGGAGGGATGTGAGGGTTCCTACATTATCCCTTGGGTGCTAGAATGAATGTTTAGGTGATGTTGACTTATCGGAAAGGATATGCGCGAGTGTGTGAATAAGGTGAGTCTCGGGTGACTGAGTGACATTTGAATGTGATTTGAAGTATGTGATTGAAGAACATGATTGATGTGAGAAGTTCTGCATTTTGCATCAGGGCACTTGCATTTGCATAATGTTTTGATAAGAGCTGTGCTTCGGCACATGGTACAAAATTTGCGAAATGAGCTATGATGCGCTATAGGGTATAAAGACAAGCTGTAGCTATCACAGGGTATAAAGCAAGCTGTAATGTGTCATAGGGTATAAAGACAAGCTGTGGCACATTACAGGGTATAAAGTTGAGCTGTGGTGCGTCACAGGGTATAAAGACAAGCTGTGGCCCACCACAGGGTATAAAGTTATGTGACTAGACATTGTGACATGCATTGCACGGTTTTGAAAAGAATGGCATAAGCATTTGTGATTGTGTAGTGTACTGCATATTTTGTCATGCATCACGTGCGTCGTTATGGTATGATTGAATTGAGATTGAATTGTTATTGAGTTGTTAAATGCTTATTCATTATTGTTCTTATTCTATTGTGCTGTAAATCTACATTCTTGAAAGTATACAAGACATGTGCCCCATCACCCTTGATTTAAATATTACTCATGTCTTGCCATGTGTTGATCCCGTATGTCTTATAAGCGGGTTACTTGCTAGCGTTTTTCGCTAAGGGTACTACCTTTATTTTGCAGATGAGCCTAGCTATGACATGATCTTCATAGAGGACGATGGCGAGTGGGTCGAATGGGATGCTTAGAGTCTTAATGGGAGATAGTCGAGACTGTTGCTAGTTATTTCAGTTTCTTTCATTCACTCGAGGATTTAGTCAGTTTACCATGAACACTCTTTTGTGATTTCATTACACTTTGATGTACAAATTGGATGGTTTGGATTTTATTTTGCACGTGTCTCCGTGCTTATTCTCTTACGTCATTGATGATGTGTATTCGAGAGATGAGACGTCTTGTAGTCTTCTCAGTAAGCTACAACGGGTGCACCGGTTCGGATCCGCTGTCCGGGTCGGGGCGCTACACGGTATCAGAGACTAGGCTTCAGATCTACCTCGGAGACCTAGGTTATGTCATATAGAGTCTTAAGCTATGATTTTGACCCTAAGTTGATCCATAGGTCTAAGTATATGATCTTAGATATAAGTTTGATTGGGTTGTGTGTGCGAGTGTGAAAATTTTAATCAATAAATGTTATTTTATGTTTAGTTTACGAGTTCTGTTCTGTACAACGCAAGGGCTTTCAGTATTATCTTTGGAATGACTAAATGCTAATAAGCGTTATCTTGCAGACAATGCCTCCCAGAATGGATAACTCCGGAAACGGCGGTAACGGAAATGACAATCCTCCGCCACCACAAATGGTAATGCCCCAAGCGTTGATGGATGCGATCACAGTGATTGCACAGAGTGTTGCTCAACAGCAGCACAACCTCCTCCTCCACCACCACCTCAGCATGGCATAAGGTATTACATTGGGGAGATGCAAAAGATGCATGCCCCAACTTTTAGGGGACCACCGATCTAGAAGTAGCCGGATTCTGGCCGGATGAGGTGGAGAAATGCTTCAGGCTAGTGCAAGTGCCTGAGGAACTGAAAGTGGTTGTGGCCACCCCTTACTGAGTGGCCGAGCAAATGCCTGGTGGAGTGGAATTCTGCCAAAGATGACTCCCCTTATTTTGTGGAGACAATTCGTACGGGCCTACAAGGACTACTACGTGCCTGAAACCGCCATTTTGGAGAAGATGAGGCAGTTTAATAAATTTGAACAAGGGAGGATGTCCATTTCTGACTATGCTGATAGATTCCATGCCTTGGGCAAATTTACGCCCATGGTGTTGGAAAACAATAGAATGAAGATGCTTAAATTCGAAGAAGGTTTGAACCCCCGCATACGGACGGCTATGGCGGGGTCTAGTTTGAAGACATTTGAAGAGATGCTGGATGCTTGTTACCGTGTGGAGAGTGACATGCGCAGGTCGCAGCCTAGAGAGGCTCATGACGATACCAGTAAGAGACCGAGGGAAGACAGAAGTGGATGGAGACCCGGACGTTGGGTAAAGATTCCTAGAAAAGGACATATGGGGCAAAATTCAGAGGGCACCACAACAGAATCAGCCTGATCGTCAGGCGCCCAGAGTGTGCCCACCTGCCAGAAAAATCATGTTGGGGAATGTTGGAAGAAGACGGGAGCATGTTTTAAGTGTGGCCAGACGGGCCACAGAATCAAAGATTGTCCCGAGTGGAAGCAGAAGCCACAGGGAGACGCCGGGCCATCACAGCAACAGAGAGCTAGGCCTAGGACCAATGCCAGAGTCCATGCAATGACGGATGCCGAAGTGCAGGAGGGCACGGATGTTGTGACAGGTATGACTTAAGTTAAATATTAGTTGCGTAAGTTGGATTTTAGTCGTTTAAGTTGGAGATTAAATGTGCTTTATGTGAAAACCTTTATGTGCTACACTTTTTGTGCTTAGGTGTGATTCTAGTTAATAAAGTGCCTGCGAATGTATTGTTTGATAGTGGAGCGAGTCACTCATTCATTTCTAAGCGGTTCGTCAAAGGACTCGACTGTCTACCCGAATGGCTTGAAACCCCCTTCAGGGTGCAGGCAGCCGGCGAACAAGTGTTGGTTTCACACCAACAGTACAAAGACTGTGAGTTGGAGTTGGATGGGAAGGTGTTTTCTGTGACATTAGTTCCAATCCCGATGAAGGATTTTGATGTGATATTGGGCATGGATTGGCTGACCGAGAATCATGCCAATATTGACTGTAGACTTAAGCAAGTGACCGTTAAGGACCCTGAGATGAATGAAATAACGGTACAAGAAAATATCAAGCTAACCAAAGCTCCGAAGAAAATATACTTGACGGCGGTTAAAGCTTTTAAGGCTTTGCAAAAACGAGCAAGAGATTTATGGTGTATGCTGTAGATGCTAAGCAAGAAGTCCTCTCCATAGACCAGATTCCGGTAATAAATGAATTTAAGGATGTATTTCCGGATGATTTGTCGGGAGTTCCGCCATCAAGAGAAGTGGAGTTCGAGATCAACTTGATTCCCGGAGCCGAGCCTATATCTAAGGCACCCTACAGAATGGCTCCAGCTGAGCTTAAGGAGCTAAAGGGATAACTCCAAGAGCTATTAGATAAGAAGTTGATTCGTCCCAGTGTATCACCTTGGGGAGCTCCAGTATTTGTTTGTGAAGAAGAAAGATGGCAGCATGCGGTTGTGTATTGATTACCGAGAGTTGAATAAAATCACCATCAAGAACAAATATCCTCTGCCAAGGATTGAGGATTTATTTGACTAACTAAAGGGAGCCCGATGGTTTTCAAAGATTGACCTTCGTCAGGGGTATCATCAGCTGCTTGTTGAAAGCAGGAGACGTACCTAAAACAGCTTTTCGGACTCGATACGGGCATTATGAATTTTTGGTGATGCCTTTTGGATTAACTAATGCGCCAGCAGCCTTTATGGATTTGATGAACACCGTATTCCAAGAACAGTTGGACCAATTCGTAGTGGTGTTCATCGATGACATTTTGGTCTACTCCCCCGACGAGCAAGCTCATGCAGAACATTTGAGGGTGGTGTTGGAAATTTTGAGGCAACAAAAGCTTTATGCCAAATTCAGCAAGTGTGAATTCTGGCTAAGGAGTGTAGCCTTTCTCGGTCACGTGATTTCGGAGGATGGGATTTCAGTGGATCCCAAGAAGATAGAAGCCATTACTGAATGGCCAAGACCCATAAATGTGACCGAAGTCTGAAGCTTCCTAGGTCTTGTGGGATGCTATAGGAAGTTTTTGAAGGATTTTCTACAATAGCAGTTCCATTGAGTCGACTTACACAGAAGAAGACTAAGTGTGAATGGACTGCTGAATGCGAGCAGAGCTTTTCTGAGCTCAAGAAGAAATTAACCACAGCCCCGGTGTTGGCACAACCTTCCGGCACCGACGGTTTTGTGATCTATAGTGATGCGTCCAAGAAGGACTAGGTATGTACACCATTACAATTAATGCATTGTATATACATATGCTAGTCTTAAACTCACTTTCTGTTCATAGGTTGTGTCTTGATGCAAAACGGACGAGTTATCTCGTACGCGTCGAGACAGTTGAAGCCATATGAGCAGAATTACCCGACGCATGACTTAGAGCTCGCGGCTGTAGTATTTGCTCTTAAGATCTGGAGACACTTTTTGTATGGAGAGAAATGTGCAGTGTTCACGGACCACAAGAGTTTGAAGTACTTATTTTCACAGAAGGAGCTTAACATGAGGCAAAGGAGATGGTTGGAATTACTAAAGGATTATGATTTAACCATCAACTATCACCGGGTAAAGCAAATAGGGTGGCGGACGCGCTGAGCAGAAAATCTAGCCATGCAATACAGTCTCCTTTAGAGCGAGAGATCGAAGAG
This sequence comes from Eustoma russellianum, assembly GCA_036186865.1. Lineage (NCBI taxonomy): Eukaryota > Viridiplantae > Streptophyta > Magnoliopsida > Gentianales > Gentianaceae > Eustoma > Eustoma russellianum. The sequence continues at coordinate 7,585,675 of AP025063.1, forward strand.
TTTGGTCTGGATGTTATAGACTCGGTGGCGAATGTCCTTACGGCCTTATCTATAAGGCCAGATTTGGTAGACAGAATCAAAGAAGCTCAGCATGAGGATGCAGCACTGAAGGAAATCCGTGAAAATTATCTACGGGACCAGTAAAGGATTTTCAGTTGAGAGAAGATAAAAGTTTATGGTTTCAAAACCGGCTATGCGTACCAGATAAGGAAGAGCTTCGTAGAGAACTAATGAGTGAAGCTCACAATTCAAGGTTGTCTATCCACCCCCAGCACACAAAAATGTATAAGGACCTCAAAAGGAATTATTGGTGGATAGGGATGAAGAGAGCATAGCGGAGTATTTGAGAGGTGTTTAGTATGCCAACAAGTTAAAGCAGAACACTAACGACCTGGTGGTTTGATGATGCCACTTGAGATTCCTGAATGGAAATGGGAGCACGTGACTATGGACTTCGTGATGGCACTACCCAAACCAGAAATGGAAATGAGATGATTTGGGTAATTGTCGATCGCTTGACAAAGACAGCTCACTTCATAGCTATGCCACATGGTACATCTTATGAGAAATTATCCAGCATATATGTGGATAACATTGTGAGCTTGCATGGAGTCCCCGTCAGTATTGTGTCGGACCGTGATCCCAAGTTCACTTCTAAGTTTTGGAGGGCATTTCTGAAAGCGATGGGTACTGAGCTAAGAATGAGTACCGCATACCACCCTCAAACGAATGGACAATTCGAGAGAACCATCCAACTTTGGAGGACATGTTGAGAGCATGCGCCTTGGATTTCAAAGGAAACTGGGATAGCATGCTGAAGTTGATGGAGTTTTCATACAATAATAGCCATCACAGTGCGATCGGCATGGCGCCATTTGAAGCATTATACGGACGCAAGTGCAGGTCCCCGATTTGTTGGGACAAAGTTGGGGAAAGGACAATCACCGCACCAGAATTGGTGGAGCAGACCATTGGGAAGGTGAGGGTGATAAGAGAAAGACTAGAGGTGGCCCAAGACCGTAGCAAAGTTGGGCAGATTCTAAAGAAGGCCCCTACACTTTGAGATTGGGGAAAAGGTCTATTTGCGAGTTTCACCCACCAAGGGAGTGGCGAGGTTCGGAATGAAGGGCAAGTTAAGCCCTAGATATATTGGTCCATACGAGGTTCTTGGCAAGGTTGAGAAAGTGCATACCGACTAGCGTTGCCTCCAATCTATTTCAAGTACATAATGTATTTCACGTGTCACAATTGAGGAAATATGTGTCGGACCCGAGCCACGTTCTTGAGGCTCAACCGCTGGATGTTAGAGAAGATGTCACATATGAAGAACATCCAGTGAAGATTGTGGACAAGAAAGATCAGTCCTACGCAGGCGCGTAATTCCGTATGTCAAAGTTCAATGGAGTAACATATGGAGCATGAAGCCACGTGGGAGCTTGAAGAGCAAATGAAGGAGTTGTATCCACATCTCTTCCAATAAGGTACGTCAGTTTCGAGGACGAAACTTTTTGTAAGGGGGGTGGAATGTTATGCCCCCGCACCCTCCGTAAACAAATAAAGGATAAACGGAAATTAATAGGGTATGGACATTAATTAATGATTAAGAATTTAGTATAAGAATTAATTAGAATTTATGGAGAGGATTAATATAGAATTAAGTGGCATTTAAATTTCGAATTAATATTAGATTTAATCCTTTAATATAAATGAATAATAGGATATAATTTAGAAACTCAAATTCCACCCTTACCCATATCAGAAACTGACTAAACGTCAGTTTCTCTTGATTCATAAAGAAACTGACGTCCACTCTTTCCCCCCATTGGCGATTTTCCTCTCCCCACCTTAGGCGGTTTTTTTCTCCTTTACAACCCTAGGGAAGATTCTTCAAGATCTTCAATCCAATCTTCTTCTGTTCTTCGATTCTTCTTCGAGTAATCACAGGCATAATCTACTTATGAGTTCCTACGTTTTTGCGAAAGAGAAAAGACTATTTTTGATTTTAAATTGGATCACCATGCAGTAGTTTCTTTCTGTGAATCTATATGTGACTTATGTGTTTTTGTTTTGAGATTTGGCCATTATATGTTGAAAAATCGTTCGTTGTTGTTGTTGTTTATGTGAGATCATGTAAATCCCAATCCCTTGATCCCTACTTTGTTGGTAATGGTGGTTGAAGGGAAGGGAGAGTGAAAAGATTAGATTTTTGGGTTTGATTTGATGAATACTTTGAGTGTTAGGCTTGAATCCGTGAATCGTCTGTTAAAGGTGTTGTCTTGGGTGAATTAAGGATGAATTGATAGTGAGGAATAGGCTTGGAATGATTTGGAAGGAAGTTGGGATCGAATGGGTGGTTATTTTCTGCCGTTTCTGTAGAAAACTGCAGAATGGAATGGAAACGGGACGTCGATCGATCGACGTCAGGGTATGACGTACGTCGATCGATCGACGTATAGAGAGTGAGAGGCTGACGTGCCTCAGAAGGACGTAGATCGATCGACGTAGGATAAGTGAGAGATCGACGTGCCTCAGAAGGATGTAGATCTATCGACGTAGACTGAGTGAGTGATCGATGTGTCTCAGATGGAAATCGATCGATCGATGTCAGGTATGACGTACGTCGATCGATCGACGTCAGGGTATGATGTACATCTGTTTTGTGGAAAATTAAGGGAAGGAAGAGGGAAGTTAGGGGATCCTTTGGGGTGACCTTAGTGACTTCTTAGGACCTGATTGAGGTTAGACTAAGACTTGGGAACATGACTTAAGATGGTGAATCAACGGTGGAGACTTCGTAGGGTATTCGAATCGGACTTCAACGTGAATGACCTAAGGGGTTAGGAATGAACGTATGAGGTTCTACAAAGTTCAAAAGGAGGGATGTGAGGGTTCCTACATTTTCCCTTGGGTGCTAGAATGAATGTTTAGGTGATGTTGACTTATCGGAAAGGATACGCGCGAGTGTGTGAATGAGGTGAGTCTCGGGGTAACTGAGTGACATTTGAATGTGATTTGAAGTATGTGATTGAAGAACATGATTGATGTGAGAAGTTCTGCATTTTTGCATCATGGGCATTTGCATAATGTTTTGATAAGAGCTGTGCTTCGGCACAGGGTATAAAGTTTGCGAAATGAGCTGTGATGCGTTATAGGGTATAAAGACAAGCTGTAGCCATCATAGGTATAAAGTGAGCTGTAATATGTCATAGGGTATAAGACAAGCTGTGGCACATTACATGGTATAAGTTGAGCTGTGGTGCGTCACAAGGTATAAAGACAAGCTGTGGCCCACCACAGGGTATAAAGTTATGTGACCGGACATTGTGACATGCATTGCACGGTTTTGAAAAGAATGGCATAAGCATTTGTGATTGTGTAGTGTAGTGCATATTTTGTCATGCATCACGTGCGTCGTTATGGTACGATTGAATTGAGATTGAATTGTTATTGAGTTGTTAAATGCTTATTCATTATTGTTCTTATTCTATTGTGCTGTAAATCTACATTCTTGAAAGTATACAAGACATGTGCCCTATCACCCCTTGATTTAAATATTACTTATGTCTTGCCATATGTTGATCCCGTATGTCTTATAAGCGGGTTACTTGCTAGCGTTTTTTTGCTAAGGGTACTACCTTTATTTTGCAGATGAGCCTAGCTATGACATGATCTTCATAGAGGACGACGGCGAGTGGGTCGAATGGGATGCTTAGAGTCTTAATGGGAGATAGTCGAGACTGTTGCTAGTTATTTCAGTTTCGTTCATTCACTCGAGGATTTAGTCAGTTTACCATGAACACTCTTTTGTGATTTCATTACACTTTGATATACAAATTGGCTGGTTTGGATTTTATTTTGCACTTGTCTCTGTGCTTATTCTCTTACGTCATTGATGATGTGTATTCGAGAGATGAGACGTCTTGTAGTCTTCTCAGTAAGCTACGACGGGTGCACCGGTTCGGATCCGCTGTCCGGGTCAGGGCGCTACAAATCACATGATAATATTTTGTCCTATTCTGTCCACTCTCAACCCTCCTTGGTCGTCCCCTCCTTGCAAGTGGAAGAAAAGTTGTCTTCCACTTTGTTTTTCACTACACAACAAAACCCTACACACTTTTATCCCAATTATCATATTTTCTTCCACTTTATCCTACATGGCAACAAAAGGCAAAGCCCCTCTCCTTTTTCTTACACTAGGCCGCCACCCACTTCCCAGGAAGCCAAAAGTCTTCATTTCTTTTCTTACACTTCCTTACACAACAAAATCCTACACTTTTTCCTACCACTTCCAAACTCTTCATCATTTCAAATAAGAAAACTCTCTCTTCCTCCCCTATTCCCTCATTTTCGGCTGAAGACCCCAAAAGGGGGAAATCCTCCAACCAAATCTTCTAACTTCATTCACTTTTTCTTCCATCATTCTTACACTTCCTTACATACATCAACCAAACTCAACCACTCCTCTTTCTCCCTCCATCATCAACGTCCTCTTCACCTCCAAAAAGGAAGAAGAAGTCTTCCTTTCAACACTCCATCTTTCTTCTATTTTCAAGACAACTCTTCATCATTTCATCCTCCTAACCATTTCACATCTTCATAATTTTCCTCTCATTTTCTTCACCCTAACCATGCCCCCCTCTCTCCTCTCACTTTCTTCATCTTCAACTTATTTCATCTCTTACACTCTATTTCTTACCTCCTCTTTCCTTCTCAAGCAAGAACAAGTCTCCCAAACCCCCATTTCCTTTCATATGGCCAAAAATTGGAGCAAGAACACACCAAGAAACAATTTCTTCTTCTTCTTCTTCTCATTTCATACCTAGAAATTCATCTTCAAGACACTTCCTTTTCCTCTCTATGAAAAGAAAAACAAAGTCATCCGACCTCCATTTTTTCCACTATGGCCAAAAATTTCCAAGGCTAGAACAAGAAGTGATTTTCTTCTCTTCATCTCATACACACATCCCAAATGATAACTACAAACATCCTCCTTTATTTGAAGTCAAATGGCTGAGAGTTGAAGGCTGTAAAACCAAGGTATAGCAAGGTAAGAACTTCATGTAAGATAGGTTATATTTCTTCCATTATCCATTCCGATAAGTTGTACACTAACTCTCCATTTTGAGGTTGAAACCCATGGGTTGCTAAGGTGAGGAGGAGAAGGTTTTCTTCAAGGCAAGTGAAGAAATCTTCACTTTCATACTGAGGTTAAGTGATAAAGGCAAGTACACTTCCTAGATCCTTCATGGATTTTCAAAGATTTAGTATATATGTTCATATCAAAGTTGGATCATCCATGTAGTATGTTCAAGTTTTCACCATAAGGAAATGTAAAATATATGTTTTTATTCGGCCTTAGGCCTTCTTTATGACCTAAATGATTTTAGTACATATATACACTTATGTACAACATATTATATATATATTATATATATATTAAGATATGAACTATGAATAATATATATATATATATATACATATATATACATATGTTCAAATGGCCATAAGGCCTCTTTTTGGGGGTTTTATGATTCATTTTAAGTTACGAGTATATATATGTATATTGTATAAATATATATATATATATATATATATATATATATATATATATATATATAGATATATAGGAACATATGTATATATACACGGCGAATATATATTTGAAGAAGTAAATGACTTTGTTTACTTTATTGTGTATTATGAACACTCATATGTATACTGCATAAATATATGCATATATATAGGAAGATTTTTAAGTGGAAGGACAGGCGGTACCGTCCAGTGTTTTATTAATAATATTACCCTCAATTATGGTGGAGGAATACCGTGGTTACAATGGGTTCCTGTTATTTACGGGAGGCTCTCCAAACAGATAAATAAATGGAGCTATACAAAGTTACGAATGTATGAATTATATAAGCCTGCACAAGTACACTAGAAATAAAGAGAAAAAGAAAGAATCGGTGTTGCCTTCTCACAAATAGAAGATCCCGTATCATGTAGAGGGTCATATGTTTTGAATACATGCAACGCAAATATTGTAGATGGCCGTATGTGTGTTAAAGCTGAGGCATAGTCTGCATATATATGTGTGTGTATATACACATAGAAATAATATATATATATATATCACACACCATTCTCCTTGACATTCTTTATTATAAGGTTTATATGGATCATTATCAAATTGTTTACAGAAAGTTCCTAATTCAGACACACACACACACACATATATATATAGACATATATTTTTTTATGAAAAGAGATTTTTATTATAAATAAGCCTCACTTATGGCGGAGGAAAATCATATTACAGAAGACTGAGTTTGCGAATTAAAGAAATAGGACGCTAGTAAAAGATATCTCCAATCGAATATGATATGCCGCATTAAAACCTTGCCAAGAAAAACCACCCTTGTGGATAAAACCTTGGCGAAGGAAAAAGCGTACATATTTATTCGATTATCATTGATATCAAAATGGTAAAATAGTGAATATAAAGATTGTGGATGTATTGCTGTCCAAGTGATTAGCTCCTTCGTAGCACAGTGAATATCGCGCAATGTGGCTCCGAAATGATCCAGAACATATGTGGCACGCATGCAATCGGTTTGAAGATCCATGCCGAGGCAGCGTCGTTGCCATGCAATGAAAAAAACCAATACTGAGCAAAGCAGCAGAAGAAAGCGTAATGAACCAAAGGAACATTTACAGATGAAGATCATACCCTGCCTGCCAGCACCAACTAGTGGCCGGCAGTGATGACAAGCGTAGCCAAATCCTCCCGTAATTGGTAACAGTGGGTAAAACGCCATGTGAAACAGCCATCAGTGGAATGCTCCAGCTCCAAGTGAATGCCAAATTGTGTGGTGGCGAAATGCACATCAAAAGATCAGCGCAGTTAAAATGATAACAAATATTGTGTGATAAATCCAATAGCGTAAAGGATTACAAAGCATACCGAGCCTGCCTGCACTCAATCGAGGACAGGCAGAAAGGTCGTAAAAGAGCCAAAATTGTTGGAAGCATGCTCCAAATGAACATAACGGGAGCATCTCAGCGAAATGGAATAGAACCACCAGTGCACAATTATGGAGACAACGAGCAAACTATAAGAGTGACCAGGAAAAGGAAAATAACAGCACAAGAATGGTGTAGAAAACATACCATACCCGCCCGTACCTGATATGGTACGGGCAGGGCAAAACAAGACATGCCAATCCATGTGGAAGACTTGATGCTCAGCCTACGCATATTTGGTGATGTGAGATCGAGAGTAACGAGGCACGAACCATCGGAGGCAAATTCTGTCTATCAAAAACTCCTGTCGCTGGGCAAAGCATGGCATGTTGAGCTAAGTAATGAGCTGTCTTATTAGCTTCTCTATATACATGCCTTATCTCTATCCCGTGTGACTGAAGAAGCGATCGCAAAGTGGAAAGATGATAATTACCAAAAACTTGCTGTCTGGTATGCAGACGCTTGACTAAATCTTCACAGTCAGATTCCAACATAATTGATCGATAGACTGGAAGAAAATATATTAGACCAAATAAGGTCTCCTGAATTTCCGCCATGAAAGGCGTGCTTAGAGGCAGTCGGAAGGAGATAGCACGGACACATTCGCCGTGATGCGTGCGCAGGATTGCGCCCCCTGCTGCAAATCGAGCTCCTACTGCAGCATCTACATTTAATTTGTACCTACCCGACGGAGGGCATTGCCAACGGACAATCTTTAGGCGAGGGGATCGAAGGCGCGGTATCCAAGAAAGTGAGAGGGAAGAGCCTGCTGTCAGTTTGGTGCCCTGAATCTTATAAATCCACGTATTTATGTCAAAGTGTATAGCATTCCGAAGAAAGGCCGTCGTAAAAGATGTGGATTCCCCGTAGGTGAGCTGCGCATAGAACTTCCAAATGTTCAAAACCGTGATTGCAGGAATTACAACTTTTAAAACGCCAGAGAGGGAAGATGCAGAAGATCGGTACCACCACGATAACAAATATTGTCGAAGGGTGGTCACTGTCGGCAACAAACCCTGAAGTTCAGAAGAAAAAAATGCCCAGATGGGAGAGATGCGACCGCAGCGCATAAATATGTGTGCAACTGTGGCAGAGGCCTGCCGACAAAAAGGGCACTGTGTAGGGCACATTACAGCATAACGACCAATGAAATCCTCAAATGGTAATGCCGAATTGAAAATACGCCATAACAACAGTTTAGCAGCTGGAGAGTGATGCTTGAACCAAATAAACTTTGATGATAGCAGCGTAGGGGCTGCGGTCCGGCAAACATTATAAGCCGATTTTAGTGTAAACTCACCAGTTGATGAAGGTGTCCATGAAAGGAAATGTCCGAAACCTGTCGTATGAGAGATGCACGTAGGATGTATGCGACAGATTAACTTCCATATTGGCGAATCTGGAAGCCGCGGTGTGAAATCATTTCGCCTGCCATACTTCATATGCATATAAGTGCTCCACAGGGTGTCATTTGTATGATAGGACCACCAGATTTTACAATGATACGCCTTTTGTAGGGAATTGAGATCTCGGAGACCCAGACCACCCTCATCATAAGGTCTTGCGATTTTATTCCATGATACCCAATGATGACGATTGCCCCAAAAGAAAGAAGCCATTTTCCGATGAAGAATACGGATGATAGATTTGGGTAAACCACCTGCTGCTAAAATATGTAATGGTATTGCCGCAATTACTGAATGTAGCAGGGTTAAACGACCAGCTTGGGTAAGAAGGCGTGCATGCCATCCATGTAAACGAGTCTCCACGTGTTGCAGCAAAGGGGTACAGAACCTGGCTCTATTAATGCCTTTATGTAGATAGGAACCCAGATATCGAAAGGGTAGAGAAGAGAGGCATGTCAAGAATGTCCCGAAATATTCTTTGCTGTGCGAGGTAACATTTGCCGATGGGATGATATTACTCTTATTATAGTTCACCTTTTGTCCAGATGCTGTTTCGTACTGAGTTAAGAAAGTACGAAAATGCCGCAAATTGCGCTGCGTGCCGCGCAGAAATATGAGCAAGTCATCTGCATACGCCAAGTGCGTGATAGCAAGTGGGACACGCCCTAGCCGAAAAGATTGAATGTGTCCAGCTGCCGAAAGAGAACGCAAACCTTTGCTGAAACCTTCCGAGGATAATATAAATAATAGCGGGGTAATGGATCACCCTGTTTTACACCACGAAAAGGCCGAAATTGGGAAGATGGCTGGCCATTTATTAACACTGATAACCGTGTGGCACTAAGGTGATTAACAATCACACGAATAAAGAAATCCGAGAATCCGAATTGCCGCAATAAAAGTTCTAGATATTCCCAGCTTACTCTATCAATGCCTTCATCATATCGAGCTTCAAACATAGCTGAGATCCTCCTTTGTCCATCATATGGATCATTTCCCGTGCTAACAATATCTGCATGGATATATCATGTCCGGGCAAAAATCCTGTCTGTTCCGGAGATATGAGACGCGGCAAGAGCTACCCAAACGCGTAGCAATGATACGAGTACAAACCTTACTCAAAAATTTGTCAGACATATAGGCCGAAAGTCACTAAATGTTTGTGGAGCTTGGATTTTCGGAAGCAACGTAATCAAAGCACCGGCCATAACTGCTGGCTGGGGAACTCCCAGAAAAAATTCCTCCACTGCCTTCAGAACATCTAAATGTATAGTAGCCCAGCAAGAACGATAAAAAGTACCATGAAATCCATCTGGTCCTGCAGCACTATGAGGATCCAAGCTCCACACAGCTGTCTTCACCTCTGCCTCAGACGGAAGCTGCGTGAGCATAATATTGTCTTGGTCGGATAATAAACATGGAATGTGTGATAAAATCGCCGAATGTGAATGCGTTGATTGTCGCGCGAATAAAGTTGTATAGAAATCTACCGCAGATGCCATGATATCATCCTGAGCAGTAAGAAGAATACCTTTAGAATTTTGAATTTGCTGTATACTAAGATGTGCGCGTCGTCCTTTAACCAGAGTGTGAAAATATTTAGTATTAGCATCGCCTTCCTTTAACCATTTAACCCTGGCCTTCTGTTTCCAAAATTGCATTTCATAGTTTGAGGCCATCAAATATTCCGCCTTAGCCTTATGATATGCCTCCCGCGTAGACTCCGTTGGTGTGGCATCCCATCTGTTTTCTGCAGTATTCAGCAACTCTTCTGCATGCTTCAGAGTATTAAAAATATTCCCAAAGACATCTTTGTTCCACCGTTGAATATCCTTTTTCAGGGCAAATAATTTCCGATAAAAACCAGTCATGCCACCCGTCGTTGGATAAGATTGCCACATGGTATGTACATAGGATTGAAAATCAGAATGATGTAGCCATGCATCCAAAAAACGAAATGAGCGACGGGCTGGGAAGAAGACATTTTGCATGACACCAGGAGCGGAGTATGATCCGATGTAGTCCGAGGCAAGTGAGTTAACTGCAGGATATCAAAATAATCCTGGAGCATAGCATTAACCAAAATCCAATCTAATCGTCTCCGAACGCGGCCAAGACCTCTACCATCTGCCCATGTAAAACGGGTACCATGATACGGGGGATCCACAAGAGAACAGTGTTCTATACACTCATTAAAACTTGTAATGAAGCCAACGCTGGAGTGGATCGACCATGATGATCCGCCAGAGAGCGGAATGTATTAAAGTCACCCCCAACTAACCAGGGCAATTGCAACGTGGCATGGAAATCACACAAAGATTGCCAAAGTAGCTACGCTGAGAGGGTGTATGTTTCGCATAGACCAACGAAAGAACAAATGTCGCTTGTAACGAGAGTGATTTTAATGTTAAATGGACCACTTGGTCCTGGTCCTGCATGGTAATTACAGTGAATTCAGTATCCCACCAGAAAAACCAAATCTGCTCAGATTGCGAAACAAAAGTCTGCGAGAAACCAAGACGTAAACCATAACCCATTATTTGTGATGGAGCATGTTTAGGTTCAATCAATGCGAGCAAATGCAATTTATGTTCATGAATCAAAGAACGCAACCTAGGCAACGAGGCACGCATGCCCCGAATGTTCCAGATTAAAATATTCATTGAGATAGGGTAGAGGAACTTCCCTGAATAATGTGCGAAGCACTACGCGTGAGGACGGTGGATGGAGGCAGAGGGGGAAGATCCTTGCGGGATCTTTGTTTACGGCGGGGCACCACAGGAATAAACGCTGCATCTGCCGTCGAATCCTGCAGCCGCGATAGTAGTAACTCATCATCTGGGGATGGCTGCATGTGCTGCATGCGCCGGGCCACATCATCCGAGACCGTCGATATGTCCTCCACAAAAGTCAGTAGGCAAATCAGTGTCCGACACATGTCCAATGTCGTGTTGCATGGTATCAGTAGGAAAATCCGCTGCATCACAGAACTCATCATGTAGGGTAGTATCGGAAGGGTGATGCTCCGGTATCGGGATCGACTCCCCTATGACATGACCCTCTGCTCCCTGATCGCTTGAGAGCTGCGATGGATCCTCCACAGAAATGGGAGGCGGTGCATTTGGCACCATATTTTCTTCAACTGTATTTAGATTATCCAATGGATCTTCTACATTGTTATTCAGCTCATTCCCTGGCGGTGGAGCAGTTTGTTTGCGTTTTACCGGAGTCCATCGCGTCTTGGATGGACGAGATTTCGGGGGCGGAGGAGGTGGAGGCGGAATACTAGTCTCGCCCTTAGATGTGCAATCAGCAAGTTTATGCCCCAGTCTACGACAGTCAGTACAGAACAACGGCAAATCTTCATAAACAACAGACTGAAGAATTAAACGACCTTTAGCTTGCAGATAAATTTTTTGCGGCAACTCCTGTGATACATCCAGCTCCACATACCCGAGCTACCGATGGACGTAAGCCTTTAGAGGTGGCTACGTCCAATTTAAGGGGCAAACCGATTGTGCGCACTATTTCAAACAAAGCTTCCTGCCTATGTAGATGAATCGGCAATGCCGGTAGCGCAATCCAAACCGGCACAATTGGGACATCAGAGGAACGATCAAGTTTATTGCCTCGCCATTTCTCTGCATACACCTCTTTACAATTCTGGCATTGCCTGTATTCTTCTGAATACAGGCGTACTAGGTATTTCTTTTACTTATCTTTGTGTAAGCATAAATTATTTTCTACACTGTGTTTATTACACATTTCACTGTTTTTTTGTACATTCTTCCATGACGACCATTGGATGCGCGACCCGGGATCATTTGCATGCATGGAGGCCTCAACGTTTCTTTCCTTTTTATCTTCGGCTCTCGTGTTTATGTGCAAGAACTTATATTCACAATAACTGCAAATTTGTAAAGTTTATTCATTTCTTTGTTTGGGAGAGTCTCCCGTAGACCACAGGAACATACTGTAACCACGGTATTCTTCCGCCACAAGTGACGGAATTTTATTAATAAAACAATGGACGGTATCGCCCGTCCTTCCACTAATATATATATATATATATATATAATATATATATATATGTATATGGAGATTCTTCTCTGGCGAAAACGACTTCCGCCGCCTAAGCTCTCTGGCGGCTTTCGCCGCCGCCGTTCTCTTTCAGACGCCGAACAGATCAACCCTCAATCCGTTGTCATCTCTCAATTCGTTCTCAATCTCTTTCGCTACTGTGATCCCTTCATTCGCTGCTGTGTGCGATTATGGAGAATTCACCGCCATCTTTTGCGGCTGTTGTTGCCGGCTCTTCCTCCGCCGAAAAGATCAACATTTCACCGAAGACAGTATCACGATACAAAGGTATCCCTTTAATCTCCTTTTTGGATTCGGAAATTGATGCCCTCGCTGCTCCTTTCAAATATGCATTGGTTGGTACATTCTGGTATGGCAGACCTCCATTGAAGGTCATACGTGATGTTTTTGAGAAAATTGGCTTTCATCATGATCTCCGGATTACCCTAATAGATCAAACTCATATCCTGCTAAAATTCCAAAATGAGGCTGATTATTTGCGTTGCTTTTATCGTCGATCATGGCATATCTCCGGATGCCATATGCGAATTACGAAATGGACAGTCGACTTTGATCCAACTACGGATGTACCTATTGTTCCTGTCTGGATTGCATTGCCTGGTTTACCTATTCATCTTCATCGTAAAGAGGCACTGTTTGAAATAGTTTGCCCGATTGGTTCCCCTCTTAAACTTGATATTGCCACAACCGATGGATTACGCCCGTCAGTTGCTCGGGTTTGTGTGGAAGTTGATGTTTCTCAAGAGTTACCAAGGAAAATATATTTGCAGGCCAAAAATCGGTTTATTCTACAGGCTGTTGAATATGAAGACTTGCCATTATTTTGTACAACATGCAGATGTTTAGGACATATTGCATCCTCATGTCCGCCTCAAAAGTCGTCCACGGTACCACCTCCTCCACCTCCGCCACCTCCACGCCGTCCCCTGCAGCGTTGGACCCCAATAAAAAAGAAACCATCAGAACCGCTTACAACAACTCCAGTGGACGAACCAATACTCCCTCCTGTCTCACAACCACCAACTGATCTCTCGGCCGCCCCAACCGATATCCAGGTCGCCATGCCCGACGATGCAGTCACTGCTACTTTGCAGATTCTTCGGATGCTTGTGATATAGGCCATTCTTCAGATACTGATCTTCCAACTGCGGAACCTCCCTTTGACATTCCGACAGTCCCAGATGAGGTTGTCCGTCGTATGCAGCACATGGCCCCAACACCAGACCCGGATACCCTTATCTCACGATTGCAGGACACAGACGACTCAGCGGTATTTATTCCTGTTGTTCCACGTAGACAGCGTCGCTCTAGGAAGGATCTTCCTCCATTACCTCCATCTACTGTGCTCACACGCAGTGCGTCTCACGCAATTCAGGGAAGTAACACTACTCTTTCTCAATGAATATAATGATATGGAATATAAGGGGCATGCGTGCCTCTCTCCCTAGATTGCATCAGCTAATTCGTGAGCATCGTTTAAATTTTCTTGCTTTGATAGAGCCAAAACATTCACCTGTCAATATTACTCGCTATGCTTTAGATTTTGGTTTTTCTAATTCTTTTGCATCTCAGTCAGAACGAATCTGGGTTTTCTGGCGTGACTCAGATTTCCAGTTGATTTCAGTGCAGGATGATGATCAAGTGATGCACTTTACATTACTTTTTCAGCCAATGCAGTATTCGTTTGTTGTCTATAGTTTATGGCAAGCATACTCTCTTGCAACGCCGTGCATTATGGCACTCTTTATGCACATTTTCAGAGACTTCTACACTGCCTTGGATTATTGGGGGAGATTTTAATACATTTCGAAGCCTGTCTGATCATGAAGGCCGATCACAGCCATCTCTCTCTGCTTTACAGGATTTTAATGATTGTATTGAGTCGTGCGGTTTGATGTCACCACAATTTCACGGGTCTAAGTTTACTTTGACAGATGGTAGAGGACTGGGCAGAGTACGTCGCAGATTAGACTGGTTATTTATAAATTCGGTTTTACAGGATACATTTGAGGACTTGCAGTTCACTCATCTGCCACGCATCACATCTGATCATACACCATTGTTATTTAAATGCCGTCTAAATCAGTCCTCGGGACGTCGTTCATTTCGTTTTTTGGATTCATAGCTGCTCCATCCGGACTTTCATAATTATGTCAAAAATGCTTGGGCAAGTTATCCTACTACGGGTAGCATGTATGGTTTCTATTCTAAATTATCCAGTTTAAAGAGAGACATCCAACGGTGGAACAAAGAGATCTTTGGCAATATTTTTTCCAATGTTCAGCAGACTGAGTCGGCACTGTCACATGCAGAGCGGAACTGGGATGAGTCCCCAACTGAAACAAACAGAATTCTATATCATAAAGCAAAAGTTGATTATCTCCAAGCATCCTCATATGAATTGTAGTTTTGGAAGCAAAAATCTCGGGTCAGATGGTTAAAAGAAGGTGACGCTAATACCCGTTATTTCCATTCTATTGTCAAAGGAAAACGATTGCAATTACGAATCCAACAAATACATAATGTTAATGGCGTCCAGTACACTACACAAGATGACATTATGACTGAAGCAGTATCTTTTTACACATCACTATTTGCCTGTGAGCATACACATAATTATGAGAACATTCTCTGTCACATTCCCCGGGTGGTGTCTTTGGAGGATAATATGCTACTCACGCAAATACCCATGGAACCTGAAATCAAAGAGGCAGTTTGGCATTTAGATCCTTCTAGTGCAGCTGGTCCTGATGGGTTTAATGGGCAGTTTTATAGATCCTGTTGGTCAATCATTCATACTGATGTGGTAAAAGCAGTTCAGGAATTTTTTCTTGGTATCCCACAGCCTCAAGTGATGGCATCTGCGTTAATCACACTGATTCCTAAGAAACAATCTCCTGCTACATTCAGTGATTTCAGACCAATTGTTTGACTAATTTTCTGAGCAAAGTGTGTACCCGTATAATTGCTAGTCGACTGGGCACTATCCTTTCACGTTTAGTCTTGCCGGAACAAACCGGTTTTCTTCCTGGCTCTGACATTTCAACACAAGTGCTTCTGGCTAGGGAAATGATACATATGATGGATAAGGGCGGTTCACAGGTATGTTTGAAACTGGATATGATGAAAGCATTTGATAGAGTAAGTTGGGAATACTTGGAAAAATTATTGTGCTCCTTTGGTTTCTCTGATTTTTTCATACGGATTATTCTTAACCACTTGCGGGCAACCATATTAGCAGTCCTAATTAATGGACAGCCATCCTCAACATTTCGGCCATATAGAGGTGTAAAGCAAGGGGATCCTCTATCTCCGTTGCTGTTTATTTTATCTTCAGAGGGATTTAGCAGAGGATTGAAGGCATTAACAGCAGCAGGGTACCTACAACCTTTTCGCTTAGGCCGAATACCATTTACTATAACACATTTGGCATATGCAGATGACTTATTGATATTTTTACGGGGTTCACAGCACAACCTACGTAGGTTTCATGTCTTCCTCACTCAATATGCAACTGCTTCTGGATAAAAAGTTAATTTTCAAAAAAGCAGTATGATTCCATCTACTACTATGTCGTCCAGGCAGCGAAGGAATTTAGAAGACATCATTCATATGAAATGTACTTCTTTACCTTTTAAATACCTTGGCTCCTATTTACATAAAGGTATTTCCCGTGCCAGATACTGTGCTCCCTTATTACAGCATATTGATGACAGGCTCCATGGATGGCACTCTCATTTACTTTCGTCTGCTGGTCGTTTAGTTTTGTTACGCTCTGTTATATCAGCATTGCCTCTACATATTCTCGCATCTGGTGGGCTACCTAAATCAGTCATTCAGATCATACATCGGAAAATGGCGTCATTTTATTGGGGTCCACGCTACCACTGGGTTTCTTGGAAAGCTATCTGCGTGCCTCAGGAAGAAGGAGGATTAGGGATTCGAGACTTAAACACGTTGCAGCAAGCTTATCAATGTCGTATTTGGTGGTCATATCAGCAACAATCTACACTTTGGAGCAAATATATGCATGCAAAATATGGTCTTCGGGGAGATTATTTGCCACGTTTGCCAGATTCACCAATCTGGAAACTTATTTGTCGTATACACCCTTTCTATCTCTCACAGTCTGCAGGCAATGGCATGCATCTCACATGGCTACACACGCCAACAGGAGAATTTACATTGCGCAGCGCATATGATGCTTGTCGTATACCTCATTCAAACCTTCTCTCGGCAAAGTTCATTTGGTATAAGCAGCATGCCCCAGCTGTTAGAATCTTCTTATGGCGCCTTTTTCACTCTGCACTCCCATTCGAGGATTATATGGGCAGATACATTACTTCACAACCAACTCAATGCCCATTCTGTAAGCGAGAGTCAGCGACAGCAGATCACATTTTCTTGTATTGTTCGTATGTGCGACGCTTATGGAATTATTATGCTGGCGAATTACACTGTCCTCTACCATCGTCCATGCAACTGCGCCAATATATACTTGTTTGGTGGTATCGTTCATCATTTACATCTCTTATTGGCGTTTTCAGAATCATTATTCCGGGAATTATCTTGTACAATATATGGCGTGGATATACATCATTGGTTTATGGAGAGCAAACGAATATTACACTGACATCCCTTCAGGCTTCAGTCCGCTATGACATTACCATTTGGTGCAAAAAAATATCAGGCACTAAACTTGCTGCTGATCCTAGACGATATTTCTCTTGGCTGCCATCGCTGAAGCTTCCACGACCTACGCTAATTCGCTGGCTATGTCCACCATCAGGACGACTGAAATTGAATACAGATGCGGCAGTCGGCAGACAATATGCAGCAGGGGGTGCGATATTACGCGATCACATGGGACGTTGTGTGGGAGCAATCTCGTTCCGGCTGCCTTTAGCTACACCATTACATGCTGAGATTCAAGCAGCATTATTTGGTCTTTTATACTTTCTCCCTCTACATCGTAACGTCACCTTGGAATCTGATTGTGCCCAAATGATTTCTCGGCTGTCCCGCACGTAGCTGGTTCAAGGTAATTATTATCTCCGGCTACTTCACACGCTTATACATCTCCACCGGCTTGATTATCATCACATCTACCGAGAGGCTAATATGGCGGCTCATTATTTATCTCAACACGCAATGCTGGACCCCATCACCCAATATTATTCATCCCAAACTCTTCCTTCATTGGTGCGAGCTGCTATCATGTTGGATCTTTCATCAGTTCACTTGCGTGTTGTTTAATATATTATAGTCTTCCGCATGGATTGGCGTTTCTCACATCTCCCTCCTCTCCTGTCTCCTACGGGATTCAGGCAGACTTGGTATGTATTATTATCTTTGGACGTATGTTTTAGCTGGTTTCCTCTTGCATCATAACTGCCTCTTTATGCTTGCTCTTGCATGGTTTGGAGTATATAAATTCGTGGCGGAATCCTGCTATCCTACACTGATGGACTCAGCGACACATACTCTTCAGCGACCATATATAAACTTGTCGCCTTGGCAACGGCTTTGTCAAGGCGACATTGGTATGTGTCTGACATTTCTCTTTTGTTTTCTTTGGATGTTCACCATCACCGGCATAATTTCTTTTTCGATTTTTTCCGAGGTATGGCATCTCCTGGACAAGGACAACTCACGCGATGACGTCCATGGCTTCAACTGGCGACAAAAGCTCACATCTCCACCCACAACAATCACACATTTGTACTCCATCTTAGACTTCACACATATCAATGATGGCCGTATAAATATGTATGCTTTTTCCTTCGCCAGGGTTTTATCTACAAGGGTGGTTTTTCCTCGCAAGGTTTTAATGCGGCATATCATATACGACTGGAGATATGTTATCATTAGTTCATTATTTTATTTATTCGCATACTTTGATGATTGTAATAAGGTTTTCCTCCACCATAAGTGAGGTTTTCTTCTCATGAATAAAGAATATTTTTATAAATATATATATATATATATATATATTTATTATTTAAACAGTGTTTTTATTAATGAAATAACGAACTGATAAGTACATATCTCCAGTCGTATATGATATGCCGCATTAAAACCTTGCCAGGAAAAACACCCTTGTGGATAAAATCCTAGCGAAGGAAAAAACGTACATATTTATACGACCATCATTGAGATGTATAAACGCTGAATTCGAGTACAAATGTGTGTATTCTGCCGCTAGAGATGTGGTTCGAGTGTGCCAGTTGAAGCAGCGGAAATTGTTGCTGAAGATTGTCGCATCCGGGATTACCGCAGAGGAAAAAACCAAAACGTAGTGATGCTAGCGATTGAGAACACCCAATTTATGGCCGGGCGGTGTGGAATGGCTGGTGAGCCCGCCAGTGTAGAAAAGAGATATCTCGCCACCAATATATAATGTCCACGACATGAGAAAGCAAGCATAAAAAGGTAGTTATGAAGCAGGAGGAAACAGCATAGAATGCAGGCCAAAAAATAACAAGACATACCGAACCTGCCTGAATCCCGTAGGAGACAGGCAGAAAGATTCATGAGACGCCAATCCCTGTTGATATCAATCTGTGACAGCATACTGATGCGACGCCGATGTGCCCTATTAATGGCCACCAAGGCACATGCATTGAAGCGACAGTTAATCCAAGCCATATGGAAGCTCAGGAGAGTAGCAACCATCAAACCCGCCTGCACTGACAATAGTACAGGAAGCAACAACATATATACGCCAAACCATGTGGAAGGCCTTGATATCGTGGGCTGCGCCATTATCAATAATAATCCTCGCGTCCTCGGAAAGTATAACCCATGTGCAAGGAAAAGTAATGTGTGCATAAGCATTGCGAAGACCAATGACGAGAAAATGAAAAAGGACAGGCAACATACCATGCCTGCCTGCACTCAAATGAGCACAGGCAGAGGATAAGACAGTGCGCCAATCCATTGGGAAGGCTTAATGATTACCGCCTACACAAGGACGCTGACGTGAGGTCCAAAGAGACTGCAGCACGAACCATAGAAGGTAGACTGGAGGAGGTAAAGTAGGAAGTGATTGGCGATGTCATTGCATGATGATCAAGGTAATGTGCTGGCATATTGGCCTCTCTGTATATATGATTAATGTCCAGGTTATTCTGAATACCAGCATTTGTAGGAATCTGAGATGAAAGTTGCCAAATACTGGTTGCTGCTGTCGTAAACGCTGCAGCAGCTGCGCACAGTCCGTCTCTATAATAAGCGCCCTATAGAATGGAAGAAAATATAGCAATCCAAATAAAGCTGCCTGAATTTCAGCCTGCAATGGCGTACATGGAGGCGGGCGGAATGCTACAGCGCGCACACATACGCCATAAGAGTCACGCAGAATGACGCCGCCTGCAGCATAGTGGCGTCCAACAGTTGCATCAACATTAAGCTTAAAACGTCCTGATGGAGGGGTAAGCCATTTGATCACTTGGAGACGCGGAGGGCGAATCTTTGGAATCCATGATACCGGAGGAGATGGCCCCACGGCTAGCTTGGAACCATGAAGCGTGTGCACCCACATGTCTATATCAAAATGGATTGCAGCCCTGAGTGCAGATATAGAAAAACCTGTCTGATCCCCATACACTAAGCTAGCATAGCAACGCCATATGTTATGTACTAAGATGCCAGGGACAACAATTTTCAGAACCCCAATATTGAAGAAGAGGAGGATCTATACCACCATGATAATAAAAATTGGCGTAGAGGTAGAGAAGTGGGAGAAACTCCTTGCAATTCTGCCGCAAAGAACATCCATAGTAGCCGAATTGGCGTACAATACAAGAAAACATGATCAACTGTTGCCGACTGATGTTTGCAAAAAGGGCACTGCGTAGGACGGGTTGCCAAATAACTGCCAATATAATCTTCAAATGGTAAGGCAGCATGAAACAATCGCCATAGCAATAACTTGATGGATGGCGAATGTTGTTTAAACCAAATGAACTTAGCCGAGAGCAATGTCGGTCTAGATAATCGACAGATATTGTAAGCAGATTTTAAAGTGAATTCTCCCGAGGGCGAGGGTTGCCATGTGAGATTGGTATTCGCGCCTGCTGTGTGAGAGATACAAATATTATTAATGCAACAAATAAGCTTCCAAACTGGCGAATCTGGTAAACGAGGTTGAAAATCACCCCTTCGTCCATATTTAGCATGCATATATCGACTCCATAGAGTGTCTTGCTTATGATATACCCACCATATTCTGAATTGACATGCCTTCTGTAATGCATTAAGATCCCGTAATCCCAAGCCGCCCTCCTCAACTGGCAAAGTAATATTGGACCATGCAACCCAGTGATGTTGATTCCCCCAATAAAAAGTGGCCATTTTCTGATGAATCATTTTAATAACAGACTTAGGCAATCCTCCTGCCGCCATGACATGAAGAGGAAGCGCAGAAAGTGCAGAGCGCAATAAGACTAAACGTCCCGCAGAAGAGAGAAGACGGGAGTGCCAACCATTTAACCTGTCATCAAAATGCTGTAAAAGAGTAGCGCAAAACCGAGAGCGATTGATACCTTTATGAAGAAAGGAGCCCAAATATCGAAAGGGCAATGCTGAAAGTCTCATCCTGAGTATGTCCTGCAAGTTTCGAACACGCCGTGTGGATAGACGAGCCGAGGGAATGATACTACTCTTCTGAAAATTTACCTTTTGATCAGAAGCAGTTTCATATTCCGTTAAGAACCTTTTAAACTGGCGTATATTGCGCTGTGTACCTTGCAGGAAAATAAGAAGATCATCTGTATAGGCTAGATGAGATATGGCAAATGGAATACGACCAAGCCTAAATGGCTGTATGTGGCCCGAAACCACTAATGCTGATAATCCTCTGCTGAAACCCTCTGATGCCAGAATGAAAAGCAAAGAGGATAATGGGTCCCCCTGTTTCACTCCTCGCTGTGGGCGAAACGCTGGCGACGGCTCACCATTGATCAAAATTGATAACGTAGTGGCACGAAGATGATTGAGAATAAGACGAGTGAAAAAGCCAGAAAAACCAAATTGTAATAAAAGACGTTCCAGATAATCCCAACTTACCCGATCAAAAGCTTTCATCATGTCCAATTTCAGGCATAGATGTGAAGGGCCACTATCCAACATATGTACCATTTCTCTTGCCAATAAAACTTGTGTCGAGATATCATACCCCGGAAGGAAACCCGTTTGTTCAGGAGAAATTAGCTTTGGGAGAAGCAATCCCAAGCGCGTGGCTATAATGCGGGTGCATACTTTACTCAGGAAATTTGTCAAACAGATTAGCCGGAAGTCACTGAAAGACTGTGGAGAGGATGTCTTGGGTATCAAAGTAATTACTGCGCTAGCCATAATAGACGGCTGGGGGATACCAAGGAAAAATTCCTGCACTGCCTTTACCACATCAGAATGTATGACCGACCAACATGAACGATAAAACATACCATGAAAACCATCCGGGTCAGCTGCACTGTGTGGATCCAGATGCCACACAGCATCCTTAACCTCGACCGCGGTAGGAAGTCGGGTCAACATAGTATTGTCCTCGTCTGCTATCAGCCGAGGGATGTGCGAAAGGATAGCAGAATGATTCTGCGTTGATGCCGGTGCAAACAAGTCAGTATAAAAAGAGACTGCAGCTGCCATGATATCAGACGGTTCTGTTAATAAACGGCCCTCTGCATTATGTATGTGCTGAATACGCAAGTGTGCCCGCTTCCCTTTAACGATAGAATGGAAGAACTGTGTATTTGCATCACCCTCCTTAAGCCATTTAACTCTAGCCTTTTGCTTCCAGAAAAGTAATTCAGAGGTGGATGCTCTTAGATACTCGGCCTTGGATTATATGCGGCCCTGGTTTCTTCAGATGGCTGTGCATCCAAGGCTGCCTCCGCGTAATTCAATTGAGTCTCCGCATGTTTGAGGTTATTGAAAATATTGCCAAAGATATCTTTATTCCACCGTTGAATATCCTTTCTGAACGAGAATAATTTTTTATAGAAACCATACATTC
The DNA here is from genome assembly GCA_036186865.1 of Eustoma russellianum. Taxonomy (NCBI): domain Eukaryota; kingdom Viridiplantae; phylum Streptophyta; class Magnoliopsida; order Gentianales; family Gentianaceae; genus Eustoma; species Eustoma russellianum. Next base: position 7,608,220 of record AP025063.1, read on the forward strand.
CGCCAGGCGTAGGATACGATAACCATGCCTGCTGCATATAAGTATGAAAATCTGAGTGATGTAACCAGGCGTCTAAAAATCGGAATGTGCGCCTGCTATTAGCCCCACTCCTCCGACACAAAAGTAGCAATGGCATATGATCAGAAGCAACCCTCGGCAAATGTGACAACTGCAGCTCCGCAAAGTTATCCTGAAATGTCGAATTGACAAAGAGCCAATCTAACCTGCGACTTATACGGCCAAGTCCTCTCCCATCTGCCCAAGTAAATCGAGAGCCTTGGTGCGGAGGAGCCATGAGAGAGCACTGTTCGATACAGTCATTAAAATCTTGTAATGCCGCCAATGATGGAACAGACCGACCACGATGATCTTCTAATGCCCGAAAAGTATTAAAATCACCACCAATCACCCAAGGCAAATGACACGAAATAGCAAAGTCACACAATGACTGCCAAAGTGGCCGTCTCTGTGCAGGCGTAGACTTGGCATATACCACCGAAAATACAAACGTCCATTGTAGCGAAATGGACTGAAGGGTAAAATGCACCACCTGATCCTGATCCTGAGTAGAAAGTAAGCGAAACTCAGCATCACGCCAAAAAAACCAAATACAATGGGACTGTGAAGCATATGAATGTGTAAAACCAAGCTGCAACATAAATCTACAAATGCTTGAAGGAGTATGTTTGGGTTCTAGTAAAGCTAGTAAATGTAAACGATGCTCCAAAATCAATTGTTTTAATCTAGGTAAAGAGGCATGCATGCCCTGAATGTTCCAGATTATGGTATTCATTGAGAAAGAGAGGTACTTCCCTGAACGATGTGAGAAGCGCTACGTGTTAAGATCGTGGAAGGTGGAAGAGGTGGCAGATCTTTACGAGCCCTGCGCTTGGGTCTTGGCACTACTGGTATGAACTCCGTCGCAGTCTCGGTATCTGTCAAACGTGATATCAAAACCTCCTCATCTGGCGAGGGGGGTATACACCTGCATGCGACGGGCTACATCATCTGGAACATTCGAAATTTTCCTCAGCCGAACCCATCAATAGGCAAATCCGTGTCAGACGAATGACCTGTCTCGACGTGTACTGACTCGATGGGCAGTTGGTGATCCGCAGCATCGCAAAATTCATCTTCAGAGAGAGCAGTAGCAGGGCGCGGATGGATGAATCCGATGGCGGAACGTCAACTTTCCGATCGCATGGCGTCAGCCATATCCTTGCTAACGGTTCCATCATTGGCGAGGAAGTGATCAACTCGGGTAGGGGGTTCAGTAGTGACCTCAGGCAAGATCGACTCCGTCGGTTGCCTCTTGATTGGGGTCCAACGTTGCCTTGGTGGGCGATCCGGCTTTGGCGGAGGAGGCGGCGGGGGGAGGAGGCGGTGGCGGAGGAGCCGTACCATTGGCCTTATTTGGACATGCAGCTGCTGCATGACCTAATCTTCGGCAAGATGTGCAAAATAGTGGAAGATCTTCGTAAACTATGGATTGAAAGATCATTCTTCCCTTTGCCTGTAGATATATTTTTGGGGCAAATCCTGTGATACATCAACCTCAACACAGACTCGTGTCACTGATGGGCGCAAGCCATCTGAAGTGGCGACATCCAATTTCAGTGGTGTACCAATCGGCCGTACTACTTCAAAGAGAGCTACCCTATGATGCAGATGAATCGGTAAAGATGGCAGCGCAACCCAAACAAGAACAATAGGCACGTCTGCGCTTGGATCAAAATCAACTGTCCACTTTGTAATTCTCATATGACATCCAGAAATATGCCATGATCGACAATAGAAGCAGCGCAAATAATCCGCTTCATTGCGGAAATTCAACAGGATATGCGATTGATCAATCAATGTAATGCGTAAATCTTGATGGAAACCAATCTTCTCAAAAACCTCACGTATAACTTTTATAGGTGGCCTGCCATACCAAAAAGTGCCTACCAAAGAGTACCTGTAGGGTTCAGCAAATGCATCAATTTCAGCGTCTAGAAAAGAGATCAACGGGTGTCCTTTGTATCGGGAAACCATTTTCGACGCAATGTCAATATTCCAGAATGGCCGCGCCGGCGACAACCCGCAGGAAAATCGGTGCGGCTGCCATGAATGGTCGCGATAAAGAGAGAAAAGAATCCTCCAAAATAAAAGCAGTGATTCGAATTAATAATTTGGCTGGAGTTATCGGATAGCGGTATCGGCATTGGGGATTGGATAGAATTTCCGCAGCGGCGGCGGCGTCTAGCGCCGCCGGGGTTCTTGATAGCCAGAGAGCATCCGTGTGTTTATATATATATATATATATATATTATATATATATAATATATATTATATATATAATATATACACATACATATATATACACACACACAGAGCCAAACTTATATTTTGAAGAATAAATGATTTTATTTACTTTATTATGTATTATGAACAATCATATGTATATTGTATAGAAAACATATATATATATATATATATATTATATATATATATAGGAACATACATATATAAACACGAGCAAACATATATTTGGAAGAAATAAATGACTTTATTTACTTTATTATGTATTATGAACACTCATATGCATATTGTATAAATATATATATATATATATATATATATATATATATATATATATATATATATATATATAGGAAATTGGGCGATAACAACATGTTGCAAGCAATGCTCACATTGCAGGAGGTTAAACATGCTGTGTGGGATCTTAGTCTGACTAGCGCTGCTGGTCCAGATGGGTATCCGGGTTCGTTCTATAGACTCTTTTGGCAGCTTATCCATCATGATGTTCTTCTAGCAGTTCAGGAATTTTATCTAGGCATACAGATGCCTAAGCAGGTTGCTGCGGCTACTATTGTCGTGATTCCCAAGGTGCAGAATCCTAGCACATTTGCAGATTTTCGACCCATTTGTTTGACAAATTGTATATCTAATGTTATTACGCGATTGATCTCTACTCGGCTAGGCAATCTATTGCCGCAGCTTATTTCTCTGGAGCAAGCAGGGTTTTTGAAAGGCCGGGGCATTACGAGCAAATCCTTCTAGCCCAAGAAATGGTACACACATTGGATAGGAGAACTAGGGGTGGTCATGTTATGGTAAAGTTGGACATGGCTAAAGCTTTTGATCGAGATAGTTGGCGATATCTTGAGCTTGTTCTCCAAAAGCTAGGCTTCCACTCCAGACTAGTTCATATTTTGATAAATAATCTACGGGCCACACGATGCTCAATCCTCATGAATGGCAGGCAAACGGGTTTTTTTCAGTCGACAGGGGAGTGAAGCAGGGGGATCTATTATCACCTTTATTATTCATTCTTTCTTCTGAAGGTTTCTCCCGTGGGTTGAACGCATTGTTACAGCGGGCCGAGTACTGGAAGTTACACACTTGGGCTTTGCAGATGATTTGTTAATATCTTTAAATGGTTCCACCCGAAAGTTAGAGAGGTTTCTTTCTTTTCTAACTTCTTACCAAATGGCTTCTGGACAACTCGTTAATTATCATAAGAGCCAGATTCTGGTGGGTAGAAGGGTTTCAGGAGACGCAGCATCGCTGGCCCTGGGTATGCGGTTATCTTCTTTGCCAATAAAATATCCTGGCTCTTATCTTTACAAAGGTATAAACAGATCCAGGTATTGTGCACCTTTCATTGCTCATTTTGACTCTAAGCTCACATCTTGGTCAACTAAATTATTGTCAATAACGAGACGGATGGTGTTGTTGAAACATGTCTTAAGCTCAATGCCGCACATAATAGCGAGCTCAAGAATGCCACGGGGAGTAGTTAATATTCTGCAGCGTAAAATGACGGATTTTCTCTGGCGAGGCAGACACCACTGGCGTTCATGGCCCTCTATATGCCGTGCCATAGAAGAGGGTGGACTGGGTATACAAAGGTCTGCAGGATGTTCAGAAAGCCTATGATTGTCAACTTTGGTGGAAAGTATTTTCATTCTAATACGATGTGGGCAGAATTTTGTCACAAGAAATATGGTCAACGAACATCAATATATTCGCATATTATGACTCCCCAGTATGGAAGCGATATGCAGGCATAAATGAATTCATGGAGTCAAAATGTGGAACGGAACGCAGGGCATTATGCAATGGCTGCCGGATGCTAATGTACAGTTTTCACTAAAATCTGCATATACTCTCATATCCACCTCGGGCTGTCGTTTTGAGGAATCTCGATATGTATGGTGGCCACAATCATAGCCGGGGATGCGTATTTTCTTGTGGAGACTTTGGACACATTATCTACCTATGGTAGATAATTTTAGATCCTGGCAGGTGGTGTTTCCGTCGCAATGCGCCTTCTGTCGACAAAACTCAGATACTCAGGATCACATCTTTCTCGACTGCCTACAGATACAGTCGCTATGGATAGAAATCTCCATCATTTTTTCATGTCCTATGCCTTCCAGTCATACCATTCAGGCTCATTTACGTCGATGGTGGCATCTATCAAATAAAAGACTATGCAAGGTCAGCTACGGAGTGTAGTCCCATCACTGGTCACATGGAATGTATGGAAGGAATATGTGTCCGTATGCTTTGGATCAAAGCACTATGTCTATACGCGGTTATTCGAGAGGGATTTGCTCTTCAATTTATTCATGGTGCTCCGCAATGAATGGTAAGAGATTTGTAACATCTATGTAGCATTTAGTGACTTTATCATTTTCTCCTCCCCTGCGGACAAAGCGAATGCGAATCATTCATTGGGAGTTGCCCCTGTCGGGGAGGATGAAGTTAAATGTTGACGCGGCGGTGGAAAGATCTCAAGCTGCAGGGGGGCTATATTGCGGAATGATCAGGAGCAGCTAGTCTCAGCTATCTGTTTCACCCTACCTTGGGTTAGTCCGTTACGTGCAGAGTTATTGGCAATGACACTGGCATTGATGTATTATGGGCGTGAATGGGATCATATCATTGTTGAGACGGATTGTTACTTCCATTATTTCTCTTCTATCCATGTTTCAGTAGCATACTGGTTTCATGGCTGCTGATCTTGAACGAGCGGCTTTGTTCCTGTAGCTTAATCATTCCACCATTCAGCATTGTCCACGAGAGGCCAACATGGCATCTCATATGTTTAGCTCGTCATGGTTACAGAACGACAGGCCTTCGACATCATACTACTCTCTGCGACCTCCCATGTGAAGTTCACGGTGCAATAACTATGGACGTACGGATTCCGGCTTTGCGTCATTAATCAATACCTCACATAGTGTTGGCCAAAATCTCGTTTTGTTGCCTATGTCATGATATGGCGCAGGCAACATTGGTTGCGTTTTCTCATCACCCATTGGTGTCTTTTGCATTTTATTATAAGCGTCTGTTTCTCATTACACAATTGTCTTGGCTTGACATTACGTTCTTCTTGGTGGGTATGATTGAGGGTGCAATCTTCACACTCCTGGGTATGGCCCATTCGGTTGTCCATCAAGGCATTAAAGGAATTAATCCATAAATGGTGCTGCTGGATGTCACAAGGAGAAGAACCAAGGCGGTATGGGTATGTGCTATCTCCAAAATCCTCTTATCGCATACGCTATCCTTGTCCTACTAACCTCTATGTTCAATGTGTGTTGTTGTGAGGTGTGCTGGAAATGTGACGACGGCATGGCATACCCGATGATTTGTTTCGTCTATTATTTCAAGCCAGGGTGCTATGGACTTTGATCACCAACAACATTATTATTTTGTTTGTACTACATATTTTTTCGACATGTATTTGTTCAATCTCCCAATGGTATAAATATGTATGATTTTTCCTTCGCCAAGGTTTTATCCACAAGGGTGGTTTTACTTGGCAATGTTTTAATGCAGCATATCATATACGATTGGAGATTGACGCTCATTAGCTCGCTTCATTATCTATTTTCATACACTGATATTTTGTAATATGGTATTCCTCTGCCAAAAGTGAGGTCATGCAATAATAAATTATTCTTTCAAATATATATATATATATATATATATATATATATATATATATATATATATATATATAGGAAACATATCTTTTTTTAATTTTTTATGAAAGGGGGAGTACCTCCTGATCTTATTAATGAAGCCTCACTTTGGCAGAGGAATACCATTTATACAAATTGCTTCCCTACCTTGTCGATGAAAATAATACAAATGAGTGAATGTAAAACAATACTGAAAAGAAAACAAAGTCTAAGAGCTACAAGGGGAGGGACACTGTACATAGTGGATATGATATGCCTCATAAAACCTTGGCAAGCAAAACCACCTTTGTGGAAAAATCTTGCGCGAAGGATAAAGAGTACATGTTTATCCAGTATGTTACAAGAAATAAATGTCGAGAATAATACACATAGGACGAGTAGTCATGACAACTGCCAATATCCAGGAGTTCTCCACAATGATCCGTCACCAACCATGTAAATGAAAATAGCAGCAAATGAGGCATAAACAATCCACTATGGTATCCAAGCATTATTGGGAGTGTAGAATTCAAAGACATGCCCTGTCTAATGCAGGCAGGAAATGAGCGATGATCCAATCCATATGGAAGTCAAACTCGCGGTTGCAATTATGGATTGCCAATAAACCTCGTATGCAAAATAACCCACAAAGATGGTTGAGCAGTAAGCAAATCAGCAAGAAAGATAAAATATGTACCCGGGCTGCCTGCATCAAATGAATGCAGGCAGGCAGAAGGTGAATTGCTTGGACCATCTAAATGTGCATGTGTGGTACCATCAAATCAGTGAGCAAACATCCTCTTGGCACCGGCGGCAGATTGCGGATAGTGGCAAACTCGATGAAAACAGGAGTCTGTAAAGGATGAGACGCCAAATGGTGAGCAACTGGATATGTCTCCCGTGGTGTATAACAGAGATCGGAACGTGTGAGTTGAATGATACGGATAGTCGGAGCAAATCATCTCGTAGATCCCCTGTTGTCGATGATATATCCTGCAGCAATCTAGGAAGAGCTATGCAAACTGCCTCTATGATGAACCTAGAGTAGCGTAGGGAGTATAAAATGGTCGTATATGTAACTGTCTGAGGCTCAGCCCGAAGAGGGGAGAGGGCTGGCAATGGAAATGCTATGGCAGAGACTAATGCTCCAGTAGATTCTCTGACCAACGCTTCCGCTGCTGAGGCTCTACCACCTACCACTGCATCTACATTGATCTTCAATCGACCCGTTTATGGCGTCTGCCAATGGACGATGGAATGACGACGACACCGTATCCTCAAACACAAACCCGCTGAAACCAATGATGGAAGCCCCACAACAAATCGTTTACCCGAAGCAGACATGCACCACGTAAAGATATCCAGTCGCACGCGCTCCTCAAGTCGACAATCATTGTAAGACTCATCTCCAAAGGCAATGCATATGTACTCCTTCCAAATACTCCAGCAAATGGTATGTGTTACCACCACCTTAAGTTGTCCCCACATGTAACTAGAAGAAGAATTAAGCCACCAACTCATTAGGTGAGACCTCAAGGATGCATGTAATATAGCTGGGCCATGTAGAAGAAGAGCGTATCTCTGCCAGATAGAAGAAATCACCGGACAATGAAGGAAAAGATAATTTGGTTCCCCAGTCGAGTGTGAACAAAATAGGCAAACCGTGGGAAAAGCTACCAAAAATGTACAAATGTTCTCTGGAATTGGCAATGCTCGGAAGAGTAATTTCCACATAAAAAGTTTTGATGCTTGTGGTACTCCCGACTACCATATATAAGGACAAGAACGCAATGTAGCTCGCGATGGTCGACACTCTTCATATGCACTCTTGAGAGAAAATTGGTCATTGACATCCGGACGCCAGTTGACGCCCATATGCCCCACCTCTAGAGAATCATAAAGTAACGTGTGATAATGCTCTCGCCCACCATATTTCTGTGTAAGGAGTTTTGCGCAAATTGTGTCACCTTGCTTATAGTCCCACAACATTTTGCATTCGTATGCCTTTTGCAAAGAAGGTAAGGAACAAATGCCAAGTCCACCCTCTGTCGTGGGAAAGCAGATATCAGTCCATGATCTCCATTGATGCCTACAGGAGTAGAAGAATCGCGCCATTTTCTACTCCAATTCTACTATGACACTGCGTGGTAACTTAGTAACTGCAAACAGGTGCAAAGGCAACAACTACCAGATTCTTGTGAAAAATTAACTTGCAGAACCGATGCCTGCTGATATTGCTGTAGGAACTCTGTGAAACGGCGTAGATTTTGCGCAGAGGCAAAAAGAAATATGAGCAAATCAACTACAAACCCCAAATGAGTTGGGGTGACCACGCAGCTCTCCTGAAAACTGTGGATCCAAGATGCCCTCACTAATGTATTCAGACCTCTGCTAAATCCTTCTGAAGCAAGAATAAATGACAATAGTGAAAGCGGATCACCCTGCTCGACGCCGCAACCTTTACTAAAGAAACCACATGCCTTACCATTGACTAAAACCAAGCATTTTGTGGCTGATAAGTTGTTAAGAATTAACCAGACAAAGAAAGGTTGAAAGCCCATCGGAAGAAGCAGGCGACGAAGATAGTCCTAATCTACCCGATCAAAAGCCTTAGCCATATCCAATTTGATGATAGCCCGTCACCCTTACATGGTTTATCCAACATGTAGACCATTTCTTTAGCCATCAATATATGCTCAGCTATACCACGACCCGGCATGAAGCCAGCCTGCTCAGATGAAATTAATCGTGGAAGAAAGACTCCCAACCGAGAAGAGAGAATACACATGACCACTTTCGAAATGAAATTAGTAAGGCAAATAGGTCGAAAATCCGAGAATGACACTGGGGAAGGTACCTTCGGGATAAGAGTAATGAGGGACGCCGTCATCGTAGTTGGAACTGTCACACCCAGAAAGAACTCTTGCACTGCTTTTAACACATCCTGATTGATTATCTCCCCACAGTGACGATAAAATTGTCCATGAAAGCCATCTGGACTAGCAACACTAGTTGGGCTTAAGTCCAAGACTGCCTTTTTAACTTCTGCCATGTGAGTTAATGCTAGCAGCAACTGTGGCATATACTAAAGAATAGCATCATGATTAGTGGTTAATTCTGCAGAAAAAAGACGCTTGTAAAACTGCGCCGCCTCACGCTGTATATCTGAGTCTATTAAACAATCGACACCCTCAGCCAAGATGATACGCGCAATGCGCTGCTTTCACCGACAATCCTTTACTATGGCGTGAAAATATGTAGCATTAGCATCACCTTCCCGCAACCAATTAACACCAGCTTTTTTTCAATACTAACATACCCGTGTTTGAGCCTGTAACAGCTTCGCCTTCGACCCATAGTAGATCACGCAATTTTCATCTATTGGAGATGAATCATAATGCATTTCTGCATGCACTACTTGGGCCTCCGCGTCTGATACTGCATCAAAGATGTTTCCGAAAACCGTCTTATTCCATTTGCATAGATCTATCTTAAACCGTCACAATTTATTATAAAAGCCACGCATTCTCCTAGTTGCCGGGTATCTACTCCAAGTGTGACTGAAAAAGCCATACTTCAAGAAAATGAAATGATCGAGGGCCAGTGGTGTTAGAGGCACGAGATGTTAGCAATAATGGGGCATGATTCGATGTTGCACGATTCAAATGTTGAACAAGTTAAGTGTCATATACCTCGTAGAAAGTCGCAGAACATAACATACGGCCAAGGCGGCGACACACCTGGCCTAACCTTCGTCCATCCGACCATGTATATAGAGAACCTTGGAACGGAAGGTCCACCAATCCGGTGTCTCCAACCCACTGATTGAATCCGCTAGTTGACTTAACGTCAGTGTTGACGAGCCTTTATGTTCATCAAGGGTTAAAAATGTATTGAAATCATCCCCAACAATCCATGGGTCATTTAATCCTTAGAAAAAAGAGAGAAGATCCACCTATAAGACCCTGCGAGCCTGTGAAATTTACCGCGATCACCAAGAAAACAGCGGTGAAATCAACAACTAAACATTCATGCGCAAAACTAAAGCATGAAGAACGAATGTGCTGAAAAGATAGCACGAGATGGCAGAGCAAAAACCTTAGGAAAATTCAGAAAATTTCTTGATTCATTGAATAACCGTTTCTGTACAAAGCATTCTGCTATATAGTTGATATGTACAAGACAAAGAACAAAAAGACTGAAGTGCCCTTCAGTACAACGCTAACACAAAACTTAAGTGAGGATAAAAGAGTCATTCCGCTACATTTAAAACTCTCCCGCCATCAACCTCCGTCTTCTTCCTCCTTACGCACTCTGCACCTTCTCCACTCCTGTGCACTTCGTGACTTAGCTGATCACACACGCATCTTTTTCTCTTCACAACCAATCCAACTCATCACTAAGCTGCTCAATTAGAGATTGCAATTGCAAATTCACAACACCTGCACCAAACGCATCACGGATCATTGATCATCAATCTCATCTTTGACATCCCCCCTCAAGCATAGCTTGCCATAGAGATTGTGTATCCCAAGCAATTTTGTTAACTGTGTCATCCTCTTAGAGTCCAAGGCTTTAGTGAATATATCCGCCAGCTGCATCTCCGTACATACTGGCATCAACTTTATTACACCTTCCTGCACCTTATCTCTAACCACATGGCAATCTATCTCGATATGCTTTGTTCTTTCATGGAAGACGGGATTTTCAGCAATATAAATTGCACTTTTACTATCACAGAAAAGCTCTACTGGCGTCTGATCCCTCAGTCCCAAATCATTCATAAGATACAAAAGCCACTGTATCTCACAGGTAACCATAGCCATCGCCCTGTATTCTGCTTCAGCTGATGAGCGGGACACCGTTGTCTGCTTCTTTGCTTTCCATGAAACTAGAGCATCCCTAAAGAAAACACAATACCCTGTGACTGACCTTCTAGTTTCATGACACCCTCCCCAATCAGCATCCACGAAGGCCTTTAATTTCAGATTCCCACTTCTAGGAAACAACAGCCCTTGTCCTACTGTACCTTTAACATATCTGAGAAGTCTATGTGCAGCCTTGAGATGATTCTCAGTGGGACAATCAAGAAACTGACTCAATTGCTGGACTGTAAAAGCAATGTCAGGTCTTGTAATAGTGAGATAGATAAGTTTCCCAATTAACTTCCTGTAATGTGTAACATCCGTCAACTGTGGAGAATCTTGGTGTGTTAGGCTAAGATGGCTCTCCATTGGGCTCCTGGCTGGTTTGGCCTCCAAAAAACCAGCCTGCTCCAGAAGCTCTAAAGTGTACTTCCGTTGGTTCACACTAATCCCCCCCTTAGCCTGAGCCACTTCAATGCCTAAGAAGAATCTTAGAAGTCCCAGATCTTTAATTTGAAATGCCTAGTGCAATGCATTCTTGATCTCAGCTATGAGGACTGCATCACTTGACGCTACTATGATATCATCAACGTACACCAAGAGTAGGATGAAATCTGTATCAACTGTTTTGGTAAATAAAGTGTAGTCACACTTAGACTGACAGAAACCCATGGACAGCAAGAATCTAGTTAGAGTGGCATTCCACTCTCTGCTAGCCTGCTTCAACCCGTACAAGGACTTGTTAAGCTTACAGACCATGTCTGGACCACCGACTGACATACCAGGTGGATGTAACATGTAGATGTCTTCTTGTAAATCACCGTGTAAGAAGGCATTATTGACGTCTAGTTGATGAAGATGCCATTGAAATCTTGCTGCCAAGGCCAGTACCACCCTAACAGTTGTCATCTTGGCAACTGGAGAAAAAGTATCCATATAATCAATGTCATACTGTTGGGTATAACCCTTTGCAACCAATCTGGCCTTGTGTCTTTCCACAGTCCCATCTGCCTTCAGCTTGATCTTATACACCCATCTACATCCAATGGCCTTCTTGTCTTTAGGCAAGGGCACCACAGTCCAGGTATCATTGGCCTCCAACGCTGCTAACTCCACAGCCATAGCATCCTGCCACACAGACATACTAGAGGCTTCTACATAGTTATGAGGCTCAACATGTGCATTTAAACTAAAAATATATGACTTGTACTTTGGGGCTAAGGATGCATAAGTCATGATCTTACTGAGTGAATGTGGTGATGTATGTTTATGATGTTTGTCAGAAGAAACAACGTTATTGCAATGGTAATCTTGGAGATAAAGAGGTGTCCGTTTGTTTCTGATGGGTCTATTCTGAGGTACTGGTTCCTGAATAGGTGGCATCTCTATACTGATATGCCCACCCTCCATTGGTACATCGTGGTCATCATGCTGAGCATATGGGCTCTCATGTGGACTTGCAGACTGATTAAAAGATGAAGGGGAATGAGAGCTTGAAGAGAAAGGACTAGATGTATGTTGAGGATTTGGAGACAATGAATGGATATTGGTCTCAAATGGAGAGAGATTGGATGACTGAGCATTGGCTTCAGAGGCAGGAGGATTTGCAGGATGGACTAACTCATCGATAAAGTGAGGAATTGAGGAAGGCATATGACTTGACATGGCAGATGTGGAAGAATCATGAAGACTAAACGGAAATATGGTTTCAAAGAAAGTGACATCTCTAGAGATGTAAACGCATTTAGTATCAAGATCTTGCAAAATAAATCCCTTCGTATTGTGAGGTAACCCCAGGAACACACTCTTCTTAGCTCTTGCAGCAAACTTTTCCTTGTGTCTTTGGGTGTTGGTTCCAAATGCTAGGCAACCAAACACCCTCAAGTCTCTGTATGTGGGAACTTGTTTGAACAACATTTCATAAGGGGTTTTCTGGCCAAGGACAGGTGTGGGTGTTATGTTTATGAGGTAGACGGAATGTTGGATGCAAAAACCCCAGTATGGGGAAGGGAGAGAGGATTGAAATCTGAGTGCTCTTGCTACGGTCAGGATATGTTGGTGTTTACGTTCAACCACCCCGTTTTGTTGAGGTGTGTTCACACAACTGGTCTGGTGAATTACACCATTGTCTGCAAAAAACTGATTCATCATGAACTCAGACCCATTGTCAGTCTTGATCTTTTTTATCTTTACATCAAAATGTACAGAGACATAATGGTAGAAACTTTGAACGATGGATCTAGTTTCACTCTTGGACTTTATCAAGTAGACCCAACAATACCTGCTGTAATCATCTATAACAGTAAGAAAGTAATGCTGCTTATACATTGTGGGGAATTTGTATGGTCCCCAGATGTCCATATGAACAAGAGAAAACAAACTTGGAGACACAGACTCAAAAACAGGGAAGGGTACTCTTTTTTGTTTGGCAAGAGGACACACTGTACATTGGAAAGATGAATCAGACGTTACAATGGACTCTACTTTGTGAATTTCTTTTACTCTTGGACTGGACATATGGCCTAGTCTTGAATGCCATAACCATGCGTCTGAAGAAGTGACAGCATGTGCCAAAGAAACAGGATGGTGGCAATATGTATGTCTGGCTCCTGGTTTGAAAGTTCCATGAAGATAGTACAAGCCTTGATCTACCTCAGCTAAACCAATCCTCCTCTTGGTTCTGAGGTCCTGAATCAAGCATGAATTAGATTTGAACAGAACTTCGAATTTGTTTGAATGTGTAAGCTTGGTCAAGGATATGAGATTGAATGCAAATGCAGGCACATAGAAGACATTGGTGAGGACTAACTGTGGATTTACCTTTACTGTTCCTACGTGTGTGACCTCTACAAGGATTTGTTAGGCAATTCAACAGATAAAGAATTAACAGATGCATAAGACTCAAATAGGCTGAAGCAAGAACAGACATGATCACTAGCCCCAGAGTCCAATACCCATATATTTGAGTTTAACTGCAATGTCTTACCTGATTCCTTTGCAGAAGTTATAGTTTGCTGTGCAGACATGACGGCATGACGTCCACCTGCGTTGCTTGACATCACAGCAACACCCTTGTTATTGTTTTCTTGACGTTCCTGCAACAAATTCATCAACTGAACATATTGACCTTGAGTCAGTACAGGTGACTTCACTCCACCTTGACTTTGATCTTCCTCCCAGTCTGCCTGATTGACTCTATCACCATGCTGGCCTGCTCCACCATCACCACTCACCATGTTAACTTGCCCCTTGGACTTAAACCCCGCAGGATACCCGTGTTTCTTATAGCACTTATCAACAGTGTGTCCCAACTTATTGCAAAAACTGCATACAGGCACTTTGGAATTATTCTGATAAGTCCTGGATCCACCTTTCCTTTGTCCTCTACCAGCACCTTTGTTATTACCATTACCAGAAGTAAAAGCATTGTTTCCAGATGTAACACACGAAGGATTATTGTTAATGTGACCTTGTGCACCAGAATAATTCAACTTTCTTTCCAGTTTTATAGCCATTGCAAACGCAGATTTCAAATCAGGCAGTGGATTGGACAACAAAATCTGTGACTTCACAGCCTCGAAGTCATCATTTAATCCTTTTAGAAATTTTATCACACAATCATTTTCAACAAACTTATTGATCTCCACTGTTAGATTACAAGTACACCTATGACAAGAACAAGCTGGAATGGACCTGAGGACTAGCCATTCCTCCCAAACACTCTTAAGCCTAGTGTAATACTCAGTTACAGTGTTATTCTCTTGCTTAATAGCATAAAATTCTTCCTGTAAATCAGAAAGCCTAAACGAATCAGCATTTCCATATCTAGACTTCAAATCATTCCAAATTTCGACTGCAGAATCCAACCACACAACACTCTGCCCGATATTTGGAATCAAGGAGTTTACCAACCAAGAAACTACCATATTATTAGCTTTGAGCCAAGCATGATACCTGCGAGCGTTCTCTGCTGGTCTCTCAATCGAACCGTCCACAAACGCGACCTTATTCTTCGACTCCAGAGCTCTTCTCGCAGATCTGCTCCAGCTGTGGTAATTGTTTCCATCAAGTAACGGCTGAACCAGCACCATTGATGGATTATCACTTGGATGAATGAAATACGGATCATCCAAGGGATCAACAACTGAATTAGATGTGGAGGCTGACATCGGACTGTTGTTATTCGCATTTGACGCCATGAAAGTCCCAAAGTTCATGGACATTGTCTCTGATACCATATGAAATTTACCGCGATCACCAAGAAAACAGCGGTGAAATCAACAACTAAACATTCATGCGCAAAACTAAAGCATGAAGAACGAATGTGCTGAAAGGATAGCACGAGATGGCAGAGCAAAAACCTTAGGAAAATTCAGAAAAGTTCTTGATTCATTGAATAACCGTTTCTGTACAAAGCATTCTGCTATATAGTTGATCTGTACAAGACAAAGAACAAAAAGACTGAAGTGCCCTTCAGTACAACGCTAACACAAAACTTAAGTGAGGATAAAAGAGTCATTTCGCTACGTTTAAAACTCTCCCGCCATCAACCTCCGTCTTCTTCCTCCTTACGCACTCTGCACCTTCTCCACTCCTGTGCACTTCGTGACTTAGCTGATCACACACGCATCTTCTTCTCTTCACAACCAATCCAACTCATCACTAAGCTGCTCAATTAGAGATTGCAATTGCAAATTCACAACACCTGCACCAAACGCATCACGGATCATTGATCATCAATCTCATCTTTGACAGGGCCACCATGGAGTGATGTCCATAAATAGCTGTCCACCAAAAAAGTGTACCTAAAGGGACCCACTGAAATTGAAGCTAGACATTCCGAATTCCATGAGATATATTTGTGTTGCGTAGCAACCAATTAGTCCAAAAAAACCCAAATTTTACAATCCTCCGTTGATATTGCATGTGAGTAACCGAAATAATTTTACTATCCTCCGTTGATATTGCATTTGGCTCAATCAATACAAGTAAATGAATGTGATATTTTCGCACTAAGTCATGTATCCGATTTAGGGAGGCGCGCACTCCCCGCACATTCCATGTCATGGTATTCATTGAGGAGATGGAGAGTCCAAGCTTGCGGCCGAGAGCGTGACGATAGAGGATGGTGGGCGTTGCATATCTTTCTGTTTAGCACGATGCCGTTTCTTGCTATATGCAAATAGCCCTTGCAGTGAAGAAATAAATGTGGGATCATTTAAATCCATTCCTGTAGATTGATGGTCAGCCATCCTGAATATGACTAAAACGATGTGCCAACTCTTATGCAGCATTATGCAAATCACGGTCATCGTCAGATGCAACAACTGCGGCGGCGAATGCTTCTGAGTCTGATACATGACCTCAGGTTGGGGGTGCTCGGCTACAGTAGGCTGTGATTGATCATAAGGGGGCGAAATAAGTTTGGAAATATCCTGTTCATTGGAAATATTCTGGAGAGTATCCAATGGCGGATCCCTGGTGTAGCCACACTTGGTTCTGGCGGCTCAGCAATTGGCAAATCCACAGAAGGAGGTTCTGCAAGCGGTTGTGCCTCCTCTGGCGCCAATTCTTAAGACACCGATATTTCAGCATCCTCCAATTTGTCTTTCTTTAGAGTCCATCTTTGCTCAGTAGGTGATGGTTGCTTCACTGTGGTCGCCAACACATCCTTATCACCTAAGTTATTATGTTCTGCATGAGTTTTACAAGCTGCAGCACCGTGACCAAGGATACGGCACTTAGAGCAATATATAGGCTTTTCTTCATATTCGACTTGCTGGAAGAAATGGAAGTCCTGGCTTTGAATATAAACACGAGAGGGTAAATCCTTGGAAACATCAATATCAACACAAACTCGTGCTACTGAGGGATGCGGCAAATTTGTTGTGGCATTGTCAGCCTTCAATGGTGTTCCAATTAACTTAGCAATTTCAAAGAGAGCCTCCGATGTGTGGAGATAGATTGGGAGCCCTGGCAGAGCAATCCATACTGGAACAATATGAGTATCCACTTTCAGATCAAAATCATAAGGCCACTTTGTCATACGTGACGAGGTCGGATTGTCTCGCCAAAGTAAAAGTCGAAATATCCGGGGTTAAGGCCGTCAACCCTCCGTCACTTGTCTTCTTAGGAAACCTGAGAAAGGAGAGAACGCGTTAGGAGTCCCAGGGCGCTGCCCCGGGGAAACCCTCCGACGCTCAAGTCAGTTATGGGTATTACAGCGTATGGCTTTAAACTGAAGTATAGACTTGATGAAACCTTTTTGAGGTCGGCCAGAGTGCGGGCCGAGCTGAGGTGAGAACAGGGATGTTTCACTTGTGATGTGGACTTGTAATTTTTGGCTTAGAATTTAGACCTGGAGCTTCTTACTGTTGAAGAAGCCCTTTTATAGCTGGCGAAGCTGGGAGATGCGTGTCTCAGATGGTTGAGATGACGACGTCTGGCCTGCTTGCATGGTAGCCGTGCAGCTGCTAAGGATTGCTGTATTGGCACCTTTCCTTCGTATGGTTGACATCTGGAAAGTTAGATATTGCATGTAAGCCACGTAGCATACAGCTCTGTGACTGTTTGTAACTTGGCTGAGATCAATAATCAGAGCCGTGGTTGCAAGCTGATCCGAGGCCGAGATGAAACTGTGGAGAACTCGGATTCCTTTGGCCGAGCTGGATGTATATCCGTTCTAGATGTTATTATGGCCGAGGTGCCATTTTGTAGGGCAGAAATGCCGGGGTCTTGTGATAAAATGCCTGGCCAAGGTTCTGGCCAGGCTATTCTAGTTGGTAACTATAGTCGAGATTAGGTCCATTGACCGTGGTAAAGCCATTAAGCCGAGGTGGAACCCTTAGGCCGAAGTGGAACCCTTAGGCCGAGGTGGAACCCTTAGTTCCAGTAGGGTACTGACCATATGGCCGAGATGGCGTGGGGCCTCTGTAGCCGAGGTGGAATACTTGTCCGCGTGGGACTTGGTCAGTTATCAGGCCGACTTGCGGCCCTTAAGTCATTTCTGTACTCTTGCTCTGACGTTGACTGTCATTGACTGACGGGTGAATTTCTTGGTATCATCATTTGCCCCCCGGATTAGACTGGCCGAGCTGAGCTGAGGGCAGGCTGATCTGTTGATATCGTTGCCTTTGGCCGAGGTATCTCTCTTAAAGCCAATTGCTCCATACCTATCAAGCGCGGTGTACGAAGCATCAGTTTGTAGCTGTACTGATTGGATCATACTGACCAGGTGGATAATCTTTATTGGCACGTGTCCATCTTGGGTTGGTTTGCCTTGCACAATTATTGTCTGCGCATACCGAGGTGACGACGGTTCAGCTTTTATTCACGTCGGTTCAGGATTCAATGCCAATTAGCCTTGATGGTGGCACGGGAAACGAGGTTAACCCAACCCGAGGTGACCTTTGGAATGGCTGAGACTTGCCTATAAATAAGGCTTCGTTCCTCATTTTTTTCCCTTTTGCATTTTAATTGCTCTCCTCATTCTTACTCTTCTTCGGTGTCAGCTCTTCCGGTGTTTCTCCTTGCTCCGACGTCCTTTTCACCTCGGCGATCTTCTTTCTCTTCTGGCTAATCGCCTGTAAGTCCTCTGCTAGCTTTCATGTCTTCAGCTTCTGATTCACAAAATCGCTCCGAAGGGGCTTCTTATGTTGGAAATGACGGAACTTTTAGTTCCTCACCGGAGAAGACGGTTGTCTCTGAAAGCCGTCCTCCAGCTCGGCTTTTAGCTGGTGCTGGTGATGTTGCCGGCCCCAGTGGCCGAGCTATGCCGAGCAGAGCTATTAGAGTAGTTGAGGTTTCTCCGGAGCAGGCAGAAACCATTCCTCCTCCGGGCACGACAGCGGTGCCTAGTAAATCTAGGGTTTCAGCTCTGCCGGTAGGAGTTGTCTATAGGGGGTCTCCTTCTGCCGAAGTCCAAGAGTCTTTTTGTACTCTGTCCGAGGTGGACGTTTCCTTAATCTGTGGCATGTATGACATTGACGTTGAACAGTTTGACCCCCTCTTACCTTTGCCCAATCAAACAGCCTATGACCCTCCTGAGGGCTACGAGGCTATCTATGAGGAATACTTTCATTCTGGGTTTCGTCTTCCCGTCCCAGTCTCTCTCTTTCGAATTCTTCATTCCTACAACCTTAGGCTTCCTCAAATCAAACCTAATAGTTTGAAAATTATTCTTTCTTTTCTGCTCTTCCTTAGAGCATCTGAGATCCCCTTTGATCAAAGAATCTTTAGGAGTTTGTTTGCTTGTAGGTCTTCAGAAAGTTGGTATTACTTTACCAAAAGAGTGACTCCTGAAGATTTTAATTACGTTGTACATATTCCTTCCTTCAAGAAGAATTGGAAGGGTAGGTTCTTCTATATTAAGAAGTTAGGGTTACCCCAACTTAATATATGGAAGTCGGGCAGAGCTGACAACATGAAGCCGAGCCCAGAATATTGTGACGAGGCGGCCAAGTTGTACTCTCTGCCTGTGGTTATTGACTGGCATAGGGTTAATGAGTCCGTTCTGAAAGCGGCTGACCTGAGCTCCTTAGCCTCAGGCCCCCATTACAAACCCCTTTCTCCAGACAATTTGGCAGTAGTCCGGGGTATGCACTGTTACTTGTGCTTCTTTTTCATTTCTAACTTCCCCCACTTAACCTTGTGCACTCTATGCAGGCTCCATGGCTCCTGGAGGGAAGGATATTGCGGCAAAGATTGCTAAGGCCGCAGCTCGCAAGAAGGCTCAGGCCGCAAAAGCAAGGGCCGAAGCCGCACAAGAACTGCCCCCAGCCGAAGGCATTGCCGAGGCCGAGGTGAATCAAGCCATCACAATTGCTTCTGAATCCACCACTCCAGGTATCTTGCAATTGGAAGACTTATTAAATGGTTTTCTTGAATGGTTTTTAACTTTTGTTATCATAGCAGGGGCAAGGGTCAATATCTTGCCAGCAGACCCCACTCCTGATCTCGGACAGACCCAGCAACTTGAGGGTTCCATTCTGGGAAAAAGGCCAAGAGAAGATGCCCCCATTCCTGAGGCCGAGATGGCACCTGCTCAGGAAAACGTAACAGTGGGCGAATTTGATGAAGCCGACACCGTGATGAACCCTGCCACAGCTAGGAAGATGAACAGTTTGATTCTACCCATTGACAAACAGCGTTTCTCAACTGCGTCTTGGGGCAGCTTGGTGAACTCTGTCCATATCAATTCTGCCGTGGTATGACCTATCTCTTGTTTGTTTCACATGCTAAAGTTTTTCTTAACTCTATTTCTGTGAAACAGCTCACAGTGCAACTATCCGAGCTTATTAGCCGAGGTGAGGAGTTGCAAGGTCAGCTGGCAACTAAGACTCAGGAGTCTGATGTGAAGTCCCAAAACATTGCTTCCTTAAAATCAGATCTCCTCAAGATTCAAGGCCAAAGAGAGGAGGCTGAGGTCAAATGGGCCACAGCTAACTCCTTAGTAGCTGAGCTGGGGAAAAGAAATGCCGACCTGGAGGCATGCTACAACCAAGTCATGGCCGAGTCTGGGCAGAAAGATGGCGTGATCAAAACTCTGCAAGAGAAACTGGAGCAGCAAACATCAGACTTTTCTGCTCAACTTGCTGCGGCCAAGTCTGAAGCAGTGGCCGAGTTCAAGAAATCTGAGGAGTTTGAAGAAAATATGGTGCTGCTGCAGGGCTCAGTTATGCAGATGGGCCAGTCAAAGGCCATTGATGTATGTGCCGAGGTCTGCCCCCAGCTGAATAAGGATGACCCCAGGCTAGCTGAGCTCTATAACATCAATGCTGAGGCCGAGTTCGAAGTCCAGTTTCAGAAGTTCACTGATGGGGCAGATTTGCGTGATGATGATCAAATCTAAACTTAGATTGTAATAAGTGTACTCTGGTCATCAATGAAAGTTTCTGCCCTTTTAACTTGCAATTCTTGTTCGTTTCCAAGTTTTTTGCATTTTTCAGTATTTTCTTCATACTTTTTGTGGCCGAGGTGACACATCGGACCCAATAATCTTGAACAATCCTCTGCCCGCAAATTAGTGTAATTGAACTTTTCAAGTTCATTGTTTCCGAGATTGAATGTCGGTCTTATTAAACCTGCTCAACCTTAATAAAAGATAGACAAAATAAAAGTTACCTTGTCTTGCTGAGTTTGAATAAGAGAATCTCGTGAAGCCTTGGCCGAGATCTCATTTAAAATAACTTGATCATATTCGTTGTACACTAGCCGAGGTGAGATATAGAGATCTGCCCCGACCTTATCCAGATCTGCCAAGGTCATACGAGTCCTGAGCAAGTTGGTGTCCCGGGCTGACCGAGATGCAACTTCAACTCTTGATCTTTCCCAAACCTGTTGAGAAGAAATCTTTAACCCT
The DNA here is from genome assembly GCA_036186865.1 of Eustoma russellianum. NCBI lineage: Eukaryota > Viridiplantae > Streptophyta > Magnoliopsida > Gentianales > Gentianaceae > Eustoma > Eustoma russellianum. Next base: position 7,629,423 of record AP025063.1, read on the forward strand.
CTGGCGGGCTCTTTCCCCAGATCCTGCTGAGAAGAAATCTTTAACCCTCTGGCGGGCTCTTTCCCCAGATCCTGCTGAGAAGAAATTTAACCCTCTGGCGGGCTCTTTCCCCAGATCCTGCTGAGAAGAAATTTAACCCTCTAGCGGGCTCTTTCCCCAGATCCTGCTGAGAAGAAATTTAACCCTCTGGCGGGCTCTTTCCCCAGATCCTGCTGAGGAGAAATTTAACCCTTTAGCGGGCAGGTGTCTGGGACTTAGCCGAGGTCTTTTTTCACCCTTTAGCGGGCAGGTGCCTGGGACTTCGCCGAGGTCTTTCTGGTAAGAAACTTCAGTTATGCAGAGCTGTCCACAACACTGAGTTGAATGAACTTTTTATTGCTGAGAAGTTTCATGCATCAAGAGGTGATTGCTGTACAGGCCGACTATAGGGCCGAGCTGGGGGGTTTTCAGATATATACGAAAATTGGTCCCCACTTTGAACTCAGTTTGCAATCTAGGCAGCCTAGCTATTTTTCCAATTCGGAGCTACCACTTGGGTTCACCTCGAGGAACATCTAAATTGTCTCCCCTGCGCAAATTTCATCTCGGATCGTGAAACTGTTGCAGATGGCCGAGCTCAATCTGGCGAGCTATCTCTTTTCCAAGTTGCCTACAATCTTCTGTATCATGCCCTATGTCATGATGATATAGGCAGTAGAGTTGAGGATCCCTCTTATGGAGTGGCCCTGCAAGGGGCTTTGGTTCCTTCATCAAACTCTTCTTCCTCATATAGGAGAGGATGCGAGCTTTTGACGCCAAAAGAGAAGTCCTTTCTCTTCCATGGCCCCCCATCCGAACTTTGACAGATGCTCTTTCTCGCCGTGAGGCCTGGATATGTGTTCCAGAACTGGAAGGCCGAGATGAGATCGAGGGGCGCTGTATGGTCTGATCATCAGACCTCCGGGGTGAGTATCCTACTTCAGATATAATCTCAGCTTGACATTCCGAATGATAGCCTGGCCGAGATGGAGAATACTCCAAAACCTGCGGAATACTGGTACTGCCAAGTGAGGGTTCACTAGTACCTACTGTTGAGGCATTCCCTCTTAATTCCATTACAGCTTGAAACGCTGCTGAATTTTGAGCCACATATCGTACGGCTCTCATGTGCTCTTCATATGAGAAGGTAATAGGAGTTAACTCCTCAAGCTCCTTGGAACATGGAGCGGTTGGTTGCAAAGAAAGCCTTTGACTACCTTCTCTGCTCATCTTTCTCTCGATAGCTTCCCAAGCTAAGAAGGGTTAGTAGTGACGATATTTCGAAAGTCAAGGGACCCGGAGGTTCAGGCCCTCCTTCTAGCGCCAATTTGACGAGGTCGGATTGTCTCGCCAAAGTAAAAGTCGAAATATCCGGGGTTAAGGCCGTCAACCCTCCGTCACTTGTCTTCTTAGGAAACCTGAGAAAGGAGAGAACGCGTTAGGAGTCCCAGGGCGCTGCCCCGGGGAAACCCTCCGACGCTCAAGTCAGTTATGGGTATTACAGCGTATGGCTTTAAACTAAAGTATAGACTTGATGAAACCTTTTTGAGGTCGGCCAGAGTGCGGGCCGAGCTGAGGTGAGAACAGGGATGTTTCACTTGTGATGTGGACTTGTAATTTTTGGCTTAGAATTTAGACCTGGAGCTTCTTACTGTTGAAGAAGCCCTTTTATAGCTGGCGAAGCTGGGAGATGCGTGTCTCAGATGGTTGAGATGACGAAGTCTGGACTGCTTGCATGGTAGCCGTGCAGCTGCTAAGGATTGCTGTATTGGCACCTTTCCTTCGTATGGTTGACATCTGGAAAGTTAGATGTTGCATGTAAGCCACGTAGCATACAGCTCTGTGACTGTTTGTAACTTGGCTGAGATCAATAATCAGAGCCGTGGTTGCAAGCTGATCCGAGGCCGAGATGAAACTGTGGAGAACTCGGATTCCTTTGGCCGAGCTGGATGTATATCCGTTCTAGATGTTATTATGGCCGAGGTGCCATTTTGTAGGGCAGAAATGCCGGGGTCTTGTGATAAAGTGCCTGGCCAAGGTTCTGGCCAGGCTATTCTAGTTGGTAACTATAGTCGAGATTAGGTCCATTGACCGTGGTAAAGCCATTAAGCCGAGGTGGAACCCTTAGGCCGAAGTGGAACCCTTAGGCCGAGGTGGAACCCTTAGGCCGAGGTGGAACCCTTAGTTCCAGTAGGGTACTGACCATATGGCCGAGATGGCGTGGGGCCTCTGTAGCCGAGGTGGAATACTTGTCCGCGTGGGACTTGGTCAGTTATCAGGCCGACTTGCGGCCCTTAAGTCATTTCTGTACTCTTGCTCTGACGTTGACTGTCATTGACTGACGGGTGAATTTCTTGGTATCATCAATACGCATTAGAAATCCTAGGACATTCCATACTCGTCGGGAAAAACAACAAATCTAATCTGTCTCCTGATCAAAGTTGATCAATATATGCGTGGCATCTAGTAGACTGATTTTCATACCTCCAGAAAAACCAACTTTGTCGAGCCATTGGCGAATGGCGTCAAGACGAGGCCTGCAGTACCAAAAGGTACCTATCAATAGTATCGTAATGAATTCGTCAATGCCTTCATCTCATCTTGTGTGAAGAAGATGGCGTGGACTCCTTTATATTTTGAGATTTCACATGGCGGCAATGATACCCTCGATGAGTTAGGGACAACTGCTGCGAACGATCGCAATTGTAATCCTCCAGGCGGTTGCATCTTGTACGGTCAGAAGGCAATAGAATATCAGAAAGGCAATGATTATGTGGGATATCAGTGTGCAAAATACAATGGTGGCACTGAAAACTAGACATCGGAATTGATCGCCAAAGTGCAGAGGTCCGCCGTCATCCTTGAAAAATTAAATTATATATATATATATATATATATGGACATACACACAAATATATATGTATATATATACACGGCCAAACATATATTTTGAAGAAATAAATGACTTTCCGTATTTTATTATGTATTATGAACACTCATATGTATATTGTGTTTTTTTTTGGCAATAAAATTGAGATATTTTATTATGCCTCACTTATGGCGGAAGAAAACCATATTACAATTATCCTCAGAGAATGAAAAATGATAATATAACGAGCCTATAATTTCTGTTCTCCAATCGTATATGATATGCCGCATTAAAACCTTGCCAAGTAAAACCACCCTTGTGGATAAAACCTTGGCGAAGGAAAAAACGTACATATTAATACGATTAGAATTATTACATGAATACAAAATAGTTGTTATTGCTTTAAGTACTCCATCCTTAAGTTGGTGTGTCGAAATCCAGCTTTGTGCATTTGAGTGGTAGCGCCTCCAACATAGTTTCCACCGCGAGACAGTGCATGCAAAAGAGAGCAAAGCAATTAGTGAGAGTAGTCCAATATCAGGCGTGAGTGTGAAACGCTCAAAGTGATCAAGTAAGTTACCCGACTTGCCCATATCCATAGATATAGGCAACTGTAAATGAGTGAAAATCAAATGATAGTGTAGGCAGATCAATTGATGTATGTGAAGAGAAGATGTAGATCGTACCCATGTTGCCCATATCTTGCGATATAGGCAACGACAATTATGCAGAGCTATGACCATGTCGAATATGAGGAGTGGATTCCGTCTGATAGCTAGCACGGACCATTGGCGGCAACTCTGAAGTGCTCCGAAATACCGTTAAGTTATTGTGAAGTTGACCATATTGTGCCAAGAAATGTGCCGGTTGATTCGTCTCACGGGGAACATATGATGGTGCTGAAGTAGAAGAAATTAACAATTGTCGAAAGATCAAAGCATGTGCATAGGTGCTTTGCTGAACCACTTGTGGCACCCCTTGTGAATCAACTTCAACATCAATTGAACTCCAACGTCTAGAAAAGTATAAGTAGCCATAATATGCTGCTTGAAATTCTGCATGCGTAGGAGAAGATAATGGAAGATGAAATGAGATTGCGCCAATGAATATTCTGTTACTATCTCGCAATATAGCTCCACCTGCTGCCGATAGTCTTCTATGTGCTACATCGGTATTCAGTTTAAACCGTCCAGTTGGAGGATGCATCCACCGAACAATCTTACAACAAAGAGGTTTTAGGATAGGTGATAAACCACAATCTATTAATTCTTGATACGAAGTTGCAAATTTCATACCCATCCGAGTGGATGTCCAATCATAAATTGACCTGCGAATATTTTCTTGGACTGTCCTTCGTCTCCATCGACCCTCCCCAAAAGTGATAGAAGTATAAGCTTTTCATAGTTTCCAAAAAATGATCGTTGGGGCCACTATCCTTAAAATGCCTTTGAGCGCTTTACCTTTAGTTGACATCCACCATTGCAGCAATTGTTGTTGTAGCGTCAGAACTACTTTAGTTGGCCCATCCAATAAACCGCTGTAGATATTCCATAGTGCCTTGGCTTCAGAATATTCAAGGAATATGTGATCGATGGTGAATTGTGCTTCAAGGCAAAATGGACATTGACTAGGATAGCTGCAGATAAATCGTTGCAGACTCACCGGGAGAGGTAATGCATTTTGATATAATCTCCATAGAAAAACTCTAATGTTGGGGGGAATATGCTTGGACCATATAAATTGAAAGGACATCCTTCTATGGCCACCTTTTCTCACTTGCTCATATGCACTTCGGATTGTGTATTGTTCCGTTGCAAGGTTATTCAAACAAAATAAGTGTACTCGACATATTCGTTTCCAAACTGGTGAATCAGTGATCCTAATCTCATATGAGTTTCGGCCCGCATATCTTGAATGGAAAAATTTACTCCATAATGAGACATTCGCTTGATATCGCCAACACAATCTACAAGAATACACTGTCTGCAATTCTTCCAATTTTCTTAGTCCTAGTCCTCCTTCCAGTGTGGGACGTCATATGTATATTGTGTGTGTCTATATATATATATATATATATATATATATATATGTGTGTGTGTGTGTGTGTGTGTGTGTATATATATACATATATATATACATATATATATATATATATGTATATGTATATGTATATATATGTGTGTGTGTATATACATATATATATATATGTATATATATATATATATGTATATGAACATATATATGTGTATATATATACACGGCCAAACATATATTTTGAAGAGATAAATGACATTATTGACTTTATTATATATTATGAATACTTATACGTATATTGTATACAATTGTATTAATGCAGGAACATATATATATATATATATATATATATATATATATATATATATATGTATGTATGTATACGGCCAAAAATGCATTTTAAGGAGATAAATGACTTTATTTACTTCATTATATGTGATGAATACCTATATGTATATTGTATGAAAACGCATATATGGAAGTAGGTATATATATACACAATTTCCTATATCTTAAATGTGAAATAAATGAATAAGTATATAACAAAGAAGTGTGATGGATGAAGAGGAAAAGTATAGATATGTATATATAACATTTCAGCCCCAAAGGCAAATTTTTGCAACACTATCAAGTCTTCCACAGGGATTGGCATACACTCGCATTCGCTGTCTGTGCTTTTCCAAGTGCAGGCAGCCTTGGTGAGATCCACATCTTATCATTTTGTCATATTCATTTATATTTTCTGCTTCTGCTTGATGCACTTTTATGTCTCGTTGTTGTATGGCCGCATACACATCTTCAAACTTTTCACGCTGCTGCTCCACTGGTCTTCCAAATGGATTGGCTCTCATTTGATTCCTCTGCCTGTACTTCGGACAGTACAGGCAGGCCTGGTATGCGTTACATTCACAGGATTGGCTGCATTTTTATATGTATTATCCAGATGTATCACATATTTTCCTGTTTTTACGATGCATGGACGACCTCAAAATTCCTTTTGGCTAATCACACGCATGTGGCTGCTGAATATACTGCGGATGGCGTCCGGAAGCTTCTATGGCATCAACATCTCCTGCTTCAAGTGTTTCACAAGGGCCTTACTGTATTTTTATTATTCTATTGTAAAGCGTCTCAACAATCCAGGAGTATAAATATGTACGCTTTTTCCTTCGCCAAGGTTTTATCCAGAAGGGTGGTTTTACTTGGCAAGGTTTTAATGCGGCATATCATATATCTCTCGGATTTTGGAACTTCTCACTTCTATTTTCCGTTATACTGTCTTCATGTAATAAAGTTTTCCTCCGCCATAAGTGAGGCATAATCAATAAATCGTTTCTTTAAAAAAATATATGTATATATATTCAGACTTTATATATATTGGACATGAAATAAATAGCTTTGCATATATTTATTGACATAAAGAGGTATCAATAAAGTATGATAGTAAATAGGATTACTTTACGTATATTTGTATGAAATATGAAAACTTATGAAAATGAATAGTAAATTAGGGTTTTGATCCTTTTAAATAGGTTTAAGATGTAAATTGTAGTGAAATGTTGATGGATAAATTTATACAAGCAAAATGCTTTTGGATGAAATTAGAAGAGGGGAAAACATAGTGAAATTCATGACTGAAGTAGTGTATTAAGTGTGTGTGTGTGTGTGTGTATATATATTCTAAAGCAGCATATTTTATTATATGTTGACCTCACTTTTGGCGGAGGAAAACCATTTTACAATAAACATCATAGTCAAAGTAGTAATGTAACATTTGTAGAATTGTCAGCCTCCAATCATACACGATATGCCGCATTAAAACCTTGTCAGGTAAAACCACCCTTGTGGGTAAAACCCTATCGAAAGAAAAAGCGTACATATTTGTATAATTGGGCATTGTTGACGCATGAAGCATAAGTAAACGAGACAATATCATCTTGTGAAGCCGCATTTGTAACATGGTGGTCCGATGTGCTTGTCCAAAGTGCGCCAGCAGTGTTGGCCTTTGCAGTTGTTGAACCGCTGCCTTGCAATGTAGTCCCAGAATCCTCAATACAACAAATAATAGTGTGTCACATAACCAGTCAATGTGTAGTAGTAGCATAGAGAATGTAGCTGTGGATAAGAATGTACCCATGTTGCCCGTAATCAGATGCTCACGGGCAACTTGCTTCAGTAGCGATTGATATAAGGAAGTATTTGGGTTGTCCAGTTCGTCAACCATGTTATGAATAATCCTCAGCCATGAAAAGAAGTAGTGTAAGTTAGCAATAATAATCTTTGCAACCAAAAAGGAGACATAGTAAACATACCCAACCGCCTGCATCAATAAGATACAGGCGGGACAGTGGATGATTCTGTCAACGGATTCCTTAAATTCGTACATGAGGAAGATGATTGTCAGTGATTAAGCTTCCGCGCACCAATGGTGGAAGAATAGATGAGGTGGAAAATATATCCAAACGTTGGTGCACGATTCCATGTTGTGACATGAAATGTGCCGGATAATTAGCCTCCCGTGGTACATAAATCACTGTCGCACCCATTTGTTGCAGGAAATGATTTAGCCGCGTAAGATCACTTTTAAGTCTGCCGCAGATGTTAGGTCTGCTAGATAGTATGTACACCAACGCCAAACAGTCCGTTTCAGCAATAATATTTGTGTATCCATACATTAGGAGGTAGACAATTGACCATAGTAAAGCTTGCAATTCAGCATGCAGCGGGGTTAAGATTGGTAGCGAAAAGGACATGGCCAGAACAAATGAACCTGTATCATCTCTTAATATTGCTCCTCCTGCAGAACCTCGTTTTCCCACTGCCGCATCAACATTTAGTTTTAGCTTCCCACGTGGTGGCAATTGCCATTTTACTATAGTGATTCTCCTTGTCTTTAGAACCGGTGAATAGCAAAGTGTAACTAAGGCAGGGATTGTTTCTGCATACTTCTTTCCAGAGATAGATGCACACCACGTATAGATATCCATACGTAAACGATCTTGTAGCCTGTTATAAGAAAAGTGTTCTTCCCCATAGACAACCATTGCATATTCTTTCCAAATGGCTGCAACTGCTAGGACTGGCACCACAGCTCTTAGTTGCCCTTTTATGGAGGATGATTTCGCTTGACACCACCAATCTCGCATGTGATGTTTGATAGTTGCTCTGCATGGGTAAGGTCCCTAAAATATGATAGATAAGTGACTCCAAAGCGCTCGGATCATGACGCAACTATATAAGATATGTGTCTGAGTGGCGTCGGCTGTTCGACGAAATGGGCAGCATGATGGGAAAGCCACTATCCAATGGATAACATTGTCTGCAAAGGGAAGTGCATTGTACCATAAACGCCATACTGTTACCTGTGCTGAAGGAGCAATGCCGGACCACCATATATATTTTGAGACTGTTAGATTGGCAGTTTGATCTCTGGATGCATTATACGCACTCTTCAAGGTGAATTGACCATTAGAGTCTTGTTCCAAAGGAGACCATCCAATGTCTGTTGTGTATTTTGCACACAAAATTGATTAATTCGACAAAGTCTTTTCCAATCAGCTGAGTCATAAATTAAAGCAGTCATGCTTTGTTGCTGTCCATACTTGCTGCGCATGTATATAGCCCATTGCGATTGGGACGTATTATATATCCACCATAGTTTGCATTCATATGCTTTCTGCAATGCTGCTAACTTACGAAAACCCAATCCTCCTTCTGATGTTGGGTAGCAGACTGATTCCCACGAACGCCATTTATGCCTATGATTCCACAAGAAGGAGGACATTTTTCTGTTGAGCTCTGCTATTACACTTTTGGGTAGTCTTGATGCGGCCATGATGTGCAGCGGCAAAGATGTTAGAACAGATTTTATGAGTGCTACTCTTCCTGCCATACTTAATAATTTTTGAGACCAACACGCCATACGTGCATCAAAATGCGCAAGTAGTGAGTTGCAATAACGAGAACGTTTATACCTTTAAATAGAAATGAACTCAAGTACTTTATTGGCAATTCTGAGATTCGCATATTAAGTGTTGCTACAGCTCTTTGCAAAGGAGTGCCCCTGCCTACGATGCATTGACTTTTGTGGTAGTTGATCAACTGCCCTGAAGCATTCTGATATCTTTAAAGGAATTGCTTGAACGATTGTAAATTATGATGCGATCCATTAAGAAAGATGAGCAAGTCATCGGCAAAAGCCAGGTGGGAGACTGGAGGTGTTCGTCCGCTTGCGAAACCTTTAATGGCGCCCGATTGAATTTGTGCATTAAGTCCTCTTAAGAATCCTTCTGAAGCAAGTATAAATAGAAGAGGAGATAATGGATCTCCTTGTTTCACCCCTCTAGATGGGCGGAAAAAGACACATGGTTCACCATTAATCAAAACTGAGCAGCATGTGGCATGAAGATTATTGATAATTAGTCGGACAAACCGCGGGTGGAAACCAAATTTCAGCAGTAATGCTTCTAAATATTGCCATGAAACTCTATTGAAAGCCTTTGCCATGTCAAGTTTAATTATCACTTGACCACCTCTGCATTTTCGATCCAACATATGTACTATCTCTTTTGCCATGAGTATCTGTTCAGTGATTCCTCTTCCTTGAAAAAAACCAGCTTGCTCTGAAGAGGTACCTGCATACATGTTTGCATCTCACGAAAAGTTTCAAAAGTTTCATACGTAGCGAACCACATCGACGAGACGATTGATTTTTCATCTACATATGTTTGTATGATATGATATGTTTTGGAGTGCCGTCCTAATACCGACCGACATTTGTGGTGTTCAGGGGGCATACAGGATGTTATTACCGGAGTGGCGCATGACACTGGAACCTAGGAGAGGTTGATGTCATTGGCATACATAACCCTACCGTTACAGTTAAAGTTTCATGTACATATAATGTAACACTATGTGGACTCATCGGGATTCATATTGTATATGATGATTATATGGAGAATCATTCGGTATGTCGTACAGTATCGTTCTTCCTTATGATAAGTGCTATAGCCATCACATGACATGACATGTTTATAGACATTTTATGGAATGATATGAACAGACAAATTACAGAATATGGATATGATATGTTGTCTTACATTATAATATATGGACAACTTTATGATATGATGTTTTACCGTACAGTATATGAATAGTTTTATGACATTGGTTTTGATTTATCTTTCATCGTTACAGAAATACAGGTTACATGTTATACCGAGAGATTATTTTGAAGATATTAGTCGTTCGATTAACATATATTCAGGGGATTTCAAGATTTAGTATAGTATGATTTGTACAGAATTGCAATGTAAAGTACTACATATCGATTAAATTTTGTTTATGTTATATTGCTTCCGCTTATCGATTCATTATTCATTTCGACATGCACATGTATAGTATCGATGCCTTGTACTTCATGTAGTATAGTACGGCGAGTGCACCGGACCAAAATCCTAGTTTCAGGCGGGGCGCTACAACGACAACAACTTGTGTAACAATAACTTTTACGAAAACAAGCACTTGTGCAACAAAAACTCGTACACCAACTACAAGAAATATCTTTAGAGCCTTTTACTTGCTTCTACACAACTTCAAAAAAGTTCGACCAAAGGACTTTCACCAAATGGATTTTAGGAGAAGAAGTTGAGTGACACTTTCAAAATAAGTTAAATCACAAGCAAGAGATCAAACATGTTTAGTTCTTCTTGTGTTAGGCTTCAATACTCTCACAATAAGACAATGAAAATCAAACAACAAGAGCTTAATGAGCTTTAAACACTTTTTCACTTTGAGAGCTTTTTGAGATCAATAGGGGATAAAGCTCAAAGAAGACGAAAGTGTGTAATTACCTCTACATAGAGGTGATCCATTTTGTTTTTCCATATTTGGCCCATTCTCTTTGTAGGATCTGCAAGGCACCACTAGAAGGGGGGTTGAATAGTGGATGCGGAAAATGTGGTTTTTAAAATTGTTTTAAACCAAAAACCCAACTTCTGAAAACAATTTCTGTTTTCAGGACCAGTTTTGAAACGTTTTGAAAACTAGGTTGCAGGTCTTCAAAAATTTCAGATTAAAATTCATCCTCTAACCCCTTGAAAAATCATTAGAGGTCAGATTGCGCAAATCTGCCAGAAATGGTAGTCTGATTTGAAATATTAATTCCTATTTATCTGTAACTCCAAATGCTCTGAAAATTTAATAACTAACCCCTTATTAGTTGTATTTAATTGGGTTGAAACAGTTTTGAAAAATTCTTTTGGGAAGATAGTCAAATACGTTCAAAGTCTCAACCTTTGCAAGCTTGAAAATCAGACTGCACTAGTCTCAGAACTTTAGACGTTTGGATGACTTATCCTTGTCCAAAAGGGTTGAAACTTGCGCCAAATTAACCTTAAGACGTGTGGCTATGATTCTGGAAAGATTTGTGATTTTTGAAATTCGTTTACTATTTTTAATAATGTGATGAAAAACGATGCACAGTGCAGAAACTGAAAGTAAGTGCTGAAAGTAAATAACACCAGGAATTTTATACTAGTTCGGTTAAAACAACCTACTCCTGTCTTCGAGGACACCTTCTTCGGTTAGCACTAATCACAAAACACAAAATAACACCATACCACAGGGTTGATGGAGTTATACACCAACTCCAACCCTTTACAAACCTAGTATGTGAATACAATGATCACGAACACCACCACCTTGCAAGTGCAAGATTGATCACATCTTGATCAATCTTTTACAATGATAAAGAGTATAGGGTGGTATGTAAGAAGCCTATTCAAGATGTATGAATATGAATACAATAGGCTTTAAGAGAGAAGAAAGAAAGAAAGGTAGAAAGAAGAAGATCAAAACGTTTTTAGCACATCAATTTGCAAGACTTGTCTTGTCTTTTGTTTGCTCTCTTCTTTCCTTTTTATCACCATATTGCCGCCCCCTATAGCCCTCCTCTTCCTCTTGAAAATTTTCTTGTAAGTCCTTGGAAGAGTGTATTGCATCATTGTGACATGTTCTTGCTTACTTGTCACCTCCTCATTGGATGATCATTAAGCTCTTGCTTACTTGGCACTCATTGATTGGATGGAAGTTGTCATCATTTGATGACTAGATAAATCTGAAATTAAACCTCAAAAAGCATGTGCCAATTAGCCATAAACTTATTACCATAAGTCATATAATCATCCCACATAATTAGCAAGACAACTTATCACAACTTTCCATCAAAATTTCGGCCATAACACCTCTTTCACATGCTGAAATTTCAGCATGTGTAACATTTGTATTTTATTCAAAATGTTGCCAAGTTAGCTTTGATTTATATCTTGAAAATAAAGAAGAAATCAATCATCATTTAGTATACAATATTTCTACCAATTTTGGATTAAACTTAGTCACCAATAGGGCTAAGAAATCGGCCAACATACATTCTCACACATGCTGAAATTTTTAGCATGTGTGATATTCAAAGATATCACATTATTAATTTCATAATGTATTAAAAACACTTCCATACTATCTCTCAATTAATCCACATAATTCAAGATAGCAAAATATGCCTCATTAAGTGAAGAAAATCGGCCAGCTCTATTTTACACATGCTGAATTTTCAGCATGTGTCACAAATGTGACAAAGTTTGAAATGTTACCTTGTGTAGCTTCTTTCTTTATTTCACCAACATTGTATGCTTCATTCTTGGCCAATCCAGATGCCAACAAAGCTCCACATATGAATCAATATAGCTGGTTTAGGCGTGTGACAAAGATTGTGCATGTGCTAAAATTTATTTTTGCAAACTTTGTAAAATAGTGCACATTTAATTATACACACATGGTATATTCCAATCAGCCCTTAATTGATTTTTCTAGAACACTTTAGAATGTATGAAGTAAGTAAAAGGTGTCTAGATACATGTTATATGCCATGCCAAAAATGTTCCATGTGTCGTGTATGTAGAAAACCGAATTTTCGACGTTTATCGATTACCCGAATTTTCTTTAATTAAATTCCAACTTTTTGCACATGTTATATATATTATGTTACACATAATATACATAAATTAAACTTTAATATTCAGCTCTTAGGCTGATCTAAAGTGGCGCCCAAACATGTGTCAAAATTGAAATTGGAATTTCCACAATTTGGCCTTAATTGAGGGTGATTTGTGTGTGCCAACATGGATTGATTTTATGGCTGTACATACCATGTAAGCCACGAAATTTGTGGCCATTTTTGAAGTGTAGGTTCTGGCCATCTATTTATGGCAAGTACGTGACACGTTGGCGAAGTTTCGGTATTCACCCAATACGACAATTTTTGGTTTAGATCCTTTTAACTTGTCGTAATAAATTTTTCATCACTATGACTTATATCATATGATATAAGACCTGAATATACTCATAAATATGAGTTAAGTATTGTGGTGTGATGTTAACGTACGTACGTAAAATATATAACGTGTCGGTAGTACGTTGGAATATATGTGTATGTGTCTTTTTATAAAAAATCTGAATATATATAAAAATATATATATATAACGTGTAGAAGGAGTGGGAGAGACTTTCCATTCTTCAATTTGTTTCCTTTGTGTCTTTTCCAAATATAGCTTCCTTTAATGAACTACTTAGTTTATTTAACTAAGTACTTCACTTAATGAACTAGTTTTGTTCATTAATGATGGCACCTGAAAATAGTTCAAACACAACAAATGTTTGCCATTTGATGTAGGCTTTAAAGCTTCATGGCTCGTTAGTACGGCAACAATATATATGAACTATATAAGGCAAGTTTCATTCAAAAACGTGTCATGTCATAAAACATGTCATGCATTTCTTTAATACACGTTATTTAAATCATGCATTTTGAAATCACTCAAACCCCTTTTTCTCAACACTCTTGCTTCATTATTTTCTCTCTCACAATTCAAAAATTCATTCAACAAATATTTTTTTCAATTGCAGTTACATATATAGAACTAGATGCTTGTTGGACATGTAAAAGCACTAAAAATAGCATTAGAGAAGTTGACAATGAATTACCAATCAATTTAAGGTAGATAAGAGATAGAGACAACCTTTTGTAGTTTGAAAATCGTGTCATAAAGGCTAAATTTCAGGACATCGAACTCAGCGACCAAACCTTCGGTGACTTTAATCAAACGCAACTCTGAGTTTTGTCCTGAGTTCAGTCTACTCTCTTAGAACTTTCTATTTTCTCACCGAACTCATCGCTAAACGTTCAGTGGGTCTAAATGGCGAACCAATACTTTTTGCGTTTGGTCCTAAGTTTGGTCAAACTTTGACTTTGAATTTTTGATCAATTTTGAATTTCTCTGACCAAAGACACATTTCTGAGTTTGTTGATGTGAGTTACTGAATGTGAATCCGGAGTTCGATAGGGCATTCGGTCACTTGGACAGAAAGTTTTATAATGGTTCACCCAACGCTCGGTCAAACCAATTTTAAGTCCGGTTACTCAAGTTCAATGAATGTTAACTTGACTTTTGTTTTGTAAATTGTTTGAAATCTTTTGCATATTTTGCTCATGTAAATCATCAAAACGCACTCATAACCCAACAAGAAACTCCATATTCTTTTCATTAAAACGATTTTTTTAGTTCTTGGAGTTATAAATCAATCATGGCACAAAATAGTCAACTCGATAGTGATGAAAGATTGTTATTTCTTGAACTCTTTTGGTGACCTCCCACCTTCAATAAATAATTCATTCATTTTAGGAACGATGATCTCTTTTTTACACAAAACTTTCATTATTAATCTCATCCATCTTTGGTATAAGCTAATATTTCTTTCTTAGAAACATTGACAATATTCTACTATTTATAATGTCTTGATCATTTCTTTGTAATGTTTCAGTAATATGTTTGTTATCCCTATAACACTCTTTATCTAGTGTAAAATGAATATAAATTCAAAAGATTGAAAAAGATCATCTTTTTCAATTTTGTCAATTGAATATGGGTTACAAATTGAGCATAAATCTTCTAAAATTTGTGTTTTTTTTTAAAAAAAAAAATTTGATAAAGTATTTCTCTATAACTGTATTTTTTAACCGTGACATAAGTTGGAAGTTACTTAAAATATTATAGCTGTTAAAGTAAAGTTATATGATAAGAATGGAACGTGCTGAAGTATGTTCCCACTATATTTTTTTAATGGTGATACAATCAAAACTTACTCCTAAATTTTGTATATTCACACTTTTTTTTTCAAGTTTAGAAGTACATGTTAATTCTTTTTATCTGCTGCTCTCGTTAGCTTTGCCTTCAATTTAAAATAGAAATTTACTTTGACAAAGCTATGATCTGCAATTTTTATGCAAAATTAATCTAGAGGGATAAGAAAAAACCAAAAAAATTAAACTAATTTAGCCATGCAAAAAAGGAGAAAAGTCTGCCTCTAATTTCTCCATTCTGTTACACAAGTGTAAGTAGTTCCTATATGTAACTATCATTATATCAATAAAAAAATATATATATTGCCATTGATGCACTGATGGTGTTCTAACAAACAGTAAATTGTAGCTTGTTCCGAACTGAATCATGCTTATTTTTTCATCCCGATCAATTGACACTTGTAAGACTGAAACATGCTGCAGCACTCTTCAATTCATTCTCAGCTACATGGCCGACCGGTTGTGTCATATCTTTTAATGATGATTCCGAACTGCAGAATCAATCAATCAATATATAAGAAACAATCAACTTTTAGAACATGAATACGAATATGTTTACATAAATTAGTTAAGACATTCTGGTTTTACTACTTAAATATTGAACACATTCTATATCATATATCAACATTTTGCCATCAATATTACAATAAATAAAAAAGAACAAAAACTATATATATATATATATACCTGGATTCATAGGCTTCTTTGGAATCTATGTAAGATTGTCTATCATCAATTGTGTCAAAGAAAGTATGGATCTCATCATAAGCTGATTGAGTGGCATCTTGTTGGACAGTCAGGAGTTGTGAAGAAGTAATTGACTGGGTTGGTTGCTTCATCAAATCAATATTATTATCACTATATGATTGCTGATTCCATATTGAATCCATGCAGTAATTGAATCCAGTATCCTCTTGATGGAAAAGGGGCAGTGAATTATTAGGCGGAGGTGCCATTCCCAATTGTAGTTGTGAAATTGAATCGTTTAAAGTCGATATCTCTTGCTGCTGTTGTTGTGTTTGCTGTTGTTGCTGGCGGTAGAACGCCAATTGTGCAAGAACTGCCTCTAGCTCTTCTTCGGCCAATTGAATTTGATAAGCGTATTGCTGTATAATACCACAACAACCATACACAGGAAATCTTTCGCGTGCATTTGATTCGTATATGATGGACTTCATGGCGACCATTTTGTGGTTAGGATCATCAAGCTGGTTGAGTATTTTCAAGATTTTGCTCACTCCAAATAACCTATGTGCATTTGAGAATATCTTAGGCTGGTCCGCAGGGAAATATGGTGCGAGCTGGCATATAGGCGTGCACCTCCTCCTTTGGTACTTACAAGCAGCACAGGCTTGGCTTGTACCGCCTTTAAGGGTCATTAGGAAAAAGAAACGGAAGAAGATGGAGATGGAAAAATGCGTATAAATATTCGCGTTTTGAGCTGTGGTGGGTGTGGTTTGATTTATGATTGATGAAACATTGATGAAACAAGAAGGTGGAGAGAGTAGGAAGCAAATTTGTTAATTTGGAAGAGAAAGTAATTAGATGATAAATATTAGTGATTTATGCTGCAAAAGACTGAGTAAAAGAACAGATTTTAGAAAGAGGGAAGCGAGAAAAAAGGAGAAGCTTCTCTAAGTCCATGACCGTTATTTTGAAATTGTTGTTATTAGTTTTAGTAAGATTCCTAATTTCATGGGTGATATGTGGTTAAAGCTAATAGTAGAGTTTTTTTTCTTTTTTTTTTTTGCTTCAACTTTAATTTTTCCAAAAATCCATGTGTTACAAATCACAATGTAGTGCGGGTTGTTGCATGTTTTGCATATGTTCTTCATTTTTCTCCCAATTGTAATATACTTGTTTTCTTTTCAATATAGATTATTATGTACCATATAACCAAAATAAAAAGTTTAAGGAAACCTGATAGCATTTGGTACAATATAGAGGCCAAATATCAAATCAAAAGTTTTTTGAGTGTTGCATTATTAGAAAATTAATTTGAAACACTACTTTGTCAACACTCTTGAAATTGACCAATAAAAAAATCTTCTGATTGGTACATGTCGTGAGTATTTCAAAATAGTTTTCCTAATGATTTTTTTTCAGATCAAAAATGGTCTTCTATTAATTCAATTAGCACGTATTAACATCAGAGATTACAACGAAGGTGAAAGGGAGGTGATCCTGATGAGATGTTCTAAAATATTATTTTTAGAACATAATTTCAGTTTTAATCCAAGTGTTGAACCCACAGCTTTTTGACTCAGCAAGGTTGGAATTTTTTTTTAATTAATACACCAAACACGTATGGAATTGAAGAGAAATGATGGACACGAGACTAGAATATAAATGAATAAGAAATGGACAAAAAACGCAAAGTATGTGGTGGAATTGAAGGACATGAGCTCTTATACCAAATTGATGCAAACGTGTGGGCTTGATCCATTCTTCCACCTTCCTAACGTCCTCCTCACAATGGAGTTGGCACAAAGAATGGTCCTTCTCCTTGCTTCCTTTGTGTAGAAAGTTGATGTATTGAGCAGCACCAAAACGTTCAAGTGGTTGTTGATAGTCAAACCTTCAAAGGCCCTCCTAGACAGCACTCTTAAGTTTGGCAAACACCTTCAAAATTCTAACTCTTGAAGATGATTAACCTTGATTTATGGTTAAAAATCAAGAAAACAAGTCTCACTCAATTGGAGAGGAAAAACCAAAGTGTATTTTGATGATAATCAAGCTGCTAGTATACGGCCACCTTGGCCTTTATTTATGATGATTTTTTCTTCCTAAAAGAGTCCTATATGGATCAAATTTTACTTTAAAAAGTCTACCACAATCAAGATAAATACAAACTAGAATTTGAGATGTTGTTTGAAAATTTTGAAAAGCTGATATCTTGTCTTCAAAATTTATGTTGTTATCTTGATCTTTGAAGTTCCCATCTTCAACCGAAATTTTGAAAGCCATTGGAAGGCTTTTTGACAAAAAAAAATTGAAGATAGGATATGCTTGGAGTAGGATTTAAAAGTTGACTGAATTTTGAGGTTGGATTGCCTTTGAATTTGAATTCAAATTTGCCTTCATCTTGGACATCTTTTGGCCGGCCCCAATGGTGTTTGAAGTGATGACATGCTTGTTCTTACCTTGTTGAAGAGTTGGCCTCCAAATAGCCTTTCAAATCGTGTGTTTGTTGGAGAAAGGATTAGGACAAATATTCCTTAAGACAAACATTCTGTAGAACAAACATTCTCTTAGGACAAACATTCGTTGGGACAAACATTCTCTAAGACAAACATTCTTTATGACAAACATCCTCTAGGACTAACATTCTCTTGAGACAAACATTCTTTTGAAACATTCTCTCGAACATTCTTCTTTGTCTTTCAAGATATCATCATCATTTTTAAACTTGAGATTTTGCACGCCATCAACTCTCCTACTTTCAAAGTTATGAAAACAAGAATCATTAGTAAATGAGACAAAACCACTAGAAAATGCACAGGCACAAGCAAGGTATAGCAAAGCTTCATGTGTGCTTAATGAGATGAACCCAATGAACCTTAAGTTCATCTTGCACATGCTTGGACAAGAAGCCCCCAACTTCATAATCAAGTTTTTTGGACTTGCTTATTGTAATTGGGCCATTTACATTATGATGGGATCCTTGGTCCTCATCAATCCCCCTCCTTAAAAGGATTCGTCTACGAATCAAAGGGATTATCATTGAAAGGGGATAGGTCAAAAACATTAAATGTGGAGGAAACAAAACCATACCTTCAAGAAGATCCAAAATATAGGCATTTTCACCTATACGTTGAAGTACTTTAAATGGTCCATCTCCTCTTGGCAACAATTTAGACTTCCTTTCTTGAGGAAATCTTTCTCGCAAATGCAACTAAACCAAATCACCAAGTTTAAAGAAAATCTTTTTTCTATGTTTATTGGCTCGTCTTCCATATGATTTATTCTTTTTCTCAAGTTGGGTTTTTACTTTCGCATGCAATTTATTTATCATTTCATCTTTGTGTTTACCATCTAAACTTGAAAGGTCATGTATAGGAATAGGATTATACAATGTACCATGATGAACACTCCTATTATATGCTAACTCAATGTAAGGTAAACAATCTTCCCAATGCTTGAGATATTTTTGCAGAATGGCACACAAAAGTTGAGACGGTTAACAACCTCAGTTTTGCTATCCGTTTGCTGATGAGTAGTGGTGGAAAACAACAATTGGATACCAAGTTTAGCCCATAAAACACACCAAAAAATGACTCAAAAATTTAGTATCTTTATCACTAAAAATAGTACGTGACATGCCATGCAATCTAACAACTTCCCTAAAGAACAAATCAGCAACATGTGTATCATCATCAACTTTTTTGCATGCAATGAAATGTGTCATCTTAGAAAATATATCAACCACAACAAAAATATTATCCCTACCACTCTTAGACCTAGGGAGGCCTAAAACAAAATCATGGAAAGGTTAATCCAAGGGGAATCAAGGACATGCGAAGGTATATACAGGACATGTGGTTGTGACTTGGATTTGGCTTGTTTGCAAGTGATGCAACTGCTACACAACTTCTCCACATCTACATGCATATGAGACCAACAGAAATGCTCCTTAAGGGTCTCCAAGGTTTTGAACACTCCAAAATGACCCATTAATCTTCCGCCATGGGCTTCCCTAAACAGCAGCTCCCTCATGGATAATTGGGGTACACACAACTTCTACTCCCTAAAGAGAAAACCCTCATGCATGTAGAACTTACCAAAAGGTGCCTCTTGACATGCCTCAAAGATAGTATCAAAATCATGATCATTGGCATACAACTCCTTAAGTGATTCAAGGCCTATAAACTAAGAGGATAAGGTAGTTATTAAGGTGTACCTCCTAGAAAGTGCATCACCAATGATATTATCCTTGCCTTGTTTATACTTGATCACATAAAGGAATTATTCTATAAACTCCACCCACTTGGCATGTCTCTTATTTAGCTTACCTTAACCCTTGAGGTATTTCAAACTTTCATGATTGGTATGGATCACAAACTCTTTGGGTTGTAGTAATGCTGCCAAGTCTGTAGGGATCTCATTAAAGCATACAATTCTTTATCATAAGTGGAGTCATTCAAAGAGGCTCCCTTCAACTTCTCACTGAAATAGGCTATGGGTTTCTTGCCTTGGGTCAAAATAACACAAATACCCACTCCACTTGCATCACATTCTATCTCAAAGGTTTCATCAAAGTTAAGTAAGGTTACCAGGTGCAGTGGTCAGCCTTCTTTTCAGCTCCTCAAATGCCTGTTGTTGTGGCTCATTTCATTGAAAATGCACATCTTTTTTTAACAATCTCATTGAGGGGTGCGGCTATGGAAGAAAAATCCTTCACAAACCTCCTATAGAATCTTGCAAGTCCATGGACACTATGCACCTCTCCTACTGTCTTAGGTGTAATCCACTCAACAATGGCCTTAACCTTCTTCTCATCCATTTCTATTCCCTCAGCCATTATGACAAAGCCTAAGAAGACAACCCTTTCTAAACAGAAGGAACACTTCTTGAAATTGGCATAGAGTTGTTCTTGTTTTAGCTTTTCAAACACAGCTCTAAGGTGATCAAGGTGATCCTCAATGGTCTTGAAATAGATAAGGATGTCATCAAACTAGACAATAACAAATCTCCCAATAAATATCTTAATGTAAGACCTGTAAGGCACCACTAGAAGGGAAGTTTGAATAGTGGATGCGGAAATTTTGGTTTTAAAAATATTTTAACCCAAAAACCCAACTTCTGAAAACAGTTCATGTTTTAAGATTCTGATTTTCAACGATTAAAAGACCTTGTTACAGACTTTCAAAAATTCTGAAATTTGGAGAAATTCTACTCTCAGATGTTCTGAGTATCTCCTAAAAATTTCAGATTAAAATTCAACATCTAACCCTTTGAAAAAATGTTTGCAGTCAGATTGCGCGAATCTGCCAAAAACAGTATTCCAATTTGAAAAATTCATTCCGATTAATTCGTAACTCCAAATGGTCGGAAAAATTTAATAACAAACCCCTCAAGATATGTATTTAAACGAGTTGAAACATTTTTTCAAAATTCCTTTGTTAAGTATATCAAATACGTTAATGTTCTCAACCTTTGCAAGTCTGAAAATCAGATTGCACTAGTCTCAGACTATTAACGTTTGATAAACTCATACTTATCCAAATGGGGTGAAACATACGCCAAATGAAAATTAAGAGGTGTGGCTATGTTTCTGGAAGATTTTATGATTTTTGAAATTCGTTTGATATTTTTACGGTTGCAGCGAAATGGACACAGAATGCTGGAAACTGAAAGTAAAGTACTGAAAGCAATAACACCGAGAATTTTATACTGGTTCAGTTAACACAACCTACTACAGTCTTCGAGGACACCTTCCTGAATTATCACTAATTATAAAATAACACCTTACAACAAGGGTTGCTGGAGTTACACACCAACTCCAACCCTTTACACAAACGTTACAAGCAATCACAATGATATCGAACACCACCACCAAACGGATGAAGGTTTGATCACACCTTGATCAACCTTTTACAACTTAAAGCATGTATGGTGGTATGAACAAAGCCTATTCAATATGTTTGAATATAATTACAATAGGCTTGAGAGAGAAGGAGAAGAAAGAAGTGTAGAAGAAGAGAGTAGAAGACACTTTTTGCACTTATGAGATTATGAGAATTGTCTTGCATTTGTTTGCTCTTCTTCTCCTCCTTTTATTTGAAAGTGGCCGCCCCCTAGGACATCATCTCCATCTTGAGAATTCTATTTTAAGTTCTTGGAAGAATGTCTTGTATAGATGTGACATCACCTTGCTTACTTGGCACAACTTGATTGGATGATTGTCTTGGCCTTGCTTACTTGACACTCCTTGATTGGATGAGTTGTGTCATCACTTAATGGCTGAAAAAATCTGAGATAAAATGTAAAACATGTGCCAAATTGAAGTTCAAAACATTGCCAAAAATTATACAATTAATCCCCTCAAATTTAGAAGTAATTTTTTATCATCATTCAAGACAAAATTTCGGCCACCACCATTGTCTCACATGCTGAAATTTTCAGCATGTGCTATAATCTCAAGACTTTGAAATGTTACCATATTACTACATATCAATCCTTTGAATATTGAGAAGCAAATTGATCATCATTTAGGCAATAAAATCGTCCACCTCAATTCACACATGCTGAATTTTCAACATGTGTTACATTTGTAACAAAGTTTGAAATATTACCTTGTGTAGCTTCCTCCATTATGTCACTAACCTTGTGTGGCTTATTCTCCACCAATTGAGATGTCAACTAAGCTCCACATAAGCTCCACCAAGGCTGAGTAGGCGTGTATATTCATCTTGAACATGTGCTGAATTTATTTTTGTAAACTTTGTAAAATAGTGCACAATAATTATACACGTATGGTATATTCCAATATGCCCTAATTTGAATATTCTAGAACACTTTAGTATGTATTGAATATGTAAAATGTGTCTAGATACATGTTACATGTCATGCCAGAAACATTCCATGTGTTGTGTTCGTAGAAAACCGAATTTTCGACTTTTGTCGATTACACGATTTTTCTCCGATTAAATTCCAATTTTTTTGGCACATGTTATATATATTATGTCACACATAATATACATAAAATAACATGAATATTCAGCTCTAATGGCTGAGTAAAGTTGGCGCCCACATGTGCTTAAAATGTGAATTTGGAATCTCCACAATTTGGCCTTAGTTGGGGGTGATTTGTGTGTGCCAACATGGAAGGATTTTATGGCTGAGTGTACCATGTTAGCCACGAAATTTGTGGCCATTTTTGAAGTGTAGGGGCTGGCCATCTATATATGGTAAGCATGTGACACGTTGGCGAAGTTTCGGTTGTCATCCGATACGACAATTTTTGGTTTACAACCTTGTAACGTGTCGTAATAATTTTGTCATCACCATGACTTATATCATATGATATAAGACCTGAATATACTCATAAATATGAGGTAAGTATAGTTGTGTGACGTTGACATACGTTCGTAATATATATAACGTGTCGGTAGTACGTTGGAATATATATGTATTGTGCCTTTTAAAAAATCTGAATATATATAAATATATATAAATATATATAAAACATGTGACATAATGCGGAGAGAAGACTTTCCATTTCCATGTTTGTTGCCATCATGCCTTCTCCAAATATATCTCTATTTAATGAACTACTTAGTTCATTTAAATAAGTATTTTATTTAATGAACTAGTTTAGTTCATTAATGGTGGCACCTGAAAATAGTTCAAACACAACAAATGTTTGCCATTTGATGTAAGATTTAAAGCTTCATGGCTTGTTAGTACTGCAACATTATATATAAAGTATACAAGGCAAGATTGTCACAAAAACGTGTCAAGTAAAAATTTGTGTCATGCATTTCTTTAACACATGTTATTTAAATCATGCATTTTATGAATCACTCAAACTCTTTTTCTCAACAATCTGCCCTTTTTGATGATTTACAAAATAATCTTAGTTCATGATTTAAATTTTAACTGCTCCCCCTCCAATTGTGCACAAATTCAGATTTTGAATTTAGAATTCTCTCCACCTTGATTTTTGCAATCAATCATTCTCTCTCTCTCTCCCTTAAGTCATGCATTCTATCCCCCTTTATTTTGAAAATAAAATCAAAAGTGCATATAAGAAAGGAAAAAAACTCATGCATTTCGATTTCGTTCTTAAGGGTTATTTATTCAACTCTTTGAAAATGTCTCTTTTGGTACCCAAATTCGGATGACCTTTCTAGGCCTTCCAAAAGGTGAAAAAGGAGATGAAGATGCAATATAATAGACATTCAGTGCAAATCCATTTGGCCTTTGGCCGAGAATGCCATCATGCACATAGTGTGATCTTTGTTTTTGATAAGTATTTTAGTTTGCATGATCTAGATGCATTTTTATGATATGGATTTCTCATATGCATCAATGGCTTCTTTTCATATTTGTACGGCGCAAAATTATGTCTCATATGATATGAAGATGAAGCACGTTGAAATGACATAGGGGCGATCTAGGCTTCTTCTCAGGCGCCACATATGTCTTAGATGCATCTATTTTCTTAAGTAGAATGAATTTGGTTGACTTATTTAAATTCTCATTTTTCTCAACGTATCCTAATCCAGTTTTGTCGGTATCATGTTTTTGTGAAGTAATGATGCGATCTAGCATGTTTTTACCTGTGTCGAATTGTTTCACCATTTTTTCTAGATCTATATTCCTTGATTTCAAATTTGAAATCTTGGATTTCGTTTCATTGTTTTGTTTTGTTAATGATGTGACCTCTGATTTTAATGCATTGATTATGCAAGATGACTCTTCTTTTGAATCGTTTAATTGAGAAACAAGGTTCGTGTTGGAAGATTCTAACAACTTCTTGTCTTCAATTAATCGTTTCTTTTCTTTTGCAAGAGTCTTTGTGAATATGAATTTATGTAATTCTAAATATTGACTAAACAAATCATCATAAGAAGGTTCAGAATCAGAATAAGAATCAGATGATACCTCGTTTAATGCCTTAGATGTAAAGCATACTTATGCCGTTTGTTCTTCCGTATCGTCAGTCTCAGTGTCGGATGAATCATTCCAAGTGGAGGCTTTGAAGGCTCTTCTCCTTTGTTTAGGTTCTGAGACGAGTCTAGTTTTGATCCGATCCTTGTCAAGGTGTTTGTTCGTTTGTTTGTCCATGTTAGGGCAATCATATGACAAATGTCTAAGTTTCCCACATTCATAACACTTTATTTCCTCATTATTTTTATATCTATAGTTCTTAGATGAAGTAGGCTTGTGTTTGCTTTTAATTGATTTTCTCAAGATATTTCTTAATCTTTTGGCCATCGTGATTAAATCTTCATCATCGGAATCTGTGTCACTATCATCTACGTGATCACAAAAGGTAGAGAAGTATTCATTTGATTTCCACGCAATAGCCTTATCATGTTTAGAAATAGATTCGGAATTTCTTAAAGTGAGTTTATTTTTGTATACCTTTAGTGATCCGATTTGTTCCTCCATTTTTATTGATTTCGTTTCTTTACTATCCTCAATTGCTGTGACTTTAGGGTCTCATTCGGATGGAAGACTTCTTAATACCTTTTGGACCTTCTCCCGCATAGAGAAAGCTTTGCCAAGAGACTCAATAGAATTATAGATGTTAGTCAATCGTAAATCCATATCAACAATATAGTCATTTGGCAATAATTTGAAAGACTCAAGTGTGCACATAAGCATATTAATCTTAGACTCCTTTACTTGGCTAGTCCCTTCATGTTTCATCTCAAGAATTCTCCACATCTCTTGGGTACTAGAGCAATTAGACACGTAACTTGATTCACTTTTACTTAGTCCGTTTAAAAGTAGTTGCATGGTTCTAGCATTCATACTTAATCTCTTTATGTCATCACTAGTATATTCTTGTTTCGTTTTTAAAACCTCTAGTGTGACACCATCAACAATAGATAACTCAGAAGGGACAAAAGGACCATCTTCTATAATTGACCACAAGTCTATATCAATGGCCATAAAGCAAAGTTTCATTCTAAGTTTCCATTGTATAAAAGACTCACCATCGAAAAGAGGAGGCCTTACGGTTGACATTCCTTCTTGCTCGGTTTTGTAGCTAGTGGTTGCCATCTCACTAAGATCGTTGGATCTCCTTGACGTGAGTGTTCCTGCTCTGATTCCACTTTTAGGACCTGTAAGGCACCACTATAAGGGGGGATGAATAGTGGGTGCGGAAAATTTGGTTTTTAGAATATTTTGACCCAAAAAGCCAACTTCTGAAAACAGTTCCTGTTTTCAGATTCTGATTTGCAACGTTTGAAAGACCTGCTTACAGACCTTCAAAAATTCTGAAATTTGGAGATATTTTACTCTCAAATGTTCTGAGAGTCTCCTAAAAATTTCAGATTAAAATTCAACCTCTACCCCTTTAAAAACACGTTTGTGGTCAGATTGTGCGAATCTGCCTGAAAAAGTATTTTGATTTGAAAATTTTATTCCGATTAATTCGTAACTCCAAATGGTCTGAACATCTAATGAAAAACCCCTCAAGATTCCTTTGGTATGTATGTCAAATACGTCAATGTTCTCAGCCTTTGCAAGTCTGAAAATCAGATTGCACTAGTCTCAGAACTATTAATGTTTGATAGACTTATACTTATCCAAATGGTGTGAAACTTGTGCCAAATGAAACTTAAGAGATGTGGCTATGTTTCTGAAAAAGTTTACAATTTTTGAAATTCGTTTGATATTTTTACGATTGTGACGAAATGGATGCAGAATGCTAGAAACTGAAAGTGAAGTGCTGAAAGTAATAACACCGAGAATTTTATACCGGTTCGGTTAACACAACCTACTACAGTCTTCGAGGACACCTTCCTCGGTTATCACTAATTACAAAATATCATTTTATCACAAGGGTTGCTGGAGTTACACACCAACTCCAACCCTTTACACAAACATTACAAGCAATCACAATGATCACGAACACCACCACCGAACGGATGAAGCTTTGATCACACCTTGATCAACCTTTTACAACTTAAAGCGTGTATGGTTGTATGAACAAAGCCTATTCTATATTTTTGAATATAAGTACAATAGGCTTGAGAGAGAAGGAGAAGAAAGAAGTGTAGAAGACACTTTTTGCACTTATGAGATTATGAGAATTGTCTTGCATTTGTTTGCTCTTCTTCTCCTCCTTTTATTTAAAAGTGGCCGCCCCCTAGGGCATCATCTCCATCTTGAGAATTCTCTTTTAAGTCCTTGGAAGAATGCCTTGTATAGATGTGACATCCTCTTGCTTTCTTGGCACAACTTGATTGGATGATTATCTTCGCCTTGCTTACTTGGCACTCCTTGATTGGATGAGTTGTGTCATCACTTAATGGCTGAAAAAATCTGAGATAAAATGTAAAACATGTGCTAAATTGAAGTTCAAAACATTGCCAAATATTATACAACTAATCCCCTCAAATTTAGAAGTAATTTTTTATCATCATTCAAGACAAAATTTTGGCCACCACCATTGTCTCACATGCTGAAATTTTCAGCATGTGCTATAATATCAAGACTTTGAAATGTTACCATATTACTACACATCAATCCTTTGAATATTGAGAAGCAAATTGATCATCATTTAGGCAATAAAATCGTCCACCTCAATTCACACATGCTGAATTTTCAGCATGTGTTACATTCGTAACAAAGTTTAAAATATTACCTTGTGTAGCTTCCTCCATTATGTCACTAACCTTGTGTGGCTTATTCTCCACCAATTGAGATGCAAACTAAGCTCCACATAAGCTCCACCAAGGGTGAGTAGGCGTGTATATTCATCTTGAACATGTGCGGAATTTATTTTTGTAAACTTTGTAAAATAGTGCACAATAATTATATACATATGGTATATTCCAATCAGTCCTAATTTGAATATCCTAGAACACTTTAGTATGTATTGAATATGTAAAATGTGTCTAGATACATGTTACATGTCATGCCAAAAACGTTCATGTGTTGTGTTCGTAAAAAATCGAATTTTCGACTTTTGTTGATTACACGATTTTTCTCCGATTAAATTCCAATTTTTTTGCACATGTTATATATATTATGTCACATATAATATACATAAAATAACTTGAATATTCATCTCTAATGTCTGAGTAAAGTTAGTGCCCACATGTGCTTAAAATGTGAATTTGGAATCTCCATAATGTGGCCTTAATTGGGGATGATTTGTGTATGCCAACATAGAAGGATTTTATGGCTGAGTGTACCATGTTAGCCACGAAATTTGTGGCCATTTTGAAGTGTAGGGGCTGGCCATCTATATATGGCAAGTACGTGACACGTTGGCGAAGTTTCGGTTGTCACTCGATACGACAATTTTTGGTTTACAACCTTGTAATGTGTCGTAATAATTTTGCCATCACCATGACTTATATCATATGATATAAGACTGAATATACTCATAAATATGAGGTAAATATAGTGGTGTGACGTTGTACAACGTGTCGATAATACGTTGGAATATATATGTATTGTGGCTTTTAAAAAAATCTGAATATATATGTGTAAATATATATAAAGCGTGTGACATAATGAGGAGAGAAGACTTTCCATTTCCATGTTTTTTGCCATCATGCCTTCTCCAAATATATCTCTATTTAATGAACTACTTAGTTCATTTAACTAAGTACTTCACTTAATGAACTAGTTTAGTTCATTAATGGTGGCACCTGAAAATAGTTCAAACACAAAAAATGTTTGCCATTTGATGTAAGCTTTAAAGTTTCATGGTTTGTTAGTACGGCAACATTATATATAAGTATATAAGGCAAGTTTGACATAAAAACGTGTCAAGTAAAAATTTGTGTCATGTATTTCTTTAACACACGTTATTTAAATCATGCATATTTGAATCACTCAAACTCTTTTTCTCAACACTTAAGACTTCATTCATTAACTTTTTAAAGGTGGTAGGAGGGTTTGTGAGCCCGAAGGGCATCACTAGCCACTAATAGAGCCCAAACTTGGTCTTGAATGTTGTCTTACGGTCATCCCCCTCCTTAATCCTTACTTGGAAGTTTCCTTACCTAAGGTCCATCTTGGTGAAGTACCTAGATCCATGCAGCATATCCAATATGTCGTCCAGTCTAAGTATGGGATACATATACTTCACGGTTATCTTGTTTATGGCACTGTAATCAGTACACATTCTCCAAGTACCATCTTTCTTTGGGACTAAGATTACAGGGACGGCAAATGGGCTCAAACTTTCTCTCACTTGTCCACTAGCCAAGATTTCTTCAACTTGTCTTTGTATCTTCTTGGTTTCTCATGGGTGGGCCCTATAGGCTAGCCTATCGGAAAGGACAGCTCCTGGAAAAAAGTCAATTTGGTGTTCTATTCGTCTTAAGGGTGGTAATCCTAAAGGTGGGTTAGTGGGAAGCCGAACATCATACTCTTGAATCAGGGAAGCTACTGAGGTAGGTAAGGTGGATGGTAACTCTTCAAAAAAGATGAGACATTCCTTATATACCAAGATTATGACAGTTTGGTGGCTATAAAAGCATGAGTTACCTCTCTTTGTTTTGCAAAATATCCATACTTCTTCTTGGTTTCATTTACATTTAGGGGCACTACTGCTATCCCTTTACCCTCTTGCTTTTTGGCCTCACTTTTCATGCATTCTACAAACTTCTTTTCATATTCTCTCTCTTTAGGATCGGCCCTAGACATAGACATATATTTCTGATCCTCGTGAACTTTGTATGGTGGAAATGCATGCAACTTGTATAATTTACCATTCAATTTGAAGGAGTACTTATTCAAATAACCATCATACATTATATGTCTATCAAATTTCCTTGGTCTACCAAGTGAAATATGACTACCATGCATTGGTGCAACATCACAGAGAATATCATCTTTATAACTACCAATTCTCAACGAAAAAAGAACTTGTTTATTAACACTAACTTCACCACAATCATTTAACCATATAAGTTTTTAGGGGTGAGGGTGATTAGTCATAGGCAAGTTCAATTTTCTAAGAACTCAATACTAGCCACATTTGCACAAGAACTAGAATCAATGATCATATTTCACACTTTACCATTCACTATGCAATGAATATGAGAAATATTCTCTCTATGTTGTTCATGATCATCTATTTTCTGGTATGCATTCAATGCTCTTCTAACAACAATAAATTCTCTAGCATCAAAGTCATCTTGTTCTCCTAAGTTTTCTTCAGTTTCATGCTCATTATCATGCTCAAATTCAGATTCATGTTCAGATTCAGTCATATGTTCATTAGTTTCTTCAATTAGCATGACTCTTTTAGCATTAGGACAATCTCTTCCTATGTGACCACGCCCTGACACTTAAAGCATTTAATGTCTCTAAACCCACTTGAGGGGTTAGAGGGAATTCATGTAGAGGCTTTTTGTTTGCCCCTTTCATCTTGCTTTTGTGTGCTTTGCACATGTGTTTCTTGTCTTTGTGACCCATATTGGTCAGGTTTTTGGCCTCTTGTAGGCCTTGAGTTTCCAACACCTGTAGATCTTCTTTGAAACTTAAAAGAAGAAGACTGATTAGTACGAAAACTTGAATTGAAATGGAAGAGATACGTACCTTAAGTTGTTGTTCAATCTTCTCAGCCATGTGCACCATAGATGTCAAGTCAAGATAGGGTTGGAAGCAGTCATTGACCGGCCCAAAGAAAGGTGTGATTGTCGAAAGTACATATGAGTATGATAGTGGACCCAAATGGGCCATGCGACAAAACTTTAAATGCATAGGTTAATTCATCGGCCCAAAGAAAGGTGGTTAACCCGTGCTTGGAGAGCCGTCACATTGACCACTACACCCAATTGTTGGAAGGTATTAGGATGACTCCAAAGAGCCCTAATGTTGAAAGGCAATTGGTAGATGGATTTGAGGTTCTATTTTGACATTCGGATTTTACGCAGTTTAAAGATTACAGGTGTGGTGTATTTACGTCCGTCTCTTGTTTGCTTTTCAGCAATAATGTCTAACATTAAGGATATTCCTACATTGAACGGCTCAAACTATAAGCACTGGAAAGATCAACTCAAGATCTTTCTGGGGATTGCTGATCTAGACACTGTATTGCAGACAGATCGTCCAACTATGCTAACAGACAAAAGCACCAGTGAGAAAAAAATCTCATATAGCACACTGGCTACGATCAAATTGCATGTGTCTTATGATAATGCAAAAGACTATCCCCAAATGCTTTAGGGGACATGTTTCTGAGTCCACGACAGCCAAAGAATTTTTGGCCGATCTCGAGCAAAGGTATGTAAAGAATGAGAAAGTCGAGGTAGGTAATATCTTAAAGAAACTTTTCTTGAAACATTATCGTGGAAACTCAATTGAGAAACATGAAACTAGATGTCTCTGATGACATGCTAGTTGTCATGATTCTCAACTCCTTACCTCCTAAGTTCAAACACTTCATAGTCAGTTACAACTGCCAAAAGGAAAAATGGACAGTGAATGAACTTATCACGCATTGCGTGCAAGAGGAGGAAAGTTTGAAGAATGAGGGGCATGAAGTTGTGAATGTTGTCACCATCAAGTCTGGTGGAAAGAAACGTGAAGGTGCAGAAAAGGTTACTGTGCAAAAGGCAAGTCAAAAGGAAAAAAGGGGCGCCTACTGCTTACGCACCCAACAGCATGACTTGTTTCTTCTGCTATAAGGAAGGACATTTAAAGAAGAACTGTACCGATTATATTTCCAGGCTCAAGAAAAAGGGTACGTTCTTAGTTTGTTATGAAGTTAATTTTTTTTCGGATATAGCAACTTGGCGGGTCGATACGGGAGCCACGACTCACCTATCTGTGACTATGTAGGGTTGCCTAAGCCACAGAAAGCCAAGGGACAATGAAAGATCATATATTGGGGAAATGGCAGCGGCATAAAGGTTGAAGTCATCTGGTATTTCAAATTGCTGTTGACATCCGGTTTCTATCTAGATTTGCATGACGCTTTGTGGTACCAATGTTTAAATGAAACCTTATTTCTTTTTATCGATTGGATAAAAGTGGTTGTGACAGCTATTTTGGAAATGGAAATTTCCAACTTTTCATGCTTCTAGATTGATTGTCACGATATAATGTCCGAAATTGATAAACTTTATTCAATAAATATCGCTTGAAATCAAGAAACCTTGCATGTTGTAATACGAAGCGTTAAAGCAAAAGTAACTCATGAGAATTCAGGATCATTATGGCATTGACGTTTAGGACATGTGTCCAAAAATAGAATAGAATGCCTTGTCAAAATAGAAATTCTCAATCCTTTAGACTTAACTGACTTAGAATCGTGTGTATTTTGTGGTAAAGAAAAACAAACTAAAGTTTGAAGATATGAAGCAAATCGTCCAAATAGTCCATTAGAGTTGATTCATACCGATATTAGTGGCCCATCTCATCCGGTTACTCAAAATGGTCACTCTTATTTTATCACCTTTAATGATGACTATTCGCGATATGGTTACATATTCTTGATTACAGAAAAATCGCAAGTAATAGACATGTTCAAATCCTTTTTTACAGGTCAACAAAAGGATTAAAGCTATCAGATCGGACCATGGGGGTGAATATTACGGTCGATATAATGGATCAGGAGAACAATGTCCGGGACCATTTGCTAAATATCTAGAGAAAAACAGACTCGTCCCTCAGTACACTATGTCTGGCTCACCAAGCATGAATGGTGTAGCTGAAAGATGAAACCGTACACTTATGGATATGGTACGTAGTATGATGAGTCAAACTATGCTACCATTATTCCTCTGGGAAGAAGCGCTTAAAACCGCAGCTTACATCCTCAATCGAGTACCAACTAAAGCAACGATAAGGACCCCTTATGAGTTAAGGCTAAGCGTAAGCCTAGCCTTAACCACATAAGGGTTGGGGTTGTCCAGTATAGGCAAAGCCTTACAAACCAAATGAAAGAAAACTGGACACCAAAACAGTTAGTTGCTATTTCGTGATTACTCGAAAAGGTCACGAGGTATAAATTCTACAATCCCACAAGTAAAGTATTTTTCGAGACAAATTCGATAAAGTTCTTTGCGGATACTTTGGTTTCGGGAGAAATGGTTTGCATCAGCAGATCATCGAGTTAGATGAGGGTCACTCAGATACGACAGAAATGCGAATTGAACCAACATTTGGGGAGATAGAATTAGCGATACCCGCACCTGAGGTACCTCATCCCAGTAGTGACGCTCCACAGGAACAATTTCTTGAAGAAGTTACTGAAGGACTTGAAGAATTACCTACTGATGCAGTTCATGATACTACAGTATCCCAAGAACAAGTGCCCCTAAGGAGATCCACTCGTGAACGGAGAAACCCCAGAGACTATGTGGTATATCTCTAAGAAAACAAATTTGATGTTGGCATGTTGGACGATGACCCCAAAAACGTCCAACAAACATTACAATGTCGAAATGCAGAAAAGTGGATAAAGGACATGGAAGAAGAAATTAAGTCTATGCACGAGAACAAGGTTTGGGAAGTCGTCTCGCTGCCTAAAGGTTCAAAACCCATTGGTTGTAAATTGATATTTAAAACCAAACAGAATTCAAAAGACAACGTTGAACGATATAAGATCCGACTTGTTGTTAAGGGTTTACCCAAAAGTAGAGCATAGAATATACAGAAACCTCTCTCCAGTATCCAAAAGGATTTCTTTCGGATAATCATGGCTTTAGTGGCACACAGATATTTGGCTACATCAAATGGATGTTAAGACTGTGTTTTTAAACGGAGAACTCGACAAAACTATTTACATGGTTCAACTGCCTCGATTCGTGGTGGGA
The DNA here is from genome assembly GCA_036186865.1 of Eustoma russellianum. Classification (NCBI taxonomy): domain Eukaryota; kingdom Viridiplantae; phylum Streptophyta; class Magnoliopsida; order Gentianales; family Gentianaceae; genus Eustoma; species Eustoma russellianum. The sequence goes on from AP025063.1 coordinate 7,663,006, forward strand.
GATCCAAAAGACATGGTTTGTCGACTAAAGAAATCTATCTATGGGCTCAAGCAAACTTCTCGACAGTGGTATTTCAAATTCACCAAAGTGGTTGTCTCCTTCGGTTTTGAGGCAAACCAAATTGGCAAATGCGTGTATCACAAGTTCAGTGGGATCAAGTTCATATTTATGATCTTGTACGCAGATGATATACTTCTTGCAACAAATGGTGTAAACATGTTGAGTGACACCAAAGCCTTTCTGAGAAAACATTTCGAGATGAAAGACCTTGGTGAAGCCTCATATATGTTGGGACTTGAGATACGGAGGAATCATACCCAAGGTATCTTAGGTCTCTCACAACATGCATACATCGAAAAGGCGTTGAAGCAGTATAACATGGATAATTGTAAACCACTTAATACCCATGTGACAAGAGGAGACATATTCAGCCTGAAGCAATGTCCTTAAACAGAGTTTGAACGTTCAGAGATGAGGAATACTCCCTATGCTTCAGTAGTAGGGAGTATAATGTATGTCCAAGTATGTACACGACCAGACTTGGCATTCATTACGGGAATGTTAGGCAGATACCTCTCTAATCCGGGTAAGGATAACTGGACCTCAACAAAGAGGGAGTTGAGATATTTACAAGGAACGAAACAACACGTACTGAAATGTCAGAGATCTGATGAGTTAGAGATCACTGGATAGACACATTTCGATTTTGCTGGATTCCAAGATAGCATGAAATCAAAATCGGGCTATGTGTTTACCCTAGCCGGAGGTGTGATTTCGTAGAAAAGCGCAAAACAGACCTTATTGGCGTCCTCCACTATGGAGGCGGAATTCGTAACATCATTCCACACATTTAATCAGACGATATGGCTTCGTAATTTTGTCATAGGGCTGCGAATATTGGAGACTATCTCGTCTCCAATGAGGATTTACAATGGCAGTAAAGCTGCAGTGCTATATTCGAATAACAACCAGAGTTCATCTAAAGCAAAATATATAGAGATGAAGTATGTGGATGTTGAAGAAAGAGTTCAGAGTGGTCTGATCAGTATTGAGCATATCAGTATAGAATCCATGGTGGCCGACCCTTTGACTAAGGTCGTGGAACCGGTTGTGTTCCACAAACATGTTAGCCGTATGGGCCTTAGTCCAGTTGATGATGTTTTATCCTAGTAGGAGTTTTTAAGGATTTTCTTGTGCTCAATAAAGTTATTTATTTCAGACAAACAGTATAATATACATTCCGGTTATATTAAAGTTTTCTGCAAAAGTAATGTACATTAATCATTTACGACATACACTCTGAATTCTGTTGATCTCGCTAAGATAGGGCCAAGTTGGAATTAAATATGTATGATCACCTAGCATATTAGTTCCACACGACATATCTATTTCAGTGTGCATGTCATTCAGTTGAATGTTAGTATCATGATTTAAGAGGGACAAGTCACTAATTCAATGTGGCGGCGTGCGGCTTAAGTCTTTTGCTAACATTTACTGATGGACCAGAAAGGGAAAGACACACTAAAGGACATACAGTATATGAGCTCAAAAGGGTGACATATAATCTTTAAGATACATATATAGTCCAAGTGGGAGATTGTTGGGATTAGTTTTAGATACGTGTAATGTGCAGCACGTTGCTAAAGCTTATAGGAATTAATCATAAGGTGGACATTATGTATGAAAATAATATATGTCACATATCACATAGTAATATTAATTATTACATAAAACATCCACACGTTAAGTGATTATCGGGTATGTTAGTGGATGTATTGTGTGATCTAAAATGAAAACCCCGAATATGTAGACAGTCATATGGTTAGAGATCGTGATGGATGGGCTCAAAGTGCAACGACCATAAATTGTATGACGTCTGGTCCCCGAGGTAGACAACCGACGTGTGGCTAGTAGATAATTGTTGGTACAATAATTAAATATTAAATAATATTTAATAATAATATTGATTATTAAATATTAGATAATATTTGATAATGGATAAAGATGACTTGATGATAATATCAAGTATATCCCCAGGTATCTGGGATAAGGAAATCTCTATCCATAAGGGAAGATAGGTTTGGTTTCAAACTTCAATTTGGATTCTATACTTATTAGGATTCTTCCTTTCTCCCTCTATATAAAGAAGGAGGGATTACACCTCCTCACACACTTGAAAATCAGCCATAGACGGTGCTAGTAAGGGTGTACCAACCTTTGATCTATAAAACACACACTGCCTAGCATCTCCATCGGGTAAAGCTGTGAATTGTTGAAACCGGTCAAGGGGTGCATCGACATTTGGTGGGAGGTTGTGAATCTTTGATCACGCCAGATTCTTCATCAGAGCAGTTGCAGCGTACGTGTTCAGATTAACAACGGTAACATAGCAAGGTATAATTTCCGCATTTTGTTACTTTGTCCATTGATTTGATTAAACGGTCATATTCAGGAATTTTTTTTAAATTGAATCCAATAACTGTTTGATGGATAATAGATCATTGTATATAAAATAAATCAAATAGAAATTTTCAATTAAGGGCCATTAAATTTCCAAAATTTTAAAAAACGGTCACATAGTTTAGTAATTATTGTAAGGGTTTTAAGGGACTTTAAAATTTTAAAAAAAAGGTTTAAGACCCCTAAATATAATTTAGAAACTTAATATTTACACTCACTATTCATTTGACAAAAAATATAAAATAAATGATATTTTTTTGTTCCCCTCTTTCTTTTTCTAACATCTTTCTCGATACTACCAGCTACCTTCACTCCTAAAAATCACTATAGATAACCACCATCATGGTGGTGGTATTTCTACAGCCGTCGCACATCCGGTATATAACTTTTGTCACTTTTGCCAATTCTTTTTTACACAAATTTGCTTTGAAAATGAGTGAGAATTTTTTTAAAGCATCTGACAATATTAGATATTAAAAGATTTTATTTTAATTGATAACATATAAAAAAATTGCTTCTGGTGCAGAAAAATATTACACGCAAACAAAGAAGTAAGTAGTTTAAGTTAATGTTTCTTATTCTCAACGTAGTTTTTGGAATCGCTAATTAAAATATAAACATTAGAAATTTCAGTGTGATGGAGCCGGATCTTCACCAAGGGTCTAAGATGACCCGAAATACACTCCGTCAGTTGAATGGAATAAGATTGCTTGAATATCTTCCTAGAATTTCTGCACAAGGAAGCAGAAATCAGAGGTCCCGAGGGTGTAATCCCTGGTAAAACCCTCCGACGCTCAAGTCAGTTTGGGCCATCCTCACTGAGAATATGATTTTGTATGAAGAGTTTATGAAAATCTCACAGTTCTTGACTGAGGAAAAATTTTGTTGTGTTTGCTCTGGATGAAGTGAAGAGAAAATGATTCGATCCCCTTTCTGGGTCTGCCCTAGCTTGCTTTTGTTAGTTTTCCTTTGTCCTCTGCTTCTGACAACGGATAAGACGTTTGCTTAGGGCAGTAAGTCTATGGCACTGTAGGTCTGCTGATAAGACTGATAGGTCTGCAGATGTGACTAGCAGGTCGGCTGATGTGACCTTGGCGTGTACAAGCTGAAGAGTGAGGTATACCTCTTCCCTGAACTGCACTTCTGCTTGATGGTCCCACAATTGATAGTAGTATTTCTCCTTTGCCGAAGTGCAATGTTGAAATTGGCCGAAGTGGTCTGAAGCGTAATACTTGGGCCGAAGTTGGGGTTGAATTTGGGTGACGAGGTGCAAACCTTATTATCTGATAATAAACGGATGCCATGGGGCACAACTGAAGTACAATTTAGCCGAGCAGCAATGTATGGATGCTGAACTGTGGGAGTTATGCCTTTGACTGTTGTTGACTAACAGATGACTATTTCTGGTTTGTGACAGTGAAGCACAAGTTTTGTGTTTTTGTTTTTTCTTATATTTTATTTTATAAGAAAAATTCATAAGCTAAGTTAAATGATGCCAAAATTAAGAGAAAAAAAAAAAGAAACAATGTCGTATTCAATCATATAAAACCACTGGAAACTCTAAAATTCATATATTAATGAGTGAGTGAAAATCTAGATCGAAAACCACAAACATCAATTTAAAGAACTTATTTGTTAGTTTGTTTGTAGGTTTTTGTTATAACTATATTTTTTTGCTTCAGTAATATTTTTCTTGTTTCAATTATTGTCATTCAAATAAGAACATTTTATAACTAATGATTCATGGTACTTTTAAAATAAATCGTTTATTCATTTTAATGTTGAAGTTGTGCAAAAAAATAGAGAATTAACTAGGAAATATGTATTTTTATATTTTGTAAGGAAAATAGTTAGTAACTTCTACATTTTTGTCAAATAAATACGAATTAGTGATTTGTAAACATTAAGTTTTTAAATTATTTTTAAGGGTATTAAACCTTTTTCCCCATAACAACCAGTAATCCATAGAAATCAACCACTATAAAAGTGAAAGACAAACCACTAAAAAAATATTGAAACAATTTAGGAGCGCGGTTTATCTTTTTGGCAAAAATTGCTCCGCACGTCACTTGAGGCAAAAGACAATAACATGATTCAACCACAAACTGTGCTTTGTAATTGATTAAAAATACTGTCCCGTATTTTACTTAATGATAGTTTGATGAACACCGCAGATGTCAACCACTCATCTCTATGCACCTTCATTAGGTATTCCTGTCTCTGAATTACGATGACTCTCAAACAAAAACGATTGTCTTGTTACTTTTCATCAAAGTTGTAAAACGTGATTTCTTATTAATTAGAAATAAATTTTTTTTTTCACATGACTTTTACCAACACCATCTCCCGGTGTCTAACTATCCTAAATGTAAACCATCTTACAATGTCATTGTAATTGAAATATGGTGATTCTATAACAAACAATAGTCTTTCCTGTTTCCCACAAAGTTGTAGATACACGGCTATCTCTTGTAAAAAGATTGAACATGATACTAAACATAATCACCGCATTCAATATCCTTCATTTACGGATACCAAATTCATTTCACATGTTATAATAGTTTGTAAAGCAATGGGATGAAGAATGAATGTGGATTGGTGTTTAAATACGCAAGAATAGTTTGACTCATGATATGAATCGGTTTATGTCTCAGTTGGATCGATCCATATGGCTTGAAAATGAAGTTGAGTATTCTGTCGAACATAGATCGATCACATCGATCGATCGATGTACCCTGAGTGCAAAGTTAAAACTTTCTGTCCAACATAGATCGATCGATGTGACTTCGACCAATACATAGACCGATCGAAGTGGTTTGGATAGAAAGTTTGAAGCTACTGTGAGACATCGATCGATCGATGTCGTGATCGATCGATCGATGTGCCAGCAGGTGTGATTTTTCATTAAAAATTGCAACTTTTGCACCAAGGAACGTCTTCCAACCACCCAAGGACAGTTTGAACGTCTGAAATGAAGGTAAAATGCCTGTATAAAGGCATGTTTAACACATTTCAAGATATTTTAATTCCTTGTTCAAGATCAAGTATTCTAAATTCTTCTCCCAACTTTAAAAGCATTCTCAAGTGAAAGTTCATTGAATTTATATCCTATTTGCTGAGGATAAGAGATTGTTTGGTTGTTGTATCCTAGGAGAAAATTTGCTTATAACCGTGCAGCATGTAGTGGAGGCAAATATTCCTTACGAATAGTATTGATATAAGCATCAAGCCAACTTCTAATCACTTCTTCTACTCTCTACTTGTTGTTCTTGTATCCATTTTCTTAATAATCGTAAGGAATAATTGAGATGGATTTAAAGACGTTCCTGAATCAAGAGCGCATGAAGCTTGATCGATTTGATGCAACGAATTTCCTGCGGTGGAAAGACAAGATGATGTTCCTACTTAATGCTTTGCAAATTGGGTACTGTTTAGACCCAAACCTCAAGGAGTTGCCAACTCCACATAAAGACGATGATGAGGCAGTGAAGGCCGCCTGGAAGAAAAGGCAAGAGGATGAGGTCCTGTGCCGAGGACACATTCTCAACAACTTGTCAGGTCGTATCTATGATCTGTTCACGGCAACAACATCACCGAAGAAGATATAGAACGCCTTAGAATTCAAGTACAACAATGAGAAGTAAGGTGCCGACAAAATTCCAAGTAATGAAATACTTTAATTTTAAGATGATTGAAAATTTATCAATCATGGACTAAGTGAACGAGTTGCAGGTTATTGTTCTAAACTCAAGGAGTTGGGTGTGGAAGTTTCTGAAGCATTACAAGTAGGAGGAGTAATTGCTAAGCTTCCTCCTAGTTGAATGACTACAGGAAGAAATTACTGCACTTAACTGAATCCTTTTCTCTTGAGCAACTTCAAAAATATTTGAGAATTGAAGAAGAGACTAGAAGTCTCATCAAAAGACATGCTTCTGATGATGCACCTAGAGTGCATTATGTCAAAGGGAAAACAGAGAATTGGGTTGGAAACAAGCGGAAGAACTCCGAATCATCTGAATCCGTAGACAAAGCAGAAAATTCCAAGAAAAGTAAGAGGTACTATAACTGTGGCAAGAAGGGACACCTCAATAAAGACTGTTGGTTTCGAAAGAAGTAAAAACAGGGTGGTAGTTCTCAAAATGTCAACAATGCAAATATGGTAGACATTGGAACCGATCAACCAATTGCAATGGTCTCCGAGTTGCATGTTGGCATGGTGACAGAGCTGAATATGGCTATGAACGAAATCACAAATGATTGGTGGTTCGATTCGGGTGCAACTGTGCATGTTTGCAACAACAAGGATCTATTCAAGACCTACCATGTTGTGGATGATAGCCAGCAGGTTCTTATGGAAAACCGTAGTGCCACAAGAGTTTTGGAAAAAGGTAGTGTTGAGTTAGACTTTATTTCTGGAAAGAAGTTGTTATTAGACAATGTTCTACATATACCTGAGATTTCTAAGAATCTCGTTTCCGCTAGTCTAGTCTATAGAAACGGATTCAAGATTGTAACGGAGGAGGACAAAGTTATTATGTCCAAGAATGGTATCTTTGTCGGCAAGGGTTATTCTTGCGACTGGAAGTTTAAGTTGAGCATAAATAAAAATTCCACAGCTTGTGTTTACTATGTTAATTCTTCCTTTTCATTGTGGCATGATATACTTGATCATGTTAGTAGTGCTACTATTAAATTCATGTCTAAGCATGCCTTAATTTCTTGTAAAGATGGAAATGAAAGGACATGTGAGATATGCATACAAGTTAAAATGACAAAGAAACCATTTTCGAAAGTATAACGGAAAACTGAACTCTTAGAACTTGTTCATTTGGATATTTGCGAATTGAACGGTGTTTTGACCCGACGTGAAAATCGATATTTCATTACTTTTATTGATGATGCTTCCAAATATACATATATATATATTTGCTAAGGCAAAAAGATGAAGCATTTGACATGTTCAAAGTCTATAAAATGGAAGTTGAAAATCAATCGGGATTGAAAATCAAAGTTCTAAGAAGTGACCGTGGTGGCGAATATTGTCCTCTTGAATTTAATCAAATCTGTGAGGAGAATGATATCATACACCAGAAAAGTGCTCCGTACACACCCCAACAAAAGGGCTTGGCTGAACGAAAGAATAGAAGTTTAGTTGACATGCTAAATGCAATGTTAATAAACTCTGGTTTGCCGAAGAATTTGTGGGGAGAAGCCTCGTTAACGGCTTGTCACATTCATAATGGAATTCCTTCTAAGAAGTTTAAGGTTTCTCCTTATGAAATATGAAAGAAACGAAGATCAAATCTATGTTATATTAGAGTTTGGGGTTGTCTAGCCTATTATAGAGTTCCGGATCCGAAGAGGACTAAGTTGGGGCCAAGAGCTCTTAAAGGTGTCTTTATTGGATATGCTGGAAACTCTAAAGCATATAGGATTCTACATATAAAATCAAACATAGTTGTAGAATCTAGAGATGTTGAATTTCTTGAGAATAAATTCTTAAAAACATATTCAAATCAAGGTTCAACAAGAGAAAATTTGAATGAAACAATTATTGGAGTTTTCTCCAATGATCCTTCTAGTGTTGATCAAAATCTAAATTCTCCAACTGAGGTTAAGAGAAGTCAACGTGCTAGAAAGGAGAAGTATTTACATCCGGATTTTATTTGTTCACAAACCATTACCTTCTTAGTTGAAGGTAATAGGACAAAGGTGTTTAATCAAATACCTATTGTACTAAGTATAGAAGATGATCCTAAGTCCTATAAGGAGGCGATGTAATCGAGAGATGCGGAAGGAAGCAATTGATGATGAGATGAACTCGTTATTGTCTAACAATACGTGGATTCTTATTGATTTGCCTCCAAGTTCCAAAGCGATTGGATGTAAATGGGTATTTAAAATAAAATACAACACGGATGGTTCAATTCAAACTTTCAAGACTAGATTAGTAGCCGAAGGCTTTAGATAAAGAGAAGGAATAGTTATTTTGATACATATGCTCCAGTTGCGAGAATAACATCCATTAGAGTGTTGATAGCATTAGCATCCATAAATAATCTGTTTATTCATCAAATAGATGTTAAGACTGCATTTCTCAATGGTAATTTAGACGAAGAAGTCTATATGGAACAACCGGAAGGTTTTGTTCTTCCGGGTAATGAGCACAAAGTGTGCAAATTGAAACAAGCACCAAAAAAATAGCATGAAAAGTTTGGCACTACCATTTTAAAGAATGGTTTTCGGCATAATAGTGCTGATAAGTGTGTATATTCCAAGTTTACGGACAAATATGGTGTCATTATTTGTTTGTACGTGGATGACATGCTAATTATTAGCACTAATGTAGCGCCCCGCCCCGGACAACGGACCCGAACCGGTGCACCCGTCGTAGCCTACTAAGAGGACTACCAGACGTCGCTACTCTTGCATACACTTCATCACCGACATAAGAGAAATAAGCGCAGAGACACATGCAAATATTAAAATCTAAATCCATCAAATCTATATTCCCAAGAGCATAAGTAAATAAAACAGTTTATGGACGCAACCACCTAATTCTCAACTGAATGAAATAACATAAATAACAAGAAGTGGTCTATCACTATCCCCAATATAGGCTCTAAGCACCCCACTCAGCTCACTCGCCGTTGTCCTCAATGAATATCATGTCATATTCGGGTTCATCAGCAAAACAACAGGTAGAACCCTTAGCGAAAAACGCTAGCAAGTAACCCGCTTATAAGACATACGGGATCATCACATGGCAAGACATGAGTGAATAACAATATCAAGGGGAATAAGGCACATGTCTTGAGTTATTCAAAAGTTCGGATTTACTTGCATAATAAAAGAAAAGAACAAGTAACACACATGTAAACAACGATTCACTTACATATCAATCATACCTGAACGAAACATATGAGGCATGTCGTTTCAAATCATGCTCTACACTACACAGTCATGAATGCTTATGCAATACTTTTCAAAACAGTGCAATGCATGTCACAATGTCCGGTCACATAACTTTATACCCTGTGATGGGCCACAGCTTGTCTTTATGCTCTGTGACACATCACAGCTTAACTTTATACCCTGTAATGATCCACTTCTTGTCTTTATACCCTGTGCCACATTACAACCCATTTTATGCCCTGTGATGACTACAGCTTGTCTCTATACCCTGTAGCGCATCACATCTCATTTCGCATAGTACTTTATACCCTATGCCACGGCACAGCTCTTTATCAAAACATAAGCGAATGCAAGTGCCATGATGCAAATATGCACATTCAACATGTCGTTCAATCACTTGAGACTCCTCTTGTTCACACATTGACGCATACCCTGACATTAACATTCATACTAGGAACACAAGGGATGAAGTAGACACCCTCACACGCTCCATTTGAACCTTATCAACGCCTCAAGCATTCATCCTTACCCCTTAGATCATTCACACTAAAGTCCAATTCAAATGTCTCATAAAGTCCTCACCGTTGATTCACCATCTTACGACACATTTCCAAGGCTTACACTAACCTCAATCAAGTCCTATGAAGGCTCTAAGGTCACCCAATTGGTCCTCTGGCTTCCCTTTCTCTGGTCTATTCTTCCCACAAAACTGGTTGACATCGTATCCTACATCGATCGATCAATGTGGCTTCATCCCCTCACATCGATCGGTCGAAGTCCATTAAAAACCTCTCTGTCTTACATCAGTCGATCCGTCAGCCTACATCGATCGATCGAAGTGACTTCATACCATAACTTCGATCGATCGAAGTCCATCAGAAACTTTCTGTCTCACATCAGTCTCTCCTTGACCCTACATGGATCGATCGATGTCAGAAACTACAGAACTAAAACTCCAATCGTTCTCAAACTCCATCCCAATCATTCCAGGCCTAATCTGTAGGACCTGCAAGGCACCACTAGAAGAGGGGGGTTGAATAGTGGGTGCGGAAAATTTGGTTTTTTAAAATTGTTTTAAACCAAAAACCCAACTTCTGAAAACAGTTTCTATTTTCAGGACCTGTTTTGAAACATTTTAAAAACTAGGTTACAGGTCTTCAAAAATTCTGAAATTTTGAGAGATCTTAGTCTCCGATGTTCTAAGTATCTCCTAAAAATATCAGATCAAAAGTCAACCTTTAACCCTTTCAAAAATTGTTGATGGTTAGATTGCGCAAATCTGCCAGAAACGGTAGTCTTACTTCAAAATTTTATTCCGATTAAATGGTTGCTTCAAATGGTCTGAAAATTTAATGACAAACCCCTTATTATGTGTATTTAATTTGGGTTGAAACAATTTTGAAAAATTCCTTTGGGAAGTTAGTCAAATATATTCAAATTCTCAACCTTTGCAAGCCTGAAAATCAGACTGCACTAGTCTCAGAACTTTTGACGTTTGGATGACTTATACTTGTCCAAAAAGGTTGAAACTTGCGCCAAATGAAACTTACAACGTGTGGCTATGTTTCTGGAAAGTTTTGGATTTTGAAAATTCGTTTGATATTTTTACCACTGTAATGAAAATGATGCACAGTGCTGGAAACTGAAAGTAATAACACTGAGAATTTTATACTAGTTAGGTTAACCCAACCTACTCCAGTCTTCGAGGACACCTTCCTCAGTTATCACTAATCACAAAATAACACCTTACAACAAAGGGTTGCTGGAGTTACACACCAAATCCAACCCTTTACAAACGATACAAGCAATCACACCTTTCACGAACACCACCACCGAATGAATGAAGGATTGATCACACCTTGATCAACCTTTTACAAAAATGAGTGTGTATGGTGGTCTATACAAATCCTATTCAATATATTTTAATATAAGAACAATAGGCTTGAGAGAGAAGAAGAAAGAAAGGTAGAAGAAAGTGTAAGACACTTTTTGCACTTAAGAATATGAGAATTGTCTTATCTTGTCTTGGTTTGCTATCTTCTCTTCTTTTTAATTCAAGAGTGGCGCCCCCTTAGGACATCTCTTCACCTTGGAAATTCTCTTTTAAGTCTTTGGAAGAATGTCTTGTGTAGATATGACACCATCTTGCTCACTTGGCACAACATGATTGGATGGATGACTTGGCTTTGCTTACTTGGCACTTCACGATTGGTCCAACTGTGTCACCATTTAGTGTGCTGTAAAAATCTAAGATTAACTTGAAAAAAATGTGCCAAAAAAAATTTAAAACACTATCAAATAATCACCATTCAATCCCTTCAATTTTGGGATGCAAATTAAGGACAAATGAATAGTAAATTCGGCCACTATTCACATGTGCTGAAAATTTTCAGCATGTGTTGCATTTTTGAAATCTTTCCTTGTGTGTTGTCCTCTTCAAAGTCACCCATCATGTGTGGCTTATTTTCCACCAATTAAAGTGCTAAATAAGCTCCATCTAGGCTCCAACAAAGCTGAAAATGGTGTGTGAAATTCCTGCACATGTGCTGAATTTTCTTTTGGTAAACTTTGTCAAATAATGCACAATATTTACACAATATGGTGAATTCCAATCAGCCCTTAATTGATTTTTCTAGAACACTTTAAAATGTATAGAGTATGTAGAAAACCGAATTTTCGACGTTTGTCGATTATCCGATTTTTTTCCGATTAAATTCCAACTTTTTAAACAAGTTATATATATATTATGTTACGCATAATATATATAAATTAAACTTTAATATTCAGCACTTAGGGCTGATTAAAGTGGCGCCTAATCATGTGACAAAAATTGAATTTGGAATCTCCACAATTTGGCCTTAATTTGGGGTATTTGTGTGTGCCAACATGGAATAATTTTATGGATGTATATACCATGTAAGCCACGAAATTTGTGGCCATTTTTGAATTGTAGGGGCTGGCCATCTATATATGGCAAGTACGTGACACGTTAGCGAAGTTTCGGTTGTCACCTGATACGACAATTTTTGGTTTATAACCTTGTAATGTGTCGTAATAATTTTGTCATCACCATGACTTATATCATATGATATAAGACCTGAATATACTCATAAATATGAGGTCAGCACAGTGGTGTGACGTTGACGTACGTTCGTAAAATATATAACGTGTCGGTAGTACGTTGGAATATATGCGTATAGTGTCTTTTTAAAAAAAATTGAATATATATATATATATATTAAAAACGTGTGATTATAGGAGGAAGGAGACTTTCCTTTTTACGTTTGGGGTTGAATAGTGTGTGCAGAAAATGTGGTTTTTAAAATTTTTTTAAACCAACAACCCAACTTCTGAAAACAGTTTCTGTTTTCAGGACCTGTTTTAAAACGTTTTGAAAACTAGGTTATAGGTCTTCAAAAATTATGAAATTTGGAGATATCTTAGTCTCAGATGTTCTGAGTATCTCCTAAAAATTTCAGATTACAATTCAACCTTTAACCCCTTTAAAAGTCATTGATGGTCCGATTACGCAAATCTGCCAGAAACGGTAGTCTGATTTGAAAAATTAATTCCTATTTAACCGTAACTCCAAATGCTCTGAAACTTTAATGACTAACTCCTTTTTAGGTGTGTTTAATTGGGTTGAAACAGTTTTGAAAAATTCTTTTGGTAAGTTAGTCAAATACATTCAAAGTCTCAACCTTTGCAAGCTGAAAATCAGACTGCACTAGTCTCAGAACTTTAGACGTTTGGATGACTTATACTTGTCCAAAAGGGTCGAAACTTGAGCCAAAAGAACCTTAAGACGTGTGGCTATGTTTAATGAAAGTTTATTTTTGAAATTCGTTTACTATTTTTAATAACGTTATGAAAATGGTGCACTGTGCTGGAAACTGAAAGTAAGTGCTGAAAGTAAAGAACACAAGAAATTTTATACTGGTTCGGTTAAAACAACCTACTCCAGTCTTCGAAGACACCTTCCTCGGTAAGCACTAATCACAAAATACAAATAACACCTTACCACACAGGTTTGATGGAGTTACACACCAACTCCAACCCTTTACAAACCTTGTAAATGATTATAACGATCACGAACACCACCACCTTGCAAGTGAGATTGATCACACCTTGATCAATATTTTACAACAATAAAGAGTATACTGTGGTATTTAAGAATCCTATTCAAGATATATGAATATGGATACAATAGGCTTTTAGAGAGAAGAAAGAAAGAAGAGTAGAAAGAAGGAGTACGCAACGTTTTGGCACTTTGAATTTGCAAGACTTGTCTTGTCTTTTGTTTGCTCTCTTTTTTCCTTTTTATCCAAGGTGGACACCCCCTATAGCCTTCTCTTCCTCTTGAAAATTATCCTCTAAGTCCTTGGAAGAGTATATTGCATCATTACGACATTTCCTTGCTTACTTGGCAACTCCTCACTGGATGATCATTGAGCTCTTGCTTACTTGGCACTCATTGATTGGATGGAAGTTGCCATCATTTGATGACTAGATAAATCTGAAAATAAACCTTAAAGACATGTTCCAATTAGCCATAAAAGTGTTTCCATAATTCACATAATAATTCCACATAATTAGCAAGACAAATATATCCATTTTCCTTGCAAAAAATCGGCCAACACATGTTGAAATTTCAGCATGTGTGATATTCACACTTTATTCAAATTGTTGCCAAGTTTGAATTTGATTAATTCCTTAAAAATAAAGAAGAAATCAATCATCATTTAGTACATAACATTTCTACTAATTTTGGAATAAAAATTGGTCACCAAGAAGGCCACGAATTCGGTCACATGCATTACACACATGCTGAAATTTTCAGCATGTGTGATATTTGAAAATATCACTTGATTATTTCCATAATATATTTAAAACATTGTCATATTATCTATTAATCAATCCATATAATTCAAGGTAGTAAATATGGCTCATTATTTTGAAAATTTCGGCCAGCTCTTAAACTACACATGCTGAATTTTCAGCATGTGTCACAAATGTGACAAAGTTTGAAATGTTACCTTTTGTAGTTCCTTCCTTTATGTCACCAATCTTGTATACTTCATTCTTGGACAATCAAGATGCCAACAAAGCTCCACATATGCTCCAACAAGGCTGTCTAGGTGTGTGATGATGACTATACATGTGCTGAATTTTATTTTTGCAAACTTTGTAAAATAGTGCACATATAATTATACACATATGGTATACTCCAATCAGCCCTTAATTGATTTTTCTAGAACACTTTAGAATGTATAAAGTATGTAAAAAGTGTCTAGATACATGTTGTATGCCATGCCAAAAATGTTCCATGTGTCGTGTTCGTAGAAAACCGAATTTTTGACGTTTGTCGATTACCCGATTTTTCTCCGATTAAATTCCAAATTTTTGCACATGCTATATACATTATGTTACACATAATATATATAAATTAAACTTTAATATTCAGCACTTAGGGCTGATTAAATTGGCGCCTAATCATGTGACAAAAATTGAATTTGGAATCTACACAATTTGGCCTTAATTTGGGGTGATTTGTGTGTGCCAACATGGAATGATTTTATGGCTGTATATACCATGTAAGCCACAAAATTTGTGGTCATATTTAAAGTGTAGGGGCTGGCCATCTATATATGGCAAGTACGTGACACGTTGACAAAGTTTCGGTATTCACACGATACGACAATTTTCGGTTTAGAACCTTTTAACTTGTCGTAATAAATTTGTCATCACCATGACTTATATCATATGATATAAGACCTGAATATACTCATAAATATGAGTTAAATATAGTGGTGTGACGTTAACGTACGTACGTAAGATATATAACGTGTCGGTAACACGTTGGAATATATGTGTATGTGCCTTTTAAAAAAATTTGAATATATATTAAAATATATGTATAAAAACGTGTATAGAAGGAGAGGAGAACTTTCCATTCTTCAATTTGTTGTCTTTGTGCCTTTTCCAAATATAGCTTCCTTTAATGAACTACTTAGTTTATTTAACTAAGTACTTCACTTAATGAACTAGTTTAGTTCATTAATGATGGCACCTGAAAATAGTTCAAACACAACAAATGCTTGACATTTGATGTAAGCTTTAAAGCTTCATGGCTTGTTAGTACGACAACATTATATATGAACTATATAAGGAAAGTTTTATGCAAAAACGTGTCATGTCATAAAATATGTCATGCATTTCTTTAATACACGTTATTTAAATCATGCATTTTGTAATCACTCAAACAACTTTTTCTCTACAATCTCCCCCTTTTGACGATTTACCAAATAACATATGGCCATGATTTAAATTTTATCGCTCCCCCTCTAATCATGCACAAATTCAAATTTTGAATTTCAAATTTCAAATTTCGAATTTTCTCCCCCTTGATTTGTGCAATCAATTTCTCTCTCCCCCTTAAATCATGCATTCTCTCCCCCTTTATTTTAGAAAGTCAATCAAAAATGCATGTAAATATGGAAAGACAATCAAATCAAATCAGCAGAAATCATGCCTTATTTAGAACGAAGATTTTCATACGTGGCTTGATTTAATGCTTTAGTAAAAATGTCAGCTACTTGTGTCTCAATGCGTACGTGATCTATGACAATATCACAATTATTTACGTGATCACGAAGGAAGTGATAGCGTATTTCTATATGCTTGGCCTTAGAATGTAGAACGGGGTTCTTAGATAAGTTGATGGCGCTCATACTATCACAATATATAGGAATCTTATTTACCGTAATTCCAAAGTCAGAAAAGTTGTTGTTTTAGCCATAGTAATTGTGTACAACAAAGACTAAGTGCCATGTACTCAACTTCAGTAGTGGATAAAGCTACGATTGCTTGCTTTTTGGAAAACCATGGAATAAGTGAGTTTCCCATAAATTGATAAGTGCCACTCGTGCTTTTCCTATCTATTTTACATCCACCATAATCAACATCAGTATAGGCATGCAAGTTAAATTCACAATCTTTATCATACCAAATGTCTAAGGTGGGTGTGTGCTTAATATATCGAAATATTCTTTTCACGACATTATAGTGAGACACCTTAGGTTGACTTTGAAAACATGCACACATACATACACTGAACATGATATCATGACTACTAGCAGTAAGATATAGCAAAGAGCCAATCATAGATCTATATAAGGCATTATCAAAATCCTTACCATGTTCATTATTATCTAATTTAGTTGTGACACTCATAGGGGTAGGTGACGGTTTTAAATTCTCAAAATTGAATTTTTCAATCATATCATTTATATACTTAACTTGGCTAATATGTATACCTTTACTCGTTTGTTTAATTTGCAAGCCAAGAAAGTAATTTAATTCACCAACCATAGACATTTCAAATTTTGATTTCATGCAAATTTCGAAATCTTCAACAAGTTTATGTGAAGTGCAGTCGAAAATGATGTCATCAACATAAATTTGAATAATGAGTAAATCAGATTTATATTGTTTTAAAAATAAAGTAGTATCTATAGTGCCTCTTTTAAAATCATTTTCTAAAAGGAAAGTAGCAAAACAATCATACCATGCTATAGGTTCTTGCTTTAGACCGCATGGTGCCTTCTTTAGTTTGTACACGTGATCGGGATATTTCCACGTTTGTTGCCTTGTGCCTTCTCCAAATATTTCTCCATTTAATGAACTACTTAGTTCATTTAACTAAGTACTCACTTAATGAACTAGTTTAATTCATTAATGGTGGCACCTAAAAATAGTTCAAACGCAACAAATGTTTGCCATTTGATGTAAGCTTTAAAGCTTCATGGCTTGTTAGTACGGCAACATTATATATAAAGTATATAAGGCAAGTTTGTCGCAAAAACGTGTCATGCATTTCTTTAGCACACGTTATTTAAATCATGCATTTTGTGAATCACTCAAAGCCCTTTTTCTCAACAATCTCCCCCTTTTGATGATTTACAAAATAACCTAAGTTCATGATTTAAATTTAGTCGCTCCCCCTCCAATCGTGCACAAATTCAAAATTTGAATTTTGAATTCTCTCCTCCTTGATTTGTGCAATCAATCTTTCTCACTCCCCCTTAAATCATGCACTCTCTCCCCCTTTATTTTGGAAATAAAATCAAAAGTGCATGTAATAAAGAAATAGCAATTTGTATAACAACAAAAGTCATGCATTTCAAGTGTATTGTGCAATAATATAACAAGTGCGTTCTTAAGGGTTATTTATTTAATCCTTTGCGAACGTCCCTTTTGGTACCCAAATTTGGGTGACCTTTCTAGGTCGTCCAAAAGGTGAGAAAAGAGATAAAGACGCAATATAATATATGTTAGGGGCAAATGCGTTTGGCCTTTGGCCGAGAATTCCATCATGCACATAGTATGATCTTTGTCTTTGATATGCATTTGTATTCATGTGTATACTACGTGATCTAAATGGATTTATATTGTATGATCGTTGCGTATGCATCGATGGTTTCCTTTCAAATCTATATGGTACATGATTGTACTTTGCACGTGATGAGAAAGAAGATGTGCGATAAGGTATAATAGGTGACTTGCTTGTTTTGATGTTCACCTTCTTAGGCTTTTCAATCCTTTTGAACACATATGATTGCTTAGATAAAGATAAGACAGAGTTTGTAGATTTATTTTGTTCCTCATTATCTTCAAGGTACCCTAATCCAGTTTTGTCACTTTCATGCTTTTGCGAAGAAATGAGACGATCTAGCGTGCAAATTCCTCAATCGAATTGTTTTACCGTCTTTTCTAGATCTTCGTTTCTTGATCTCAAATCTGAGATCTCGGCTTTCATTACCATATTTTCGGATTTCAAGGATTGAATTTCAGATCTCAATGACACAATAAAATTTGACGACTCCTCTTTTGAATCGTTTAATTGACATACAAGATTTGCGTTACAAGATTCTAGCGATTTCTTGTCTTCAATTAAGCGTTTCTTTTCTTTTGCAAGAGTTCTAGCAAACTTATGTAATTCAAGATATTCATCATACAAATCATTAAAAGATAGTTCAGAATCGGAATTTACCTCACTATCAAAGGGTGGAGTCCTTTGCCTTGACATACCTTCTTGCTCGGTTTTGTTGCTAGTGCTTGCCATCTCACAAAGATCGTTGGCTCTCCTTGTTATGAGTGTGCCTGCTCTCTGATACCACTTGTAGGAACTGAAAGGCACAACTAGAAAGGGGGTTGAATAGTGGGTGCGGAAAATTTGGTTTTTTAAAATTGTTTTAAACCAAAAACCCAACTTCTGAAAACAGTTTCTGTTTTCAAGACCTGTTTTCAAATGTTTTAAAACTAGGTTACAGGTCTTCAAATTCTGAAATTTGGAGATATCTTAGTCTCATATGTTCTAAGTATCTCTTTAAAATTTCAGATCAAAATTCAACCTTTAACCCTTTCAAAAATCGTTGATGGTCAGATTGCGCAAATCTGCCAGAAACGGTAGTCTTACTTCAAAAATTTATTCCGATTAAATGGTTGCTTCAAATATTATGAACATTTAATGACAAACCCCTTATTATGTGTATTTAATTGGGTTGAAACAATTTTGAAAAATTCCTTTGGAAAGTTAGTCAAATATGTTCAAAGTCTCAACCTTTTCAAGCCTGAAAATCAGACTGCACTAGTCTCAGAACTTTTGACGTTTGGATGACTTATACTTGTCCAAAAGGGTTGAAACTTGCGCCAAATGAAACTTAAAACCTGTGGCTATGTTTCTGAAAAGTTTTACGATTTTAGAAATTCATTTGATATTTTTACTAATGCAATAAAAATGATGCACAGTGCTGGAAACTGAAAGTAAAATGCTGAAAGTAATAACACTGAGAATTTTATACTGGTTCGGTTAACACAACCTACTCCAGTCTCCGAGGACACCTTCTTTGGTTATCACTAATCACAAAATAACACCTTATCACAAAGGGTTGCTGGATTTACACACCAACTTTAACCCTTTACAAACGATACAAGCAATCACACCTTTCACGAACACCACCACAGAACGAATGAAGGATTGATCACACCTTGATCAACCTTTTACAAAAATGAGTGTGTGTGGTGGTCTATACAAAGCCTATTCAATATATTTGAATATAAGAACAATAGGCTTGAGAGAGAAGAAGAAAGAAAGGTAGAAGAAGAAAGTGGAAGACACTTTTTGCACTTAAGAGAATATGAGAATTGTCTTGTCTTGGTTTGCTCTCTTCTCTTCTTTTTAATTCAAGAGTGGCGCCCCCTTAGGACATCTCTTCACCTTGGAAATTCTCTTTTAAGTCCTTGGAAGAATGCCTTGTGTAGATATGACACCATCTTGCTCACTTGGCACAACATGATTGGATGGATGACTTGGCTTTGCTTACTTGACACTTCACGATTGGTCCAACCGTGTCACCATTTAGTGTGCTGTAAAAATCTAATATTAACTTGAAAAAATGTGCCAAAAAGATTCAAAACACTATCAAATAATCACCATTCAATCCCTTCAATTTTGGGATGCAAATTAAGGACAAATGAATAGTAAATTCGGCAACTATTCACATGTGCTGAAAATTTTCAGCATGTGTTGCATTTTTGAAATCTTTCCTTGTGTGTTGTCCTCTTCAAAGTCACCCATCATGTGTGGCTTATTTTCCACCAATTAAAGTGCTAAATAAGCTCTATCTAGGCTCCAACAAAGCTGAAAATGGTGTGAAA